>CM048851.1:8472517-8820017 GCA_026545225.1 Cornus controversa | reverse complement strand
TCGAGAAGGTACGAGTGATTAACAGAGAATCCAAAGATAAGGTAATATTTTGTACACAGAATTCCAAAAAAATCAGCTATAGGTAATAAAAAAATCAGGAGAGAGAAAGTCATCATGTGTGTATATGTATTATCTTTTCAAACTTACTCATATATATATATATATATATATATATATATATATATATATAAATAAAGAGGTACTAATGAATAACAAGAATTGAAAGATGGGAAGATTTTGTACACAAAAAATCCAGAGAAAATAAGAAAAAAACCAGTTATATGTAATAAAAAAAATTAGGAGAGAGAAAGTGATCAAGTGTGTATATGTATTAGCTTTCCAAACTTACTCATCTATATAACATTTCAACATTGAGTTTGAATTTTCCCCCAAAAAAATTTCATCATCTAACGGTCAAAAACGCTTAAAAAACTCATCTGATGGTTCAAAATATCTATGTCTATCTACGGTCTAAAATTACTCTTCCTATATTCAATCAATGGTCACGATTTACTCCCACCTAAATTCAAATTTAAACATTCACCTACTATCCCTAAAATAACATTTCCATCCATCTATCTACAAATATAATATGTATCTCTCTCATTTCACATCAGACCGGGTACACATCACTTTCTCCCCCTCTCTCTCTCTAAACTCCTCTTTTCTCCTGCTCAATATGCTTTCTGTAGTGTTGCTGTGGCAGAAAAAACCCAGAGGAAGTTGTTGAGGCTGAAAAGTCGACAGTGGTGGAGGAAGTCTCAGATCGCCACCACCAAAAGCAGAAGCATAAGATCCCCCACTGCCACCTTCCTCTGCCCGAACCGGCGGTGGTACTCATCACCACCACCACCACCAGCACCCTAAGGAGCGGCGGCCTCAGAATCGTCAGATCGCCACCACCAAGCAAGAGTTTGAAGCCAAGTTTGCCACCACCAGCTCGAAATCGGTTGGGCCACCACCGAGATCAGAATCGACTTGATTCGGGTTTGTTGACCATTGATCTGTTATTCTATCATTGACACTCTTTGGTTTTTTTATTGATCTGTTCTTTGTCATATCTCTCTATATGCCATTGTTATGTTCTTGTGGTGGAGGTTCCGACTGTCGGAGAATGCAAGGACCGATCAAGTCGAGGCTTCCATGGAGAATGGAGTGCTCACCATTACTGTTCCCAAGGAGGAAGTGAAGAAGCCTGATGTAAAGACTGTTGAGATCTCTGGTTGAATTGAATTAAATTGAATGATGTAAGAAATCAGGAAAGGTCTTTATTAGTTGTGTGTAATATGTTTTATGTAATAATGTCTACTTGGCAGTGTTATTTTGAGTTCATGTCAATTTTAGTTTTGTAATATGTTTGATGGAATGTCTATTTGGCAGTTTTAGTTTGAGTTTGGGAAGTTGAGTTTTAAACTCGAGCACGCCAGATCGAGGACGCATTTGGTGAATATTGTAGAAACTGATCTACTTCCTTTCTGATTTTGGGACTGAAAATTTACGCTGATACCATTCGTTGGATCTCCACTCAACACCACCAGCAACCACCCGCTTCCACCACCACTAAACTTCAGCCACTACCACCATCTGCCGCTGGCACCGAAAACCAGTCATCTTCATGGTTCATGGAATTGCTCGACTGGTTGTACATAGTTGGCTTTGAGGTTGGTGATCTCGGTTAGTTGGTGAAGATGATGGAGGGTCTGGCTTCGAGTAGAGCATTCTGGTGATGTATCAATTGAAGTGGGTCTTTGCGGTGTGAGGCTGATGGTGTTTTGCATTTTGAGTTTGGTTATGGCAGTTGTGAGTTGAGTTCATGGCTAGGATGGTATTGAGGTTGAATGGCTGACCGTGAGTGGAGGTGGTGATTTGGAGTGAGGGTTGGTTTTGGTTATTGGTTGTGGAGAGATAATTTGCAGAGAAAGGAAAGAGAAGAAGAAAGATAATTGGGAAAGGTAAGGGAGAGAGAGAAATGGTGAGAGAGGAGAGAGAAAAAAGAGAAGAAAAGAGAAGTAGGTCTACTTTTAAGAAAAAATTGGAAAGAGAGTTTTATTTTTATTTTTTATTGGCATAGTGTTGTAAATAGCATTCCTCTTGTACATATAATATATAGCATTCCTCTTATACATATAGTATATCGGCCCTTAACGCTTTTTTTTTTTTTTTTTGCAAGTGAACCGAAAAAGAAAAAAAAATCAGTCTTTACATTTTTTAAAATGGTGTTTGTTTAATTTGTATTGAGAATGTGGAATCAATGTTACTCTTATTATATTTTTGTTACTGTCAGTTTATATTTTTTCTAATATTATGTATTAAGTTGGATATCAATATGGCAAAAAATAATTAGATACTATTTAGCTGGCTATAATAAAATGAAATGGAATAAGAACTTCATTCTTTTTTTATTAGAAAACCTCATTCATTAGATGCGAAACATGCATGCTTTTATTAATCCATTAGTTCATAATTTATCTTTTGTAGATTTGCAGGCTTTTAACATATATTTTTAGGCAGCCAAGTACATGAATATCCTGCATAACCCAAGACAACTTGGGAGAAGAGAGAATAAAGAAAGTGGGAGGAAAAAGAATAGGTGAAAGGAGGAGAGAGAGAGAGAGAGTTGCCAGAGAGGGAATGTGGGAGAAAGAATAAGAAAAGAATAGAAGAGAGAGAATAAAAGAAAAAAAGAATAGAAGAGAGGAGAGAGTGAAAGAGAGTGGTCGGAAGAGTTAGAAGGAAGAGCGCATGTGATGAATAAAATAAAGAAAAGAACAAGAAAGGAAAAAGCAGAGGAAGTGTCTAAGTGTTCCAGCCGAAAGTAAAAAAAAAAAAGAAAAGGGAAATTAATGCAAAAAATTAACTATACTTTACTCATTTTACAAAAAAATTCAGCTAATTTTTTTTTTGGTTGAAAATAACTATTTAATTAGCACATTTTGTGTAAAAGACCCACTCCCTATAATAAAAAATTCTAAAATACTCTTTGTTTGTCCTTAAGATTTGAGTAAAATTGTATACGTTCTTTATATTTTATATAAATTATTAATATTCTTTAAACTACAAGATTGTTAACAAAGAATTAAATTTATATTCAAACATGTCTTCTACCAATTTTTCTTCTACTTCATAATAAATTTCATATTAACATTGACAATAAATTACATGTTTTTTTATATTTTTAAATACAAATAAATGATTTATAATATATATATTATAATCATAATCTATTACATCTAATTCTTAATCTTATATATATTTATTGTTTTTATTTTCCAACAATAGCATTTATTTTCTTTTTATATAATTTTTTTATAAAATTTTAATTTAATTATAAATTAAATATATCAAATGATTCAATAAAAAATCACATCTAAAATATGTTTATAGTAAAGTTTAAAAAACTACATTTAACTACAAAAGTTACGTTTATTGATGCTTCATAGAGTACATGCAAAAAGAAAAAAAAATTATGTTTGTAATTTTTATTTTTAATGGTATTTGTTGCCTATTTTATAAAGTTTAGGATTTTTTTTTTGAACTTCAGAGTTTTTTTTTCAAAATAGGTAAAGTATAGGGGTTTTTTTGTATTTTACTCAAGAAATAAAGAATAAGGAGGAGAAGTAAAGGGAGAGTACTTTTTGAAACTATCAAGAGTCGTATAGTTGTATGGTTACAGATCTTGAACTACCCGAAATTTGCATACATCGTGTATGAAAAATGGTAAATGCATTAAGAGGTATCCTAAACAATTTTCAGAATAAACAAATATGAACGAAGATGGATACCTGCTATATCGGCGATGCAACGATGGTTGCGTTTATTTTGTGAGGGACAATAATCGCACGACAATAATTTGGGTTACGTAGATGAGTTCAGCAATACCTTAATTTTAGTTCAATAATTTTTTTTATAGTACCGTAGGCACGGGCAATACACTAGTATATATATATATATATATATAAAAGGTAAGAATGTACAGAGAGATGAGAGGAGCCTTTGTTTGTTTGTTTATTATTTTATTTTAACCAATTACAGACTACTTTAACCAAGTACATGCATGTGATTCAACCGAATTCTCAACAATTAAAGCCATTTACGGTTGACTACTTTTGTCACCTGCAAACCTACTGCAGAGTCTTTTGAAATCTATTTTGTATGCATTACCCATCTTCTTATAGCACCACTGAGTTCGCCAGACACCAGTCTGGCGAACCTGACGTTACCGTGCTAAATAATAGATTATCTAAAATAGTGGGATCCATCAATGCTTCGGCTAGTGTTTTGCCGGATTCAGCGAAGCATTTTTGCACTAAGCGAACCAACCAAATGCATTTTATTATTATTATTTTTTGTTTTTATTTTTATGAAAGTTCCTGCAATGTATATATATATATATATGTAGCATTTATTTAAATCTCAATAACTTTCACTACAAATTGAATTTTTTGATTAAACTAATTTTGTTAGAAAGATAATTTCGAGAGCTTTAATTTTTTGTACCACTTAGACTATTTTTTGACTTAAAATGAAAAAATTATGAAATTTTCAAGTTAAAAAAGTATAAATTTTTTTAATATATATATGTATATACATAAAATTTTAGATTAATTTAATTGTGTAAATTATTTAATTGTGTGGGTAGTGAAAATTTGGATAACGTGTTGTGAAGTCAAAATTTAGAAATCCTGATGTGACTAGCTAAAATGTTAAGATGGCTGGCTAAAATTCAAATATGGAGAACCTATTGTGGAGTCAAAATTTAGAGATGTTGACATGATGATGTGGCTGACTAAAATGATGAGGTGACTGGCTAAAATTCAAATTTGGAGAACCAAATTTGGCTAACTCATAGTGGATGCTCTTAGTTGTTTCTACTCTAATAATATTCTATTCTCGGATAAATTTTTTTGAAAGAAAATAAAATAGAATTTTACGTTTTAAATGTGAAAAATGACTTTTATATTATGGAAAATAATTTTAAATGTGTGAATATGAGTGTTCAAAATGTAAAAATTAATGTGTTATATTTTAATTATGTGAAAAATTAATTTAATTTTGTATAATTATTGTTAGAAGATTTAAATTGAAAAAATTGGCAGAAATAGTCTAGTCAACAAATTGTTTTTATAGTAAAAATTATTAATTTTGAAATAGAAGAAACTGAAACATATATATCTATATAATAAATAAGCTCGAATCCTACGGTTTAAAATGTCTTTCGCTATCTACGGTCTAGAATCACTTCATCTAACGGTCACGGGTGCGAGTGCGAGATAGTGCCGTAGGCACGGGTATACACTAGTATATATATATATAAAGAGTGGTAGGAGTAGTTGTTCAAACGAGTATTTTTGCACAGTCACTTTATTGATTGATGAAAATTAATTTCAAAAATTAAATATTTTTTTATAATAAATGTCCTACTTTTAAATATTTTTAATAATTTATATACTTATTATAATCATTTCCTATATAACCATAATAATATATATATAAAAAATAGTATATATATATATATATATATATAAATATATATAATAGTATATATATAAAAAAATAGTATATATATATATAAATATATATAACAGTATATATATATAAAAAACAGTATATATATACACACACACACACACACACACACACACACACAAATCCGTTGTAGTCTAGTTGGTTAGGATACTTGGCTCTCACTTGAGAGACTTGGGTTCAAGCCTCGACAATGAAAATTTTGTTCTTTTTCGTTATCAAGGTAGAGTATTTAGGTCATTTCGTATAGGAGGGATCTACGTCATCAAGTTAGTTGACTTGAAGGTCAACTAACATTTGAGGTGTCAGGGTATAGTTTTCTAAACCTGAGAGAGGTTGACCGAGTTCAACCTCTCTCAGGTTTAGAAAACTATACCTTGACACCTCAAATATATATATATATATATGTATGTATATATATATATATGTATGTATGGAGCCAGTTCTTCCACCTTTCATCCCCATCGTTAGATCCTTCGCCAACCCTACTATCAATTCCTCTTTGACACGTGTTAGCACTTCACATAGGGACGTGGCATATGCTCTCTCACTATTATTGGTTGCTCTATGAGATTCAGTCCTTATGAATGGCTTGATAACTCAATATTTTATTATACATTATTGCAAAAAACAAATAGAGAAAGCTCAGTCACATCATATGCTTTGCGAATTCAGTAATCTGGAAAGCAATAAAATATTGTTACCTTCTCTTTATGTGTGTTTTTATATATAAGGGGTACGAATGAATGACAAGAATTCAAATGAGAGAAAGTGATCATGTATATATATATATATATATACACTAGCGTATTGTCCGTACCTACGACACTATAAATAAAAAAAATCATTGAACTGAAATGTTAATTTCATATAATTAACATATCAATAAACAAATATTTACAAAATACCATTTGAATTAGCTCCTGTTTACCATAAATAATAATAATAATAATAATGGGAATCTTAAAAAAAACAATGACCAATACTTCAAAAGAGTATTTTTCTAAAAAAAATAGGGTAAATTACACTGACCTCCCCTGAGGTTTGCCCTAATTACAGCCAGCATTAAACTAAAGAAATTTGTTACAATGACCTCCCCTCTAACAGAAATTGACTAACAGAGGTTAATTTTTGGGTGAAATGTCTATTATACCCTTATTAATATTATATTGATATATTTTATTTTATTAATATCACAACACTTGGATGTTAAATCTGACAAATCGAAGCTGAATTCTAAAAAACAGACTTCACAGTTGCGTCCGGAATGGTCCATTTAGCTAGGAACCAGTTTGAGTTGGTAAAAAATGGCCAAAATTGACTTCCCGGAAAGTTCGCCGGAAAAATGAAGGTGACCGGAAATTCGCCGGAGAAGATGACCGGAACAGTGCATCTCGCCGGAAATTCGCTGGAGAGATGACCGGAACAGAGCAGCTCGCCGGAAATTCGCCGGAGAAGATGACCGGAACGGTGCATCTCGTCGAAAATTCGCCGGAGAAGATGACCGAAACCGTGCAGCTCGCCGAAAATTCGCCGGAGAAGATGACCGGAACTCGTGAAAGTCGCCGAAAATTCATCGGAGAAGATGACCGGAATAGTGCACATCGCCGGAGAAGATGACCGGAATAGTGTATATATATATATATATATATATATATATATATATATATATATATATAAGTTGATGGGCATTTTGGTCTTTTCAACTAAAATTTTTGACCAAATTAACGGAATTTTGGACGGAGGGGGTCTGTGTCATAACGGAGCAAACCTCAAGGGAGGTCATTGTAACAAAATTCAATAGTTTGATGCTGGGTGTAATTAGATCAAACATCAGGGGAGGTCAGAGTAATTTACCCAAAAAAATATGAATTTTATTAGGTAGACCTACCTTTTTAGGCTTAACTTGAATTAAACCAAAACAAAAATGCAAAAATCAAAATATTAATTCATAATATTTCTATTCAATACATACACATACTTCAAAGGTGGATTACACTTTTCGTGAGGTGAGGAATTTTAAATTAGCATTGATATTACCAGAACATGGGAAAAGGATCTTAACTTTTATTTTGGACTAATATGGTAGCAGTACTGATGTTGCTAGTGGGCAAAGAAGAGTTGGTAGTGCCAGATGAGTTTCTAGTAATAGAAAATGCATCAAAATGCCTAATGAAGTTGGATTGATTAAGGACGCTTTTGGAATTCTGGATGTTCTATGGTTAAAAGAATCAATGTTGAGAAAAATGAATATGCTTACCTAAATACTCAAAAAAATAAAATGTGCTCAATTCAAAATCCTAAAGTAGCCTATCATGGATAATTTATATAGGAAGTCAAAATGTCCCATAAGATAACTTTGGCTAAAGGATGGAGACAATTAGACATGGGTTCTTTTCTGACTTAAATAACACAAAATTAGTATAGGGATGGTTATCACTGTCATAATTGGCAATGAGTTTGTATTGAAGGAGTTTAAACTTTGAAATTGAAGGTTGAATTGATTTTATTTCAACCATAACCTATTACTTGACATGATATTTTAATGGGATGTAGAAAATTTTACTTCAGAGGCATTTCAGTAACTGAACTCAACTATAAATTGTCTTTGAATCACATCAAGATCTTCTTCCTCAGAAATAATTTAGAAACTGGAGTGATTTGTTGACAATATAGTAATCTTATATATTTTTGTCTTAAATTTGGCAAATTGTTTGGTAAGCAAGTTTTTGAGAAAGCTAATGCATAATTAATTTCTAATAATTTTATATGGAATAACTTGCTTGTCCATGGAAATCAGCTCATGAGCCAAGCTCTTTACACTTCTCTAGCCAATTTCCTCCATATTTGTCTATTTTTTAAAATATTTAAATATATATATTTTTTCCGTAAAGAATAAGATGAAAACCAAAGTCATGAGCAAGATTATGCTTTCCTATACTCCTCAAGCAAACCTTTCGACAACACTCACAAAATAAGAAAAAAAAAAAGTTAGAAAAGAAAAGCTGCCTACCATTAAGGGGTCTACACACCCACCCACCTAACCAAATTATTTTTCATTTGTTGATTTTGATTTATTTAATTATTATTTTCTTTGTTTTACATCTATGTTCAATTTCTATACATGCTTATTCATAAGCCGTATGAGTTACACCAGAAACAAAAAAAAGACCACTCTCTTTCCTACTTTCTAGAGCAAAGCAACTCATAAGAATTGTTCCAACTTTATTTTGTTTCCCATCACTTTTAAACCATCTAATTCAAGGTCTCACACTGAGTTATCATTTTTGTTCTGGAAACTCTTCTGGAATTACAGTTGGCCTTTTAATAGAAGAAGAAGATATGATGATTGTCCAATTGATCAATCATTAATCTTGAAAGTAGTGCAATTTCTAGCCATCAAGGTGTTTGCTTTCCCTGAATGGGCTAAAAAAAATCGTAAAAACTTCCAAATCTTGTTTCCATGAGATAACTGAATATATGTTCTATTAGTGACCACAAATTCACTTTGTGTATGCATGGGTTAACAAATCACATAGAAGTCAAGCAAATTGGAGCATTGGTTGGAAATTACTGGGTCTTCTTTATGCATCTTCAATAGTATCCATGGTGGCTTGGGGTGGTTATGATGATGGAGGAGATGTTGACGGTACTGGGTGAAGATGAAGACCCAAAGGGCAGCTTGGTGGTCGGTTGAAGTGGAGTAAGCTGTGGGTTGAGGTTGATGGTGGCAGCTGCTGAAGTTGGTTTGTGGTGGTGGTCCTCGGTAGGAAGTGGGAAATGGGTGGTGATAGTGGTGTTTCTCCGGTGGTGTTTGTGAAGGTTGATGGTGGTGGTTGTTGAGCTCGACTGCCATGGTGAAGGTCATTGTGGCAGCAGGTGGACTGTGGCGAAGTTGAAGGTGGCGGCTGGTGGTGGTGTCGATGAGCTTGGAAGAAGTGGGTCTTTCGGTTGGTGGTAGCCATGGTAGGAGGTGTGGTGGCTGGGCTGGAGCTTGCGGTGGAAGGTGGCATTTATAATTGTGGTTGATGGTGGTGGAGTGGTTCGGCTGGCTGGTTGATGGTGATGGAGTGGCTCGGCCCACTCAGTAACTTCCTCCACTGCCGCTGACTTATTTGGTGCCTCCACCACGGGATGTCGGAAACCACCATAACTTCCTCCCCCACGGGTGCCTTCTAGGTTTCTTCAGGCACAACAACAATACATAAAGCAAATAGAGAGGGAGAAAAGAGGAGTGAGAGAGATAAAGTTAGAGAGAGAGAAGGAGGGTTTAGTGGAATGGAATGGAAGTTGGGGTTTAAAAGGTGGGAGTAAATGTTATTTTAGGTGGAAAAATATGTGAATGTTTAAATTTGAATTTAGGTGGAAGTGAATTGTGACCGTTGATTGAAGATAGGAAGAGTAATTTTAGACCGTAGATAGGTATAGATATTTTGAACCGTCAGATGATTTTTTAAAGTATTTTTGACCGTTAGATGATGAATTTTTTTAGGCGGGAGATTCAAACACAAAGCTAAAATGTTATATAGATATATAAATCGTGACCGTTGATTGAAGATAGGGAGAGTAATTTTAGACCGTAGATAAGTATTGATATTTTAAATCGTCAGATGAATTTTTTATGCATTTTTGACCGTTAGATGATAAAAAAATTTTAAAAGAAAATTCAAATATAAAGCAGAAATGTAATATAGATATAAGTACGAATGTACATAGAGATGAGAGGAGCCTTTGTTTGTTTGTTTGTTTATTATTTTATTTTAACAATTACAGACTACTTTAAACAAGTACATGCATGTGCATCGACCGAATTTTCAACAATTAAAGCCATTTACGGTTGACTACTTTTTATAGAGCATGCCTATCAAAGCTCTACAAAAGTAATGTGTATTGATTCTGAAGCATGCTTCTAAAACCCACGTGAATGCTTTATACCACTCATTATTATCACCTACAAACCTAATGCAGTCTTTTGATGCCTATTTTGTATGCATTACTCATCAGCTATTTCTGCTCTGGTAATATTCTATTACAAACCTAGTGCACAGTATTTTGTATACAAATATTGCTAAATTTTTTTTGAAAGAAAATAAAATAGAGTTTTACGTTCTAAATGTGTAAATATGAGTGTTCAAAATATAAAAATTAAAGTGTTATATTTTAATTATGTGAAAAATTAATTTAATTTTGTATAAATATTATTCGAAGATTTAAATTGAAAAAATATTAAAATGTATAAGTTTTAAGTTAGGAGAGAAAGACTTTAATCGTGTAAAAAATAAGTTTAATGATGTGAGAAATGACATTCAATGTGAGGACATAACTTGAAAAATTTACAAGTTTTTTTTGTTTTAAGTTAAAAAATAATTTAAGTGGTATTCAAATTGAAGCTAAAAATTTTTCTTAACAGAAATAGCGTCTTCAACAAATTGTTTTTATAGTAAAAATTATTAACTTTTAAGTAAAAGAAAATGAAACATATATATATAAACACACACACACAGAGAAGGTAACAATATTTTATTGTTTTTAGATTAGTGCCATTCGCAAATCATACGATGTAACTTAGCTTTCTCTGTTTGTTATTTGCAATAATGTATAATGAAATATTGAGTTCTCAAGGAATTTAGATGCATTGTACGGCTGACTACAAATAGAGCTACCAATAATAGTGAGAGCAGATGCCACGTCCCTATGTGAAGAGCTAACATGTGTCACAGAAGACATTGATCGTAGGGTTGGCAAAGGATCTAGTGGTGAGGATGAAAGGTGGAAGAACTAGCTCCATATATATACACACACATACTAGTAGGGGTGCACAAAGAACTAATAGAACCGGAACCAGAACCGTAAGGAACTGTACCTGAACAGAACCGAACCGTTCATTACGGTTCCAGTTTCGGTTCTAAATTTTAGGAACCATTCACTATGGTTCTGGTTCCGGTTTCGATTCCAAGTCAAGGAACCGGAATCGTTAGAATATATATATATATATATATATATATATATAATATAAATGAATAATAATAGTTTCTAATTTCTAGTGTTCTATATAAATATATAATATATAAAGTATAAAGTATAAAATATATAATATATAAATAAATACTAATACCTTCTAAATTCTAGTATTCTATTTATATATAAATTATAAAATATATAATATATAGATCAATAGATTTAGCTTCTAAGTTCTAATGTTCTATATATTTATATAATATAAGGTATATAAATAAATACTAGCTCCTAATCTATTGTTATAACTAGTGGTGCACAAATCTGAGTATGTATCTTGCTAATGTTTTTTTAAAAAAAAAAAAAAATTGACAAAGAACCGTTGAAGAACCGGAACCGAACCGTACCGTACTGAACTCAACTGTTCCGATTCTGGTTCCAAAATTAAGGAACCGTTGGGAACGGTTCCGGTTCCACCAAGAACCGTAAGGAACCGTACCATGTGCACCCCTACATACTAGTGTATGCCCGTAGGCACTATCACGCACTCGTAATCGTGACTGTTAGATAGAAGGATTTTAGATCGTATATAGCAAAAGACATTTTGGATCACATAATTGGTTTTTTAACCACTTTTGACCGTTAGATTGGATTTTTTGTCCTTATTATATCTATATTATATAGATTATGTCCGTGCCTACGGCACTATCACGCACTCACTGACTGTTAGATAGAGTGATTTTAGACCGTAAATAACAAAAGATATTTCGAACCATATAATTGTTTTTTTAATCATTTAACCGTTAAATTGTTTCTTTTGTCTTTGTTATACTAAACTTCTATATTATATATATTATATAGATATAGATTATTATCACTTTACTCTTTCAAACTTTTCAAGTCACATGACTTGACATACTTTAATTAATGTATGAGAAGGAGTGTCCTTTTAGGCAGTGAAAATATAAGGACTCTGATAACACTTGTCCTTTACTCAACCTCTTTATGGTATATCTATATTTTCCTGTTACACTTTTCATATTATCAAAATTATCAAATCATACAAGATTATAATTAAATATTAAAATTATCATTTCTGTTGATTAAAAGTCTTTAACCACGTTAATTCACTTTATCAAAATGATGGGATCCCTTTTTATCTTTTGTTATTATTATTATTATTTTAGGGAGGTCATATTTGCACTTTTATTTTTTACGTTTACACTCCCATCTTAAATGAAATGTCATTTCTAACTTTCACTTCGACTGATTAACTTTTTTAAAAATACTAAACAAGCCTTTCAGACATCCTCTCTCTCTTATCTTTAATGTTTTCGGTCTCTTTTGACACGATCCAAAAAAAATACTTGGAAAATAATAACCCAAAAAAAAAGAGTTCTCTTTTTACAGGATCCAAAAAAAAGTTATATAAGTTGAATAAATGATTTCTTTTGATAAGACGAAAAAAAAATTATTTCTTTTGGGATGAGATAAAAAAAATTATCTCTGTTGAATAAATTATCTCTTTTGGTAGGAATTACAAATTAAAAAGTACCCACAAAATAGTTATCCTTGTTGAATAAATTATCTTTTGAAGGACCCAAAAAAAAGTACCTAAAAAATTTATTCTTGTTGAATAAATTATTTACATTGAGAGTACCCAAAACAAAGTTATCGTTATTGAATAAATTATATTTTTTGATAGGTTCAAAAAAAAGAAATTATCTATATTGGAAGAAGCCAAAAAAAAAAGTTATCTTGAATAAATTATCTCTTTTGACAGGATAGGAAAAAAAAAAAAGACCTAAGAGAAAGTTATCTCTTTTGACAAGATAAAAAAAAAGTAAAGAATGTGAAAAAGAATTTAAATTTATAATATAAAGGATAGTTGTGGTATTATAAAATAAGGGATGTTGATTAATTAGTTTAGGGTCATTTCCTTTAAAAGAAAAAGCTAGGTGGAGTGCAATTGTAGAAATTGGGAGTGCGAGAATATCGCCTCCCATTTTTTTTATCTTCCTTGTTGCATTCTTTGTTTTGGTCTCCTTGATTAAATGACCATGAAATAGTCAAAAGAATTGAATAACCCAATAACTGGTCCAAAGACATGCACTAGATGAAGAGTGCTAAAACTCTGAAAGAGATGCAGAGAACAGTCCAAATGTAAAAGAGAGAAAGAGGGGTGCACGTGAATAAAGCTGGCTAGTATGTGTTGAAGCGTCAGATTAATCTACCAAAAGCATTTTGAAAAATGTAAAGGAATAATTTTTTTTGTTCCATTAAATTCATTCTTTTCATCCACCTTCATGGTTCACACCCGACAACTTGCATTCAATTCTTTTGACTATTTCATGATAATTTACTAATGGTCACTTAGTGTCTGCAGAACAATACTGAGATGTCTGACGTGATTCTTCTCTGACCTAGAATAAACCAGAATGTCATCGATAAAGACAATAACAAACTGATCTAAGTAGACATTGAACACTTTATTCATCAGATCCATGAAGACAGTTGGGGCATTTGTCAACCCAAAACTCATAAGATCCATATTTGGTAAGAAAGGCTGTCTTCGGTACATCCTGTTCCCTAACTCGGAGCTGATGATACCCGGATCTCAAATCTATCTTCGAGAATTAGGTGGCTCTTTTCAGCTGATCGAATAGATCATTAATCCTTGACAACGGGTACTTGTTGCGGATTGTGACCTTATTAAACTCTCTGCAGTATATACAAAGGTGAAGAGACCCATCTTTCTTTTTCACAAATAGTATTAGTGCTCCCCACGGTGAAGTACTCCTGCGAATGAATTTTTGACTGAGAAGTTGCTGAATTTGGTCTTTCAGTTCCCTCATTTCCATAGGCGCCATTCTGTATGGGGCCCTAGCAATAGGTTTGGTTCCTGGGGCTAAATCAATCACAAAATCAATCTCACGACTTGGTGGTAGCTCTGGAATTTCCTGAAACACATCTTGGAAGTCTCGCATCACTAGAATGGAATCCATAGAAACTATAATTTCCTCTGGAGACTCCTCACTAATAAAGAACAAGTGAGTGCTAGACCCTCCATTTGATTGCAGCATAGCAACCAAATACATCTCCTAATCAAGTATAGCAAAAAAAGTTGCCTTATCATGGAAATTAACCTGGGCATGATAATATGATAACCAATCCATCCCAAGTATGACATCATATGAATTCATGTCCTAGATCAACAGGTCTGCCAAGAATCTGAGTCTACCAATGTCTATATTGACCTGACTACAACATTCCCGTAAAACCGTACTAACCCCCAATGGTGTATGTTGTGTGCGGCGAACTTTTGCAATTTATAATTTACCACTCGCAATAGAACGAATCCTTGAAGGATAGGGCTCTAAGTTGAGGGTGTCGATCTCACAGAGACTATGTAAGAATAATTCGCTGAAGGTTGAGGGTTGATTCTTATTTAAATCACAACTGGGTGTGGGTTATTTTCTTACTCTACTTTAAAAGCATAAAAGATAATTAAAATACGGAGTTTGAGAGAAGAGTAAAGGACTAGAGTTGAAACTTCACCACTAGCCTCATAATATGCCACACTTATAATAATTTGGGGGAATCATGTAATTGTGTACTAAGTGGTGCAAATGGCTTGTGGCCTACAATGCTACCGTCAAAAGGATACATGCACCTTAAAATACTATAATTCAACTTCTACACGTGTAAATTCTCTACCTACCTACTTACCTAAATACCTAATTAACTAAGTGTAACTAATTTACCATATCTTATCATGGATTATGCAAATCTAGCTATGCATGTTATAGTGAAAACTAGTCTCAGGTCATCACTTGTAGTCCTTGTGAAACTTACAACTGTTTGAAGATTATGTGGGAAAAGTAAGCATTCTAAGACAAGAAAGATAAATTACTCACATGAACATGAAGAATTTGTAAACTTATATTGATATAAGGCTTAATGCAAGAGACATATACACAAAAATACATAAAAATCTTATATTCATTGAAGTTAGAACATATTTCCATAAAGCATGATAGGAAAGGAGTCGAATTGCGCCAAATTTTGCGTTTGAACCTGAAATCATCAAAAACATAAAAACACGTAAAAACTATACAATATGTGCAACTATGGGATTAAAATACATAAGTAAAGGCACGAGAATGTATAACATTCAACGCTTATCACACCCCCAAACTTAGATATTGCTAGTTCCTTAGCAATACAAAAAGAAATAAAATAAAGCAACTACTCTACTTCTGCTTTCGTGAAAAATTCGGTTGCATTTAGCGAGTGCAACAAGCCTTTTAAACCCCTAGACACGTCTAGTGGACGAGTGAAGTCTCATTGATTTTATCATGCTTGTTAAACTCACAAAAATATGTAAAAATTATAGTTTGCTTAGGCATCATCTAGAAAAAGTGATACCCCAATTGATGTTCAAAATGATAAATGCAAAAAGTATTATGGAGCTATATGGACATTAATAGATATAAACCATTGAAAATCAGAATTAGGCGGCAATCCTCACATAATGGTCAGTTTGAAACACATACAAGTGCACACCCTAAAATCCTCTTTCAAAGGTGAACATACATTTAAGTGTGTGGTTTATTGCCGTTAATGGAAAAAAAGAACATCCCTCTTGAAAGAACCAACCTTTCGAAACAGATCACAAAAGTATATTGTTAACTGCAAAAATATTTAAAAACACTTATGCACAATCGGTTGTGCAATGCCTAAGTCCTTTAAGCTTTCTAGTAAGCCCATGTAGTAGCGTTGGGTCAATGACTGTTAAATGGAATGGTTTTTTAGGGCATTGGGTGAAGAAGCACCCCTCGAATTTAATAACCGAGCTCACTAGGCTACGAACTTAAACGAGCCAATTTTTTCCTTATTGCTCAACCTTGCACACTTTTTAGACGTGAACACTCCATACTTTCTGAGGCACAGAGGTCTGGTTTAATGAGCGAGAAGGCTTATTGCCAATTTTATTTTGTTTATTTTCTTCAATTTTTCTTTTCAAATTTTTTTAGCTTTTGATTTTTCTAAAGTAATTCGTTCTTCAAGTTATTCCAATAAAGACAAACATTTTCAAAATTCTCCATACGACGTATGCCCCATAATTCAATGCATGTGTGCGTGTTTGTGTCTTTAAGGACAAATTTAGGGAAAGCTCATACCATATTCAAAGACTAAACAAAAATGTAGACCGTTTTAACCTAACACCTAATTTTCATGAAATGAGGTTAAGGTGGGGCACGCCACGCGCCACCGCTGGCACGCCATGTTGCGCCACCGATGGCACTTCGTGTGGCATGCTTGAGCGCAACGGGGTGCCGCGCCCAGTGCCAGGGCATGCCACCACGCGACAAGCAGCAAGAACTATTTGGTATTTCTCGGGGTTTCTTCGGGTTCTATTTCTACCTAAACCAATGCCAACCCTTGGCGAGGTTCCCATTGAGCGGGGACGGAGAATTATACATCAACGATATTTTTGGTATTCTCTTAAATTATTTTAAATATAATAATTTCCCGGGGTTCGGCTTTGGATAAACTCTTGTGGGGTTCCCATTGATCTCCTCGCGAAGATTACAACAAAATAATTTTCTAGGATTTTATTATTATTTTTTACTATTTATTTATTGAAAGAAATTTAATAAATAAATTTTAGGGTCTCAAAAATTTATTTTTTAACCACGTATAAACTCTAGTGGGGTTCCCATTGATCTCCTTGCGAACATTAAAAGAAAATAATTTTCTATGATTTATTATTATTATTTTTTATTATTTATTAAAAAAATTATTTAATAAATTTCCTGGTCTCAGAAATTTTATTTCATTTTTTTAATTGCCTTTATTGTTTTTCTTGACATTCCAAAAAAAAATTCACCAAAAAAGTTATTTTGTTAAGAAAAATCCCATTATGACTCCCCAAGCAGGGGTGATGTTTCCTCCTATCAGAGCTGTGGAATTTACTTTTGCATATATAGGAGAGGTGGGTAGTTAAAGGTTTGGAGGGCTGTCAGGGGCGTGTGCCCCAGTAGCATGTGGCGTGCACTACATGCCAAGTTAGCCCGTTTTGCTAGTTTAGGCGTCCACCTTACAAGCATGTGTCTTGTCTCACATGCACGCCTTAGCAGCATGCGTCTTGCCTGGCATGGCATGCGATCGGTGGGGCGTGCATGCGGTGCGTGACGCATGCTTGGGGGTGGACACCCTTGCTTACAGGCCATCACTTTCAAACAATTTTGGTGGACATGCCTATGCATTCGTCATTCAGAGGTGCTTCTTGGTGTTTCAATGGTTCCAGCATGCTCAATGTCGGGTGGTTTGATGGTTAGTTATCGTGATGCTCAACGGTTAATCTCGTGTTACCAATGCCTTGCTTGGCTTGGCATGGGTCTCATGAGGGCATCGTCGTGCATGCTTGTTTCCTATACCTCGCTCGCAGTACTCCCATTCAGACGTGGTCTTGCTTGGCATGGGTCTTAGGAGGGCATCGTGTGCTTACGTGTTACCCATGCTCATCTTAACGGAACTGAATTTTTGTCTAGCATGGGTCTCACGTGGGTTACTTGGGCGTCTCGGCGGTCTTCTTTCGTACCATCAGGCAGACGGTGTGGCGACATTGCTGGGATGATGTGATAGGCGTTGAATGTTACGCATTCTAGCCTCTTAACTTATGTATTTTATTCTCTTAGTGATAGATTATTTTGTTATTTTACTTCGTTTTAGTGTTTTCTATATTTTCAGGGCCTTAATGATTATTTTAGTTAAAACCAAGCTTTTGGGCTTTTAAAGAAGACATCCAAGATGGTGAGATGAAGCCTACATCAAGGAGATTCACTCAACCATTTATTTCAACTCAAATCAGCCCAAGGAAGAGGTCCAAGAGAATTACAACTGCTTAAGAAGGTTTCGGGCCTGAAGCCCAAATCTGCGCATAATACAGTCTTAATCCCGTTTTGAAAAATAGACCAGAAGTCTTATTTTCGAGCCTCAAATCAACAGAATTCTCACGTAAGGTTGAATGAAATTTGATTCTGCACACTTTTGTATTTCACGAATTCCATAAATCGGACTTCTAGTAGGTCAAAAGTTGGGCCGAAGTCAGCAGAAAAAATTCACCTGATTAGTGCTGCGGGAAACCCTAATTTATTCCTAATTGGATTAGGACTTTGGTGTATTCTCTTGGGGAATAAAGTGAAGACTTGGAGGCTGAGTTGTGGGTGGATTGGGAGTGATTTGACAGAGATTGGAGAGTCTGAGAGGGCTGAAGAGAACAGAAACATATTTGCAGAGCCATTGAAGAACGAAGTCATCCGCATAATTCATGAAGATGATGCCTTTTTCCTCAACAGTTGAAGCTTCTTCTTTTACCATGAGCGGCTAGTTCATCCACTAGGGTTTTGATGTAGCTCTAACAAAGCATCAATGGTTTGATTGTTTTAATTATTGGGGACCTTTATATACATGCATAGATTGTGTAATTTAGAGGATTCTTATTATAGAATTGAGCAATAAAAGTCTTGTAAATTCAATTTCAATGATTTCTTATCTTGTCTTAGATATTTAGTTGTTGTTATTGAACTCAATCTCTCTTGTTTTCTGTGATCATGAGAAAGATTATTACACAATGGCAATCACTGAATATATTATTATGAGCTTTGATGGATTATGCCTAGAAAAGATGAACCATACTGCACCCTAGATTAGAGTAGTTAGGCAGATGGCCCATGCCAATCGAAGATAGTCCATGGCTTAGCCTTAATCATATGTTATCTTCTTGACGGATGAAGGTGAGCTTGTAGCCACCAACACCACTTATGCATGATGTAATTCCCCATAGTTGATTCAATTGACCATTGATTGTGGAGTTAGTGGTGAAGTCAAATACCCTAGATTTCTCTCATATTATCTTCACTATCTATTTACTTTGATTGATTTTATTTTACCTTTTTAATTAGTTTAGTTTAAAAATCAGAATTCTTTTCTTATAAATTTAATTAGAATTAATTCAGTATTCCAACTCATCAGACCATAATCCCTGAGGTACGATACCCCTTTCGATAGCCCTATTCTGCAAGGAATTCGTTCTATTGCGAAGTGTGAAATTTTTTTATTGATATACTTTTTGAGTCACACTCACACACGAATCAATTTTTGGCGCCGTTGCCGGGGATTATCTATTTGATTGATTGGATTTTACATAATTAATTTTAATTGGATTTTTTTAGTTTAGGAAATTTTTATATTTTGTTTTAAATTTTGTTTTTCTTTTCTTTTCAGGTGCTTTTGGCTAATATATGCAAGGTCGTCGTTCTGTAGTTGATCCTTTGATACCTCTTGATCCTGAGCTTGAACGTACTCTTAGACAACAGAGGAACATCCCTGTTAATACAATTGTGCAAGAGGAAGAAATAATTGAAGACATGGCAGAAGAAAGGAATAACAACCTTGTTCCTAATGCTGATGGAGAAAGGGCTTGATTGCTTAGGGACTACTATGTTCCTGAGACATATACATCACCAGCGGGTTTTCAACTGCCTAATGTCACAGCACAGAATTATGAGATCAAGTCCAACATTATTCAGATGCTACCATCCTATTTTGGGCTGACTCAAGAAGACCCTTACAAGCATCTAGATGAATTCATTGAAGTGTGCTCAACTACAAAAATTCACAACTTCTCTGAAGATGCTTTCAGAATGAGACTTTTTCCATTCTCTCTGAAAGATAAAGCAAAGTATTGGTTTAATTCTCTACAGGCAGGTTCTATCACGACTTGGACTCAGATGCAACATGAGTTTCTCAAGAAGTATTTTCCGATAGGGAAGACCAATCAGTTTAGACGTGCTATCACTGGTTTCTCCCAACATGAGGGGGAACAATTTTATGAGACATGGGAAAGATTCAAGGACCTTCTGAGGAAGTGTCCCCATCATCAAGTTCCGAAATGGCAACTAGTGCAGAGTTTTCATGAAGGACTGACAGAAGCCAACAGACAGATGGCTGATGCATCTTGTGGAGGTACTTTTATGTTGAAGAGTGAAGAAGAGGCATGGACCTTATTTGAAAATCTTAGTGACAACTCTCTACAATATGTGTCCTCTACTCGTTCTAGTAGACATGCCACTACAAGGAAGACTGATGGAATTTATGAGGTTGGTGCTTCAGAAGCTATGCCAACTGATATTGATTTAATTGCAAAGAAGGTAGCAGCAATTATGGCTGCCAATCAAACTCCTTCTACTTCAAATTCTTCATTGCTATGCCCTTGTGAATTTTGCTGTAGTCCTATGCATAATGTGAGCAATTGTCCTTCAATGGGGTAATTTTCTGATGTTCAACAAGAGCAAGCAAGCTACTTTCACTGGACCAATGAATCCTCTACGAGGTAATACTTACAATCCCACATGGAGGAATCATCCTGGTTTTTCTTACAGTAATCAAGGGGCAGCAATGCAACCATCATATCAACCTAGGACTTTTGTACCTCAACAGCAGTATTAAACACAAAGTCCTATGGCCCAAAGAATTTTTGCTATTGAAGACAAGCTAACACTTACCTTGTCTAAATTTGACAAGCTTGATTCTCTTATAGAGACAGTGTAAGCTACTGCAGCAATAGTACAATCTACAGTTCAGCTAGTGCACTCGCATTCTCAATCCATTGCCAAACTGAAATCTCAGTTTGGACAGCTTGCTACTTCATTATGTAGAAGAGAAGAAGGGAAGCTCCCTAGTCAACCAATTGCTAATCGAAGAGGGACGCAAGCTTCCATAAGCAACCCACACCATGAGCAAGTCCAAGCCATTACCACTTTGAGAAGTAGGAAGGTAATTGATAATAAGGTGGGTGAGAAGAAAGAAGAAGAAAAAGTGACCACAAGTCCAAGTGCTGAAATTTCCTATGAGCCCAAGGCTCCTTTCCCACAACGTTTCCTTGAAGCATCTAAATTGGGGAAGCAAGGGGACAAGTTGCATGACATGATGGAGGTGTTTCGACAAGTGAAGATTAATTTGCCACTCCTTGATGCCATCAAGCAAATTCCTCCTTATGCTAAATTTTTGAAGGACTTGTGCACTCAGAAAAGGCGTTCTAAAAGCCATGTGCCAAAGAAAGTGATGCTGCCACAACAAGTGAGTTCTATAATTCAGCAGTGTACTCCTACCAAGTACAAAGATCCTGGTGCTCCAACTATCTCATGCATTATTGGGGAGCACCATGTGGATAAAGCGCTTCTTAATTTGGGTGCAAGTGTGAACTTGCTACCCTATTCAGTGTACTTACAATTGGGCTTGGGAGAATTGAAGCCCACCTCGGTGGTATTACAATTTACAGACAGATCAACAAAGCAACCCCGAGGAATCATAGAAGATGTGCTCATTAAAGTGGATAAGTTCTACTTTCCTGTTGATTTCATTGTACTTGACACTGAGCTGGTTCACAATCCGAAGAGGCACATTCTAGTGATCCTTGGTCGGCCTTTCTTAGCTACAGCTGATGCCTGCATAAATTGTAGGTCAGGGATCATGGATATTTCATTCGGCAACATGAATGTCAAGCTTAATGTGTTCAATGCTGATAAGTAATGAATATTGCATATTCAATATCCCTAAATTATATGAATTAGTGTCTTAGTAATATTTCTTTCATATTTTTATTAATAATTTTAATCTTTTTATAATTTCAGGTGATGAAGGGTAATTCTGATTAATAATGGTGAAATCGGGCTACAAATGGTACTCATTTAGTTATCACTGAAGCTTGACCCATGAGAGATATGTTTATCTTGAAGATCCAAACTAAATGGACTGAAGAAATGCGCTGCAAATAAATTAAAATGAAGGAAAGGAGCACGGGCCCATTCGCATTGAAGATTGGGCCAATTCAGGCCTAAAAAGTCCTGGACCCGTGTTGGTATTCAGACCATAACTCCGTACACGATTGTCAAAATGACCCAAACTCTACATAGGTTGAAGGAAATTCAATTCTGCACAATTTCATATTTTCACGAAAATTTCCTAAAACTAACGTTTTCATCAACTTTCTGCCCTATTTGCGTAGCTGCCACTTTTTGGGCGCAAATGCCACTTTGTGAGGAGCAAGTGCCATTTTCTTATGCGCACTTGCCACTTTGGGAAGGGAGGTGTCCCGTTTGTTTGGTTTCACAAAGTAAAAATGACGAAACGAAGGAAACTAGGGCATTCTGGAAGGAAGGACACAGAGAGAAATATAAAGGCGATTCGTGACGATACAGAGAGGAGGATGGCGATTTCATCATCGTTCAAGCTTGGACATCCGATCATGAGTGGCTAAACACCATTCCGGGGAAGTGACGTAACCCTAACCTATCTTTTAATGTTTTAAGTTGTATATTAATTTGGGAATGATTTACTATGTGCATTGATTGTATAACCGAGACATAAACAATAGCTGTGCTATTGCTTTCAATTTAAATGTATTGATTCATTGCATGTTTAGTCTTATTCTTGTAGAATGAATCCAAATTTGCAATGATTAGGGTTTGCTCTTTTCAACTTCTGTGATTTTGTTAAGACAGGTTATACAATAGTTTTCACATGTCGTTCAATTTAGATTTTTGATAATTCGTGCTAAGCAAAGATGGGTTATAACATAATTAATTAGTCAGATGTATAGGTCATACTAAGCGAAGACGAGTTATGCTTAATTGAATGTTGAACGAATTCTCTTGATAGAATTGAATTGGGCTTGTAGCCATTCTTTTCTGAATGCATAAAGTAAACGTCCCAATTTAGTACAATTGTCATTGTTAGAGGGTTAGTGGTGAAGTCAGTTCCCAGGACCTTCTATTCCTGATTAAATTTCATAACACCAATTTATAAAAAGCTTTAATTTTCTCAATTAATTTCAAGATCAAACATCAACAATTGTTTTTCAATTATTTTAGAATTAATTCAAAGACTGAGTAACATAACAATTCAACCTTGCAAGTCCTTGAGGTTCGACACCCTCTATATAGCCCTGTCCTACGAGGACTCGTTTTATTGCGAGTGGTTAAGTAGAATTGAAATCACATCAATTTTTGGCGTCGTTGCCGGGGCTTGCTTGAATCGTTTTGGTGCCTAGTTTTAAAGATTAGTTTTAATTTAATTGTTAAGTTAGGATTTTTGTTTATTCTTTTCTGATCCATTTCATTTTTTTTTTATTTTTCGAGTACAGGTGCTTTTGGTTACGAACCGTGAATAGAGGAGTGGAATTAATCGCAACTCTCTGTGAGCTTTTCATATTCAAATTACTTGTGCTTGCTTATTCTAGTTAGTAATTTGCTTTCATTTGTTATTGTTTTATTTTATTTATTTAATTATATTTTATTTTAGTTTCTTTTCTTATTTATTTTATTTTATTTATTTGTTCATTTATTTATTTATTTTTATTTTTTTAGTTAATTCTTAGTCCTTACTTGTGGTATATGTTAGGTCGTCGGTCTCTAGATACACCAATAGTCCCATATAACCCTGAACTTGAAAGAACCTTACATCAACATAGGGGAGAAATTAGGGCCCAAGACCTAGAGGAAGAACATTCATCTAAGACTGAGATTGAGACTGAAAATATGGCTGAGCACAATCCTCGAGCCCTTAAGGAGCACTTCGCTCCTGGGGCATATACATCCCCATCCTGCATGCAATTGCCTAATGTCACAGTAGTAAATTATAAGATTAAGTCTAGCGTTATACAAATGCTCCCATCTTTTTATGGACTTAATAATGAGGATCCGTATAAGCATCTTGATGACTTCTTAGAAGTTTGTTCAATTGTTAAAATCCAGAATTTTTCTGATAATGCTTTACGGATGCGTCTCTTCCCATTCTCTCTAAAAGATAAAGCTAAAAACTGGTGGAATTCATTAACACCGAATACGATCACCTCTTGGGCACAACTGTAACAAGAGTTCCTCAAGAAATACTTTCCAATAGGGAAAACAAATCAAATGAGGCGATCCATTACCAGTTTTTCTCAAATAGAAGGGGAGCAATTCCATGATACATGGGAGAGATATGGTGATTTGCTTAGAAAGTGCCCTCATCATGATATTCCTAAGTGGCAACTTGTACAATTTTTTTATGATGGGTTGATTGAGTCATATAGGCAAATGGTAGATGCAACTTGTGGGGGTACATTCATGCTTAAGAATGAGGATGAGGCATGGACATTGTTTGTGAATCTGAGTGAAAATTCCACACAACATGATTCCGCCAGTCGAATTAGAACAAGTAGTTCTCGCAAAACTGGAGGAGTGTTCGAAATAGGCACATCACTCGATGTCTCCACCAAAGAGGATGAATTATCGAGAAAAGTCGATCAACTCATGGTGGCTAGTCAATTTTTGACCCCTTCTCCTATCTTACAAGAAGGATGTGGTATCTGCACTAGTCCGTCACACTATTCCATAGATTGTCCCATGTCGGGGCAAATTCCTGAATCCAATCCAGAACAAGTTAATGCTGCTTTCTCTAGACCTGGAAACAATCCATATTCTAATACATATAATCCAGGTTTGAGGAATCATCCAAATCTCTCATGGCGTAGTCCATCTCTAAACAATCCTGTCCCTCAGTCCCAAGGACCAGTTCCTATGTCAGGTTTTCAGTCGGGTTGTCAATCTGCTTATCCTTCATCTAATATGCCCCAGAATCAATATTATCATCAAACTTCCCAGCATCCACCTCGCAATTCAGCGTTTGAGGATAAAGTGTTAGTGGCATTAGATAGACTCGACACTCATACTCAGTTACTTGAATCGAACACTCAGTTACTTCATTCCCACTCTCAATCCATCTCTAAGGTAGAGGCTTAAATGGGGCAACTAGCTAACACTTTGAATCGTAGAGAGGAAGGAAAATTGCCAAGTCAGCCAATAACTAATCCTAGAGGGCAATATGCAATTGATGATGCCGCTGCCAGTGGCCATCATCATGAGCATGTTCAGGTTATTACCACCTTAAGGAGTGGGAGAGTGTTAGATAATAAGGTGCAAGAGAAGAAAGAGGTTGAGAGTGAAATGGAAAGAGGCCTAATCTAAAGTCTAAAATTAATAAGGCAACACTTTCTCCACCTACTCAAACTCTTGAGACAACATTTGAGCCCAAAGCTCCATTCCCTACACGTCTCAAGGAGTTGGCACCTTTTGGGAAACAAGGGGAGAAAGTGCAAGATATGATGGAAGTTTTTAAGCAGGTAAAAATAAATCTTCCTCTCCTTGATGCTATAAAACAAATCCCAACATATGCAAAGTTCTTGAAAGATTTATGCACTCAAAAGCGTAATTCAAGGGGAGTGTCCCAAGAAAATTTTTTCTTACCGAGCAAGTGAGCTCGATTATTCAGCATAACACTCCCCCTAAATTTAAAGATCCAGGTGCACCCACCATATCTTGTGTTATAGGGGATGTTGGTGTTGATAGGGCACTACTTGATTTAGGAGCGAGTGTGAATCTTATCCCTTACTCAGTGTACTTGCAATTGGGATTGGGTGAGCTTAATCCCACGTCAGTTCTTTTACAATTAGCAGACAGATCAATAAAACAACCACGTGGGATTATTGAGGATGTGTTAATAAAAGTGGACAAATTTTATTTCCCAGTCGATTTCATTGTCCTAGACACAGAACCTGTACCTGATCCTACGAAGTCCATTCCTGTGATTCTAAGTCGTCCCTTCTTAGCTACGGCTAATGCGTGCATTAATTGTCGTACGGGGGTTATGGATATTTCTTTTGGGAATATGAAGGTGAGGTTAAATGTCTTTAATGCATCTCAACATCAAGCAGATGAAAATGAGTGCTATGCTATAGACCTTATAGAAGAGGCTGTGGAAAATTCACTTTCACTGATTTTGACCACAGACCCTTTAGAGGCATGTTTAGCCCATTTTGACTGTGAGGATTTTGATGTAGATCAGAATATATGTGAGGTAAATACTCTGTTAGGAAGTGTAACCAGTGCTAATTTTTTGCCTTGGAGATCAGCTAAGGAACCATTGCCTAGATTGTCTAGTACTCCGCCGATTCCATCCTTAGTATCTCCTCCTGAGCTAGAGCTAAAACCTTTACCAGACAATCTTAAGTATGTTTTCTTAGGATTAAATAAAACTCTTTCGGTCATCATTTCCTTTAGCCTGTCTAGTGACCAAGAGAGTGAGCTTTTGGGTGTCCTTAGGGAGCATAGAGAAGCCATAGGATGGTGTGTGGCAGACCTTAAGGGAACAGATCCTTCAGTGTGTATGCATCGAATTCATCTAGAGGAAGATGCTAAACCTTCGAGAGAGGCCCAACGTCTTTTAAATCCTAACATGAAAGAGGTAGTGATGAAGGAAGTGGTGAAGTTGTTAGATGCGGGTATCATTTACCCAATCTCTGATAGCAAGTGGGTGAGTCCCACTCAAGTGGTGCCCAAAAAGTCTGGAATCACTGTGGTTCCAAATTTTGAGGGAGAGCTTGTGCCACAACGAACCACTACCGGGTGGAGGGTATGTATCAACTATAGGAAGTTGAATTCAAATACTCGAAAAGATCATTTTCCCTTGCCATTCATTGATCAAATCTTAGAGAGGCTTGCAGGTCAGAGTTTTTATTATTTTTTAGATGGTTATTCTGGGTATAACCAAGTGGCAGTCGATCCTAATGACCAAGAGAAAATGACTTTCACATGTCCATTTGGTACATTTGCATATAGACGGATGCCTTTTGGGTTGTGTAATGCACCTGCTACTTTTCAAAGGTGTATGATGTCTATCTTCTCAGACATGGTAGAGAAGTTTCTCAAAGTTTTTATGGATGACTTTTCAGTTTTTGGGGATTCATTTGATAGTTGCCTAAAACATTTAACCCTTGTGCTTAAACGTTGCAAAGACACCAACTTGGTGTTAAGTTGGGAAAAGAGCCATTTTATGGTTCAAGAGGGTATAGTGTTGGGTTACATAGTGTCAGGGAGGGGCATAGAAGTTGATCGGGCTAAGGTTGAGCTTATCTCTAAACTACCTCCACCAAATTCGGTGCGGGGTATTCGTTCCTTTTTAGGGCATGCAGGTTTCTATCGTAGGTTTATTAAGGACTTTAGTAAGATTGCTCAACCATTGTGTAATCTACTCGCTAAAGACATTCCTTTTCACTTTGATAATGCATGTTTAGAAGCCTTCGAAAAGCTTAGGTCACTTCTATCCTCTGCTCCTATCATGCAACCCCCCAATTGGTCATTACCGTTTGAAATCATGTGTGATGCCTCAAACTATGCCGTAGGTGCTGTTTTGGGGCAACGAAAAGAAAGGTTGCCAGTTGTGATTTACTATGCTAGTAAAACACTCTCGGGTGCTCAATTGAATTACACCACTACCGAGAAAGAGTTACTAGCTGTGGTGTTTGCCTTAGACAAATTTCGGTCATATCTTCTAGGGTCTAAAGTTGTAGTGTTTTCTGACCATGCTGCTCTGAAACATTTGTTGACCAAGAAGGAAACCAAACCCCGACTCATTAGATGGATACTCTTGTTACAAGAGTTTGATTATGAAATTAAGGATAAAAAGGGTTCCGAGAATGTGGTTGCCGACCAACTTTCTCGTATTCACGTTGAGTCGATATGCAATACACCCCTTATATGTGATTCCTTCCCGGATGAACAACTCTTTGCAGTCACTCATGAGAAGGAACCTTGGTTTGCTGATATTGTGAATTACCTAGTAATAGGTAAAACTCCTCCTCATTGGTTCAAACATGAGAAAGACCATTTTTATGCCCAGGTCAAGTCCTATTATTGGGAGGACCCTAACTTGTTCAAATATTATTCGGATCAAGTGATCTGGCGTTGCATACCTGAGTGTGAGGTCCATAGTGTGTTTACTTTCTGTCATACCTTAGCCTGTGGCGGGCATTTTAGTGCTCAAAAAACTGCATTTAAGGTTCTACAATGTGGTTTTTACTGGCCTTCAATCTTTAAGGACTCTTACCAGTTTTGTAGAGCGTGCGTGAGATGTTAACAGTTAGGAGCCATGACAAGGAGAGATATGATGCCACTTAACCCTATAATAGTTGTAGAGATATTTGGTGTTTGAGGCATTGATTTTATGGGACCATTCCCAATCTCCTTTGGATTCGAATATATTCTAGTTGGGGTCGATTACGTCTCGAAATGGGTTGAAGCGGTGGCTACCAGAACTAATGATCACAAAGTGGTGATTAAATTCATTCAAGAAAATATCTTCAGTCGTTTTGGAACGCCAAGGGCAATTATAAGTGATGGAGGTAAGCACTTCTGTAATAGTTTTTTTAAAACTTTACTTTTTAAGTACTCTGTCACTCATAAGGTTGCCACCCCCTACCACCCCCAAACTAGTGGGCAAGTTGAACTCTCAAATAGGGAGATTAAGAAAATTTTAGAGAAAATTGTTCTGCCTGATAGGAAAGACCGGTCATTGAGGCTTAATGATGCTCTTTGGGCATATCGTACAGCTTACAAGACTCCCATTGGCATGTCGCCATACCGACTTATTTATGGGAAGCCTTGTCACCTCCCAGTCGAATTAGAACATTAAGCAATGTGGGCAATTAAAAAGTTTAATTTTGATATGCAATTAGCAGGCTCTAGTCGTCGACTCCAGTTGAATGAATTGGAAGAATTGCGTAATGATGCTTACGAGAGTGCAAAAATTTATAAAGCAAGAACTAAGGCATTTCATGACAAGCACATTATGCGAAAGTCCTTTGAACCGGGGCAAAAAGTGTGGTTATATAATTCTAAACTCCAATTTTTTCCCGGTAAGCTTCGTTCGAGATGGGAAGGGCCTTATGTTGTGTTATCCGTGTCTCCACATGGAGCAGTTGATATTCAGAATATCAAGGAAGGTAAAGTCCTAAAGGTGAATGGTCAGCGATTAAAACTTTACATTGAAAATGAGGTGCTTCATGAAAACGTGGAGGTCGTCGAGTTGGCGGATCCCGTTTATTTTGATGAATGAGAGTTGGTGTCCGTCCGGCCGGGACGTTAAACTTGGTCTTCTTAGTGTAATTCTACTTTATTTTTATTATTTTATTTATTATTTTATTAATTTTGTTTTATTTATTTATTTATTATAATTATTATTATTATTTTTGTATAGAGTGTTTCATTTTTATTTATTTATTATTTTATTTTATTTTGTTTAATTCTTTATTTATTTATTTATTTTTTTATCTGTTGTACATGTTTTGTTAAGTTTTAAAGTTAGTTTTTTTTTTTTTTTTTGTATGGACGTTTTTAATGTGTTTGCTGATGAGTACAGGTGAACCTACTGGTTACTAAGTGCAAAAGCGTTTCCGAAAGCGCATCTGCCCAATTACAGGTTTTCAAAGTGAGTCTACTGGACAAAAAGCGCAATAGCGCTTGCTGGAACGCATTTGCGCAATTAAAGACACTAATTGCCTGGACCTACTGCCCACAAGACGCACTTGCGTAGGAAGACCACTAAAAGTTGCGCATATGCGCATTTTGTTGCGGCCTATGACAAAAGCCCGGAGCCCATTTTGTTCCGAAAACGTACGTCATCTTCAACCAACCACCAGCCACCATCTAACCCTAGAAATCGCAAGGGCATCCAGTCGCCGGTAGCCTTGCACCAACACCAACCCATCCTCTCCCTCAGCGCCGCACCAGAAGCTGCACCAGCGCGCAGCAGCGCACTAGTGCAGAGCCGCACCAGCGCACCTGCGCACCAGCCAGAGCACAGCGTGCCACCAGCGCGCCCTGCAGCGCACCAGCGCACTTTGCCGCGCATCCGCAACACCCCTCTGTGCACAGCAGGCCCCCCTTCAGCGTGCACAACTGCCCTCTCCAGCGCACGGCTTCCTTTGTCCTAGCCACTGTGCACTAGCCAGCCTTGCCCACCTTGCACCGCAGCTCCACCAGTGGCAGTTTATCTATATGCAATTAAACTCTAATTTGTGAGTCCAATCATCATCCAATTCTTTGTTAAATTGATCACAACATCTTGAGCAACTTTGAATATTGCAAGACGATTTTGTTTGTTCAACATTCGATCTTCACCTTGTGAGTTTATTTTTGGCATTGGCCTATGGTGCTTACCAAGTGCTTGAACAAAGTACCCATCCCTTTACCTTCTACCGATGGCGAGGAAAGGTGTCTTTTCCTCCTATCCACCACCTCCAAAGCGTGTCCGGAGCGCTAAGGATGTGGTGCGAGCGGAATGGGCTTCGCGAAAAATCACTCCAGAGACTACATTCATGGTAGATGATTTCTTCAATCATGACGATACAAAATGGGGAGTGCAAGCATTCAGAGATAGACTTTTGGAGCCATTGTTTACTCCGGCATCCAACGTGTATTACCCTCGCCTTGTCCGGCTATTTTATCAGAATATGACATCTTCAAAAGATGAACAGGGGGTGTTGTTTACCTCGATAGATAGGCATGAAATTCGAGTTGAGATAGATGTTGTTGAAGCGGCATTGGGGGTTTGGGATGATACGCGCAGCAATTTGTGGAGTACTTTTAAGGAGTTCTCGGATATAGATCTTCATGATATGATCCAAAACATGTGTAACGGGTAGTATGTTGATAATAAGAGGAATGCCACAACCCATTCTTGACTTCCCAGACAGTTATGGTTTGTGGATTCTGTATTATCCCGGAACGTTCATCCGATGGGGCATTCAAATCAGAGGCGAGGAGCAATTCTCGAAGCTCTCTATGCTTTTCATGTGAAGCAGTGGATCTCCATCCCTGCCATCATTTGGGGGCAATTCTACACTATTTATGAAGGGCTGGTTCAGAAAAGTAAAGAGTTGGCAAAGAATTGGACTCTCCTATTTCCCTATTTAATCACCAAAATATTGCAACATCATGATTTCCCAATTTTCGCCTCCGAGCCAATAGAGAGAGGCATCGCTGCTTTTTCTCTTACAGATTGGACAAGGAGCACCAGTCGGTTACCTAGAGCAGTTGGAGCCCAGCTAAACATTGTTGCAGAATCAGCAGCTGAGGATACTCCAATACGGGGTAATGTGGGTGTGCCTATACCAGAACAACAGCCAACACCTTTTGTTATAACCCAGGCACACTATAATTATCTTACTGGTGAGATAAAGGGATTGCATGCAGACATGAATGCACATTTTCGTCAAGCACACGAGGATTATCTCCAAACTCAGAAGATGCTTGCTGAGTTTGCCATGCAAGTTGAGCGTATAAACTCTGGGGGAGTGTCGACGTCTGCCCCGCAATAGGACGATCCGGTATTGGTGGTCTCACGGTGGGGGTAAGGTCGAACATTTTTATTTTGTGTTATTTTTTATTTATTTATTTTTAGTTTTATTTATTTATTTATTTATTTTTATTATTTTTTATGTTTTCTTTCTTCTTCTTCTTCTTTTCGTTTACCCTTTATTTTCATGATTTTGTGTATTGGTTCGTTAATAAAAAAAAAAAAATTATATTTATATATATTTCTATATAGATACAAATATTAAAATTCAATACATCTATAAATAATAAAAATTTTGCCGTCCATTCCCTGACTATGTATGTAGTACCAAGTATCTATTTTGTCATCTGTTTGATAAAGTTGATGATTTCCCTTTTTTTAAAGTCTGGTTTTAATACCCAATACTGTCGAGATTGCTTCAACACAGTATAACTTTACTAAAGAAAGGCAGCCCCTTTGTACTCTATACGTTAGAGTATCTGGATAATCAATATCTTATCATATATGCATCTTGGAAAATTGGGAACCACCAGTTCAGAGAATGACGACACACATAAAAAAAAAAAAAACACTTTCGTTACTTGTTTTCTCCATGTTTGTTCTTTATATTTCTTATTATGAACCCATTCATTTCACTTGGCTTGTATAGTGGTGTCTTTTGACAGGATGTTGCACCCAAGTTTAGGGGGGAACACCATTGTTAACTTCTAGCTACTGGTTTGCCATCTGGCCACTCCCCTATTCATGGTAATATCGTTCTGACTCTCCTCTATGTTTCTTCTCCTTGTACATTGAGGACACTGTACCATTCAAGTTTGGGGGTAAGGCGATACATTTCTTGTGTTTCAAATATGAAGGTGAAATAGTGGCATGTTTTAGACATTTGTTTTATTTTATTGTATTGATTTTTAGGAATTGTTTGGTAGTTTCTTTTTATAGGTTGTTTGGTTTTAACATCAATCCAGAGTTTAATACTTTATGTAGGTTCTTGACTTGAAATTGTAGAGTATGTGTAAAATTTCTAGAAACTATAGTTTGAATACAGTGGTTTAGGTCGTTATTTGCATTGACATGACTTAGAGTGGTTGACTCTAGTTCTTTTCACAATTCACATGCACACTAGTAGAGTTAGTGGGGTTTGTGCTTGGCTTTCAGTATCAATTATGTGTGCTGAATACAAGTTGGTATCCCTTAAGAATAAATATTCTAAACATGCTACACTTGTAAAAAAAAATAAAAAATAAAAAATAAAAATTTGAAAAGAATAATCCTATGGTTTGAAATCTGGTGCCCTAAAGCCATTTGGTTTGGGAGTCACAGGCTGAAAGCTCGTTACATGGACCAATTCGAAAGCCTAATAAACCTAGGCATTGCGTTATTGGTTAGTCTATGGTTTGTGGCCGTTTTGATTCGAGTTATTAGGTCCCTCGAGGTATCTTGAAACCTGGTGCCCTAAAGCCATTTGGTTTGGGAGTAACAGGCTGAAAGCTCGCTATATGGATCAATTCAAAAGCCTAATAAACCTGGGCATTGCACACCCATATAAAAAAAAAATTTGCATGTGTTCATGTTTTGAGTGATACATTCAATAAGGGGATCCAATAAATTGAAGGGACTTGTAATTGCTCACTCAAGGTTGGGGTAAACCACATTGATGAATGCTAGTTCACTTTTCATGAGGGGGCTAGAGTTAGTTTCTTTGAGTTGTGATTGATGTAAATTTTGGGTGAGAATCGTTGTTTTGAATTATGGGGTTTAGGGATTTCAAAGTATTCTTGAATGCAAGTCTTTTAACTGCATTTTGTAGTCTTCGTCTTGATTAATGTTTGAAACAAAAATTTTGGCATGTTTGTGGGTAACATCTCTGAAAACCCTCACGAGACTTCACTCGTCCACTAGGGGTAACTTAGGGGTTTAAAAGGCTTGTTGCTTATGCTAAATGCAATCGGATCTCCCACGAAAGAGGAAATAGTTTAGTTGTTTTACTTCATTTTTAGTTTTGTATTGCTAAGAGACTAGCAATTTATAAGTTTGGGGGTGTGATAAGTAATGAATATTGCATATTCAATATCCCTAAATTATATGAATTAGTGTCTTAGTAATATTTCTTTCATGTTTTTATTAATAATTTTAATCTTTTTATAATTTCAGGTGATGAAGGGTAATTCTAATTAATAATGGTGAAATCGGGCTACAAATGGTACTCATTTAGTTATCACTGAAGCTTGACCCATGAGAGATATGTTTATCTTGAAGATCCAAACTAAATGGACTGAAGAAATGCGCTGCAAATAAATTTAAATGAAGGAAAGGAGCACGGGCCCATTCGCATTGAAGATTGGGCCAATTCAGGCCTAAAAAGTCTTGGACCCGTGTTGGTATTCAGATCATAACTCCGTACACGATTGTCAAAACGACCCAAACTCCATATAGGTTGAAGGAAATTCAATTCTGCACAATTTCATATTTCACGAAAATTTCCTAAAACGGACGTTTTCATCAACTTTCTGCCCTATTTGCGCAGCTGCTACTTTTTGGGCGCAAATGCCACTTTGTGAGGAGCAAGTGCCATTTTCTTATGCGCACTTGCCACTTTGGGAAGGGAGGTGTCCCGTTTGTTTGGTTTCACAAAGTAAAAACGACGAAACGAAGGAAACTAGGGCATTCTGGAAGGAAGGACACAGAGAGAAATATAAAGGCAATTCGTGACGATACAGAGAGGAGGATGGCGATTTCATCATCGTTCAAGCTTGGACATCCGATCATGAGTGGCTAAACATCATTCCGGGGAAGTGACGTAACCCTAACCTATCTTTCAATATTTTAAGTTGTATATTAATTTGGGAATGATTTACTATGTGCATTGATTGTATAACCGAGACATAAACAATAGCTATGCTATTGCTTTCAATTTAAATGTATTGATTCATTGCATGTTTAGTCTTATTCTTGTAGAATGAATCCAAATTTGCAATGATTAGGGTTTGCTCTTTTCAACTTCTGTGATTTTGTTAAGACAGGTTATACAATAGTTTTCACATGTCGTTCAATTTAGATTTTTGATAATTCGTGCTAAGCAAAGATGGGTTATAACATCATTAATTAGTCAGATGTATAGGCCATACTAAGCGAAGATGAGTTATGCTTAATTGAATGTTGAACGAATTCTCTTGATATAATTGAATTGGGCTTGTAGCCATTCTTTTCTGAATGCATAAAGTAAACGTCCCAATTTAGTACAATTGTCATTGTTAGAGGGTTAGTGGTGAAGTCAGTTCCCAGGACCTTCTATTCCTGATTAAATTTCATAACACCAATTTATAAAAAGCTTTAATTTTCTCAATTAATTTCAAGATCAAACATCAACAATTGTTTTTCAATTATTTTAGAATTAATTCAAAGACTGAGTAACATAACAATTCAACCTTGCAAGTCTTTGAGGTTCGACACCCTCTATATAGCCCTGTCCTACGAGGATTCGTTCTATTGCGAGTGGTTAAGTAGAATTGAAATCACATCAAATGCTATCCAACACCCTCCAGATCAGAGTGATGTGTTCTGCATGGATGATATTGATGAATGTGTAGAGGAATTTGTTTCATCCTCTATATCTTCAAAACTCCTTGGAGGTATGTAAGTATCTTTATGACTTTGAGAACATGAATGATGAAGGGTTGTGTGAAGAAGTGCATGCTATGCTGGAAGTGGATGCTATTCATAATACTCCACCATGGAGAATTCCAATTGAGCCACTACCTTCTCTCTCTAGCACTCCCCTAGTGCCTTCATTGGAGTCCCCTCTAGAATTAGAGTTGAAGTCTTTGCCTGACAAATTAAAGTATGTATTTTTGGGGGCACAGAAAACTCTTCCTGTTATAATTGCCTCTGATCTGACAGAAATTCAAGAGAAGAGTTTAGTAGAGGTCTTATATCAACATCGTGAAGCAATTGGGTGGAGTGTTGCTGATCTTAAGGGCATTGATCCCTCAATCTGCATGCACAAAATTTATCTAGAAGAAGGATGTAAGCCAACTAGAGAGGCTCAGAGGCGACTGAACCCCAACATGAAGGAGGTGGTAAAGAAAGAGGTTGTCAAATTACTTGATGCAGGCATCATTTATTCAATTTCTGACAACACATGGGTGAGTCCAACACAAGTGGTTCCTAAGAAGTCTGGCCTTACCATTGTCCCTAACTCTATGGGAGAGCTTGTTCCACAACGTACTGCCACAGGTTGGCGTGTGTGCATTGATTACAGAAAGCTCAATTCTATGACAAGGAAGGATCACTTCCCTCTTCCCTTCATTGATCAAATACTTGAAAGTTTAGTTGGTCAGAGCTATTATTGCTTTCTGGATGGTTACTCTGGTTACAACCAAGTGGCTATGGATCCAGGAGATTAAGAGAAGACTACTTTCACTTGTCCCTTTGGTACTTTTGCTTATCGTCGTATGCCATTTGGATTATGTAATGCTCCGGCGACATTCCAGAGGTGTATGATGGCCATTTTTTCTGACATGGTGGAAAAATTCTTGGAGGTGTTCATGGATGATTTCTCTGTTTTTGGATCATCCTTTGAAAACTGTCTGAGTAATTTATCACTTGTGCTTCAAAGGTGCCGAGAACGTAATTTGGTACTTAGTTGGGAGAAGAGCCATTTCATGGTGAAAGAGGGTATTGTGTTGGGTCATATTGTTTCAGAGAGAGGCATTGAAGTTGATAAAGCAAAGAACGACCTAATTGCAACTCTGCCTCATCCAACTTCGGTAAGGCAAGTTCGATCTTTCTTAGGCCATGCTGGATTCTATAGAAGATTTATCAAGGATTTCAGTAAAGTTGTTCGACCATTGTGCCATTTGTTATCTAAAGATGTTCCCTTTATCTTTGATGAAGATTGTGTGCAAGCTTTTGAAAAGCTTCGGTCGCTGTTATCCTCTGCACCAATCATGCAATCTCCAAAATGGGCTCTACCTTTTGAAATCATGTGTGATGCCTCTGATTATGCAGTGGGAGCCGTGTTGGGACAAAGAGAAGAGAAACGACCACATGTCATCTATTACGCTAGTAAGACTCTCTGATGCCCAACTCAATTATACAACCACAGAGAAAGAGCTTCTAGCTGTAGTGTTTGCCTTGGACAAGTTTCGTTCTTATTTATTAGGGTCCAAGGTGGTTGTCTACTCTGATCATGCAGCATTGAGACATTTATTGGCGAAGAAAGAAACCAAACCACGTCTTATTCGATGGATTTTATTGTTGCAAGAATTCAATTTGGAGATAAAAGACAAAAAGGGGACTGAGAATGTGGTTACGGATCATTTATCTCGGATTGAGTTTGAGCTGGTGAGCGATGCATTACCTATTCGAGACTCATTCCCGGATGAGCAATTGTTTGGAATTACTTTGATGAAAGTAAATGGCCAAAGGTTGAAGCATTGTGTGGAAGGATTTGTGCCAAGAAGAGACGTAGAGTCCGTCGACTTGACGGATCCCGTCTATCCAACTTAATCCCTTCGGAGAGTTGATCGTCTCCTACGGACGTTAAAATGTTGGTTTTGTATGTAATTCTAACCCTTAATTTCTTTAGTTTTCTTTGATTTTAATTTTTAGGTTTAGTTTTCTTAGGTTTTTCTTCAATTCTAGTTGCGTTTTAATGTTTTTTCTTTGAGTTTTTGATGTATAAGTTGCTTCCGAAGGATGCCAAGAGGTGTACCGAGGTATTTGGACTCAAGATGGGTGAAAAATCGTGCTCTCGGTCGACCTTGGGCGATGGAGACTCAAAAATATCAAGTCTCGGTCGACCTTGGGCGATGGAGGGTCCAACAGGCATCCAGGGGGGGGATCGATCGCCCCAGTCAAGGGGGATCGATCGCCCCATGTTATTCCTTGAAGATCCCCACCAGCAGGTGGGTGATCGATCGCCCATCCAAGGGGGGATCGATCGCCCAAGCCCAAAAGTGGGTGGCTGAGAATCCTCTTTATAAATGGACCACCTCTCCTCCTTTGTTGCTACTCCTTGCATCCTAGACCTCTTTGAACTCCAATTCAAGTCCTACATCATCCGGAAAATTATTTTCTTTAATTGGTGATTATTAAACAAGAATTCAACATTGATCATCATCAACTTCAACATCAAATTGGATCAAAAACCACTAGTTCTCAAAGGAAGCTCTCACTTTTTCAAGTTCAACATCAAAGTAAGTGAAGTTTTTCTTTGAAGAAATTGTACAAATCTTTGTGAGGGCTTTTGAAGACCAAGTTTGGGGGATCAATTTGGTGTATTTACTTGTTCAATTTGGGTGAAAAAATTACCGAAAAGAGGAGGTTGAAGGTTACAAAAGAATTATGCACACCAAGTGTTCGATTTAATTCCTCAACCACACTTCTTCTACTTCTATGGCACCAAAGAGAGCAAGTCACCAAGGTGCTTCAAGTTCACGTAATCCTCGCCGAGCGAGGCATGATCCAACCACAGGTTCTTCACGATCTCACCGAGAAGGTATTCAAGAGAGATGACATCCAAGGGCTTTGAACTTTGAGACCACGTTTGACATAGCCGAACTCTATGGTATGTTTTTTGAGACACGATGGGGGATTTCTGACATCCGTCGTCGTCGGTCGGCATCCATTTTTGTTCCACTCTCTTCTACTATCTACCCGAGACTTGTCAAGGTATTTTATCAGAACTTAATGCCGACACCTGATGAGCGGGAGGTGCTTACTTCTTCAGTAGATGGAACAATAGTTCGGGTTGACATGTCATCCATTGCCATTGCCATGGGTTGTCCTCATGAGTGCCCAGATGATTTGTCTCATATCTATACTCCTCTACCCGATGAGTTGTCAGTGGGTAATGTGGTTGCACGTTTGTGTGCCAACCAATTTTTCAGGCCAAAAAGGAATGCAGCTTCTAAATCTTCAATGTCAAATCACTTATGGTTCCTTAACGCTGTTCTACTCAAGAATGTATGTCCCATTGGACATAAAATTGAAAGACGTCAAGAGTTCCTTTGATCCTTATATGCTTTACATTTTGGGCATTGGCTGTCGTTCCCACAGATTGTCTAGGGCCAGATGGAAAAGTTCTATTCCAAGGTAGTGGCCAAGGCACCAGACAGTGCAAGTGACTGGGAGTTTCCATTCCCTACTATCATTCATCAGTTGCTTATTGCACATGGGTATGCAGTCCATGAGGATGAGCTTGCCTTTCCACGTGATCTTCATTATGGCACGCATGGCTGGAATTTGAGCCGATCTCATATGCACCAGAGAGTCATAGCGGCGCCTGGTGAGGTATCTCGATTGGCCCAGGGAGGAGAACATATAGATATACCACCACCGGTGGAAGATCCAGAGGAGATGGAGGCAGAGGAAGAGGAGGTGTATGCACAGGCTGGTGGCCATGATTATCAGTATTTAGAGGGGCAGATTGCTGGGTTGACAGCTCAGTTTGGCACCCTACAGACAGAGGTATCCACACAGTTTGGAGCAATGAGGACAAAGATGGCGGATCACTTTCGTGACACTCGCCAAGAGCAACTAGAGATGAGGAGGATGCTGCGTGCACTGATGCGCCAAGCAAACTTGAATCCGGATGCTCAGTCACCAGCACATCCTTGACAGGAAGGTAACTATCTTTTGTATTTTATTTTATTTTTAGTTTTTATTTTTCTTTTTATTTTCATTTTTCTTTTTAGTTAGATTTTTATTGTTATAAAAAAAAAAATTGAAAAATGAAAAAAATATTTTATTTTTTTTAGGATTTTTCTCTTTCATATTTATTTTCACCCATACTATTTCACTTGATCTGTGGGGTATAGTGGTTTGTTTTGACAGATTTTCGCATCCAAGTTTGGGGGTGTGCTTGCATTGCCTTCATGCTAGTGGTGTGCTCTATTTTCTTGCAACTCATTCTCTGGATTTTCGGTAACATCATTCTTACTCTTCTCTTTGCTTTGATTGATAGTACATTGAGGACAATGTACAGTTTAAGTTTGGGGGTGAGGCGTTGCCTATTTTTGTGCTTTATTGCATATGGGGGAAAATGTGTGAAATTCTTCTTGTATTAGGATTTTATTTTATTTTATTTTCTTAGTTTGTTTATTTTATTTTCTTTTGTTTTAGTTTTAGATAGAATGTTTTTACATTTTTCAAGTGATTAAAACCTTATGTAGGTGCGTAACTTGCAATTTTTGAATATGTTTTAAAATTTTGAAAACTGTGGTTTAATTTATGTGGTTTTAATCATGGTTTACAATAACATGCTTTGGGATGATTAATTTTAGTTTCCTCACATGCACAGACACACTATCATAGTCTTATGGGGTATAAACTATGGTTTTGAGTTATTGAGTTACATATGCTTGATATTAATTAGTATCTCTTGAGAATGAGTACCGATGATGTGTTTTACTTGACTTCAATGAAAGAAAAAAAAAAGAAAAAAAAAGGGAGAAAAAGAATGTGATGAATAAGAAAATCAATTTGATCTTTTTCACGAGTAACCGGGCCTCTATGCCTCAGAAAGCACGGAGTGTTCGTGTCAAAAGTGAAAGGGTGAGAAAAGATGAGCATTGGTTGTCTTGATTTGTAGCCTGACTGATTCGAGTAATTAGGTCTTCGGGGTATTTTAAAGCCTAGTGCCCTAAAGCCATCTGGTTTGGGAGTCACTGACTGAAAGCTTGCTACATGGATCTTTCAGAAAGCTCAATAGATCAAGACATTGCACAACCAATAAAGCAATGAAAAAAGAGAAGTGAAAAAAAAAAGAAAAAAGTCATGTATTCATGTTTGGAAGTATGATTTCAATAAGGGGAGCTAGTGAGTTGAAGGGGTATGTGCCTTAATATATTCAGAGCATGGTTATGCTACATAAGATGACTGCTAGTTCACTTTACACGAGGGAGCTAGAGTTGATTATTTTGAGATATGTTGATGTGAATTATGCATGGGGACCATTGATTTGAATTATGGAATTTGAAAATTTGAAATTATTCTTGAATGCAAGTTTGTAACTATATATTGTAATCTTCTTCTTGATTAATGTTGAAACAGAATTTTGAATGTTTGTGGGTAACATTTCTGGAAACCCTCACGAGACTATACTCGTCCACTAGGGGGGAACCTAGGGGTTTAAAGGCTTGTTGCATATGCTAAATGCAATCGTTTCACCCACGAAAGTGGAGTTGGGTAGTTTAGTTAGTATTTGTTAGTTTCTTTTGTTTTAATTTTGTTTTATTCTATTGCTAAGGGACTAGCAATATGTAAGTTTTGGGGTGTGATAGGCGTTGAATTTTACGCATTCTAGCTTCTTAACTTATGTATTTTATTCTCTTAGTGATAGATTATTTTGTTATTTTACTTCGTTTTAGTGTTTTCTGTATTTTCAGGGCCTTAATGATTATTTCAGTTAAAACCAAGCCTTTGGGCTTTTAAAGAAGACATCCAAGATGGTGAGATGAAGCCTACATCAAGGAGATTCACTCAACCATTTATTTAAACTCAAATCAGCCCAAGGAAGAGGTCCAAGAGAATTACAACTGCTTAAGAAGGTTTCGGGCCTGAAGCCCAAATCTGCGCATAATACAGTCTTAATCCCGTTTTGAAAAATAGACCAGAAGTCTTATTTTCGAGCCTCAAATCGACAGAATTCTCACGTAAGGTTGAATGAAATTTGATTCTGCACACTTTTGTATTTCACGAATTCCATAAATCAGACTTCTAGTGGGTCAAAAGTTGGGCCGAAGTCAGCAGGAAAAATCCACCTGATTAGTGCTGCGGGAAACCCTAATTTATTCCTAATTGGATTAGGACTTTGGTGTATTCTCTTGGGGAATAAAGTGAAGACTTGGAGGCTGAGTTGATGGTGGATTGGGAGTGATTTGACAGAGATTGGAGAGTCTGAGAGGGCTGAAGAGAACAGAAACATATTTGCAGAGCCATTGAAGAACGAAGTCATCCGCATAATTCATGAAGATGATGCCTTTTTCCTCAACAGTTGAAGCTTCTTCTTCTACCATGAGCGGCTAGTTCATCCACTAGGGTTTTGATGTAGCTCTAACAAAGCATCAATGGTTTGATTATTTTAATTATTGGGGACCTTTATATACATGCATAGATTGTGTAATTTAGAGGATTCTTATTATAGAATTGAGCAATAAAAGTCTTGTAAATTCAGTTTCAATGATTTCTTATCTTGTCTTAGATATTTAGTTGTTGTTATTGAACTCAATCTCTCTTATTTTCTGTGATCATGAGAAAGATTATTACACAATGGTAATCATTGAATATATTATTATGAGCTTTGATGGATTATGCCTAGAGAAGATGAACCATACTGCACCCTAGATTAGAGTAGTTAGGCAGATGGCCCATGCCAATCGAAGATAGTCCATGGCTTAGCCTTAATCATATGTTATCTTCTTGACGGATGAAGGTGAGCTTGTAACCACCAACACCACTTATGCATGATGTAATTCCCCATAGTTGATTCAATTGACCATTGATTGTGGAGTTAGTGGTGAAGTCAAATACCCTAGATTTCTCTCATATTATCTTCACTATCTATTTACTTTGATTTATTTTATTTTACCTTTTTAATTAGTTTAGTTTAAAAATTAGAATTCTTTTCTTATAAATTTAATTAGAATTAATTCAGTATTCCAACTCATTAGACCATAATCCCTGAGGTATGATACCCCTTTTGATAGCCCTATTTTGCAAGGAATTCGTTCTATTGCGAAGTGTGAAAATTTTTAATTGATATACTTTTTGAGTCACACTCACACACGAATCATGATGGAGGGTGCCTTCAGTTATCGATGCATCGTCATTCGGAGGTGCTTCCTAGTTTTTCAATGATCTCGACATGCTTAATGTCGAGTGGTTTAGTGGTTGGTTATCGTTACACTCAATGGTTGCTCTCGTGTTACCTTTACCTTACTTGGCTTGTCATAGGTCTTATGAGGGCATCATCGTGCTTTCCTGTTACCCATGCCTCACTCGCAGTACTCCCATTCAGATGTGGTCTCGCTTGGCATGGGTCTCAAAAGGGCATCGTGTGCTTACGTGTTACCTATGCTCATCTTGACGGAACTGGATTTTTGACAAGCTTGGGTCTCACATGGGTTACTTGGGCATCTCAGCGATCTTTTCTCTTACCACCCAGCAGATGGTGTGGCAGCATTGTTGGGATGATGCGGGGTGGCTTTGGTTGTTGATGCATCGTCATTCGTAGGTGCTTCTCGGTGTGTCAATGGTCCCGGCATGCTTAATGTCGGGTGGTTGATTATCGTGACTCTCAACGGTTGCTCTCGTGTTACCCATGCCTTGCTTGGCTTGGCATTGATCTCACGAGGGCAACGTCATGCTTGCCTGTTAACCATGCCTCACTCGTAACACTCCCTTTTAGACATGGTCTCGCTTGCCAAGGGTCTCAGGAGGGCATCATGTGCTTACGTGTTATCCATGATCGTCTTGATAGAACTGAATTTTTGTGGAGCTTGGTTCTCATGTGGGTTAATTGGGCATCTCGGCGGTCTTCTCTTGTACCACGCGGCAGACAGTATAGCGGTATTATTGGGATGATGTGGGGTGCCTTTGGTTGTCGATGCATAGGTTCTCGGTGTTTTAACACAAATACTGCCGCACTCAATGTCCGATACTGCTCTCCTCGCGAAATAACAAACCCCAGCGCGAACCGTACCAAGGAACATAAAGAGCGAGCGAGCCTGTGAAGCCCCGTTCGGGGGCGCAATTGCGGGGTGGTATCTTCCTCTAAAGAAACAGAACAACTCTCAACAATGAATATCTCAGCTCTCGCATCGATAAATAATGTAGTGAAATGCGATACTTGGTGTGAATTACATAATTTTGTGAACCATCAAGTCTTTGAACGCAAGTTGTGCCCGAAGTCGTCAGGCCAAGGGCACGTCTACTTGGGTACCTCACATCGCGCTGAGGCGAGAGCTCGCGCGGGTGCTAAGGGAGGAGAATGGCCCCCCGTGCACCGCAGGCTCACGGTCGGCCCAAAAAATGTGTCGACGGCGACCGACATCACGACAAGTGGTGGTGGAGAAGCCATTTGCTTTGCTTTCTGTGCGGTTGTGCAGTCGGACGTCAGAAAGCTCTAGCAACCCTGATGCGCCGTCTCGATGGCGCATCGACAGTGACTCTGTTAAGCGGGACTTTCTTCTAAGTTTAAGCATATCAATAAGCAGAGGAAAAGAAACTTACAAGGATTTCTCTAGTAATGGCGAGCGAACTGGGAAGAGCCCACCTTGAGAATTGGGCGGCCCCACCGTCTGAATTGTAGTCTGGAGAAGCATCCTCAGCAACCGACCGGGCCCAAGTCCCCTAGAAGGGGGCACCGGAGAGGGTGAGAACCCCGTCGTGTCTAGACCCTATTGCACCACGAGGCGCTATCTACGAGTCGGGTTGTTTCGGAATACAACCCAAATCGGGATGTAAATTCCATCCAAGGCTAAATACAAGCGACAGATCGATAGCAAATAAGTACCACGACGGAAAGGTGAAAAGGACTTTGAAAAGAGAGTCAAAGTGTGCTTGAAATTATCGGGAGGGAAGCGAATGGGGGCCGATAATTCACCCCGATCGGATGTGGAACGGTGATGAGTCGGTCCGCCGTTTGACTCGGGACGCGGACTGTTAAGGATTGCAGCGGCGGCTAAAGTCCGGGCTATCGATATGCCCGCGGAGATGCCATCGCCCCTGCACCAGCATGCTCCTGGCAACGGTTTGTGGGCTCCCCATTCGGCCCATCTTGAAACACCGACCAAGGAGTCTGACATGTGTGCGAGTTAACAGGCTACCAAACCCGTAAGGCACAAGGAAGCTGATTGGCAGGATCCCCCTACGGGTTGCATCGCCAACCAACCTTGATCTTCTTAGAAGGGTTCGAGTGAGAGCATGCCTGTCGGGACCCAAAATATGGTGAACTATGCCTGAGTGGCGCGAAGCCAGAGGAAACTCTGGTGGAGGCCCGCTGCGATACCGATGTGCAAATTGTTCGTCTGACTTGGGTATAGGGACGAAAGTCTAATCGAACCGTCTAGTAGCTGGTTCCCTCCAAAGTTTCCCTCAAGATAGCTGGAGCCTGAACGAGTCTATAGGGTAAAGCCAATGATTAGAGGTATCAGGGGCGCAACGCCCTTGAACTTTAAATAGGTAGGTGATGTGGTCGGAACTAAATTATATTGCAAGCTTAATTTTGCCCTTTTTATCAAAATATAATTTAACCACTCGCAAGAGCACGAATCTTTGCAGATAAGGTTCTATATAGAGGGTATCGATCCCACGAGGACTAGTCGTTAATTGTCATAGAGAAAGATTAATTCTACTTTAATTCAAACAAAACAGGTTTTTGGTTTTGTGTTTAAAGCTATTGCATAAAGGAAATGACAATAAAATTAAAGAGTAAAGTTGGGAGAGAGAACTAGGGTTGGTTTCCACCCCTAGCCATTCACATGTTCATAAGTGTAGCAAGCAAGGGATTCATTAATTAAATGCCTAACAATGTCATTAGGCTTGTGACCTCAATGACATATCAAAAGATCAATGTGTGTGCTAACCTATCATAATCCATCTTCAACAAGCATAGCTCTTCAACCTAACTAACTACCTACTTACTCTACTCTCTAAGTGAACACTACATGCATCCAAACTACCTTGTCTTGGCATGGTCTATACAAACTAGCATCACACATTCATTTAAACACCATTATCTAGCCATCATTTGCACTTCTTGTGGAATATGCAAATGTTGTGCATTCAAGTGACAAAACCTACTCTAAGACAAGAATAAATTCCATATCAAATGAATATATAAAAGAAATGTATTTGTGTACATAATCACTAGGCTAAATAATCAACATTTAATTACAAGTCCCAAGAGCTACAAAGATGAACAAGTTTACATGGCTAGGGGTTGAAACCAACACCCTAGTAGAAGAGTTAGTTGCTCATGGTTGCCTTGCACCCTTCCATTGATGAAGAGAATGAAGCTTCTTGGTCTGGTTCAGCCCTTCCTCCTCCTCTCCCGAAGGTCTCTCTCTTCTTCCTCTGATTTGTATGTCTTGAGAGATGTGAGATATGTGGCTTTTGGTGCTTTTTGTATGCTTTTTGGCTCCTTTGGGCCCACCATATATATATATATATATCATTATATATATCTCTTGTATCAAGAAGGCCCCCAAAAGTCTTGTTCAAGTCAGACAATCCCCTTAAGTCGTGCAAAAAGGGGGATTTTGTTGCAAGTGGGAGAGCAGGTGAGCAAGTGGCCAAGTGGGCTCTGCAGCATTTCGATTGATCGAAATTGCATTTCGATTGATCGAGATTTCGATCAATCGAAATGAGATTTCGATCAATCGAAATTTCGATTGATCGAAATCCACATCTCGATTGATCGAAATGCCTTGGCAACAGTTTCTGATTTCATCTCTTGACTGCAGAAAACTTCCAACTTTGCTCCATTTACTCCAATACCTGCAATACATCAAAAACACAAAAATACCGTAAACATATCTCGGTAAACGCAAAAACGGAACTAACGTATGCAATAAAGAGGGTTCAAATGCATAGAATTGAACACTTATCACACCCCCAAACTTACATATTGCTAGTCCCTTAGCAATACAATATTACAAAAATGAAATCAACTATCTTATACAAAAGTTTAATCATGCTCAGTCATCAACTAGATAAAGGGCGCTCATCCATTCATTTCACAATTGGCAAATGCAACAAGTATTACAGAACTATGTGGTCATTAGCAAAAATGGACTTTCACAAGCTATAAATGAACGACAGTCCCCACATACTGGCCAGCCCGAACAACTATAACAATTCCAACCCCAAAATCCTCTTTAAAAAGTGAACATGCATTCTAACGTGTGGCTTTTGTCATATTTGGAGAAGAAAACGAACAAATCTGTTTTTAAGAGAAAAACTCATTGAAAATGCTCAACCCGGCTGTTTCATTATCACAAAACATTCATGATTGCTCATGTGCGGATGACCGTGCAATGCTTAGCTCTTTTTGCTTTCTTGTAAGCCCATGTAGCGGCATTGGGCCAATGACTCCCAAACCAATTGGTTTTAGGGCATTAGGCGAAGAAGCACCCCTCGGACTTAATAACCGAGCTTACAAGGCGATGAGCGTAAGCAAGCCATCCGCTTATTACTGCTCAACCTTACACACTTTTACACGAATATTTCCTGCTTTGAGGCATAGAAATCCGGTTTATTTAGTGAGAAGGCTTATTGCATATTTTTCTCTTTTTATTTCTTCTTTTTTTTTTTTTTTTTTTTTTTTTTTTACAACAACCGGAAGAACTTATTCTTTAAGATGTTCAGATAAAAACAGAAATTTTCAAAAATTCTCCCTCAGACTTATACCCCACAATTTAAACTGCATGTGTGCGAATTTGTGCGGTTAAGGACAAATTTAGGGCAAGAATTGTACGTGCTCGAGTTTGGACAATAATGTAGACCGCTCTAGCCTACTATAAAGCTTGCAAAAGTGCGGGTATTTACAATGTTAAAGTTCTTAACTACCTGCTGCATTTACCTCGGACATTTATTCGAATGATCTTCCTTTACAAAGCAAGACATCATAGCAAGCATGCAAAAATATCACAGAAAAAAACTGCTCTACAATGACACTCAATATAATGACTGAACATTGCATGCATATGCAAGTGGTATAGCATACCGCACCCCCAAACTTATATGCAACATTGTCCTCAATGCTTGGACAAGAAGAGCAAGGAAAGAAGTTACCGGGATGGCAGAATGCGAGAAAAATGGAATTCCACAGCAGCGGTCATCCTGTAAATAAGAAAAATCTGCACAGAATACCAACTGGATACCACGAGCATTACGAGGAACAAAAAGTAGATAAATAGAACATAATGAAATACTTATGCACAAACAGACAATGCCAATATCACTGTAAGTCTAATGGTCTGAACTGGTGTTTCCCGATTGTCTAAGAGGTCTATGCGACAAGATATTGACTATCCAGGCGCGCTAACGTATAGCACGCAAAGGGGCTGCCTTTCTTTATTACCGCATACTGTGTTGAAGCAATCTCAACAGTATTGGGAATTAAAACCAGGCGGTAATAAACGGAAATCATCAACTGAATCGCATATAACAATTAGACAAGTGGTACTACATACATAGTCAAAGTCTAGAGAACAGATAAATTGACGGAAAGCAAAAAGAAAAGGCAGTAAAGATAACACATGTCATAAAAGCAAATATAAATGTATTCCATATAGATGAAAATGCGTTTCAGTACAAAGGGTACATGTAGGTGGAATACGCAAAAAGAAACTAAACATGGCCAACATGGCCTATCAAAAATAAAGAAAGAAAAATACAGAAAGTAAAGCATAAAAGGTGAATAAAGTGCAGCTACTCGAGGGCGGGTGGTGGTGGTGGTGGCTCGGTGGGAGCAGAAGTGGAGGTGGAGGCTCGACCTGCGAACAGGAACTGCAGATCCTGCCGGAAGGCTCGGAACTCATCTAAGATCGCTCTCTGGCCCTGCACCAGAGAAGAAATGTCCGTCCGAATACCCGCCAGCTGACTCTGCGTCACCTGGACGTGCTCGTCAAAACCCTGCTGGAGCCGCTCTACGTCAGCCGCCAGGCAGGAATAGCCTGTCGCTAAGATATCATGCCGCTCTGCAGCGACATCCATCTCCTCGTCCTCCATCTCCTCGTCCTCCGCCTCAGCCCCTGCTGGCTCTCCCTCATCCATCTCCACCGGGGCATCCATATCTACATCGTCTGGTGGATCACCCTGATGGTCCTGTCGCTCTAAGTGTCGCCTCACCCGATCCCACTGAGTAGATGTGAAGCGGGTGGGCGGTGCCAACTGAATGTCAGTCCGACTGACTGGTATACTAGCACTGCTGAGAAAAGCGGCGATCAGGAATGGAAAGGGAAGCTGCCAACTCGCTGCTCTCTTCTTCCTCTTGTTGACAAGGCCATCCCAAACTTTGTGCATCTGCCCCCAGATAAGCGATGGGACAGAAAACCAAGTGCCCGTATGGAAAGCATAGAGGCAACGGAGGAGGTCGCCCCTGCGCTCTGCCACGTGCTGCAGCGGACACGCGTTCTTGAGGAGAACGGTGTCCAGGAACCAATATCTGCTCGGGCACATCGATTTGGACGTGCAGTTGCGACGGGGTGTGGTAAACTCCCCGCCACACATGTCCATCACCATCGAGAAGAGCGTAGTGTCGGCTGGGAGCGCGGCTCTATAAAGTGGCTGACCGTCCGGGCCAACCATATCCGTCGGCTGCTGGTGAGGAATGCCGAGCATATGAGCAATCCGGCTCGGCGTAATCGTGATCGTGACCGTGGCCACGGTAGTCTCGAGTGTATCTGGCGCTGTGCAGGAGTAGGTCATATGCTCGTAAAAGACCTGCACTAGGCGCTCGTGTGCCACGTCTGTGGGAGGCACACATAGCCGATCGAGGCGACGCCTCCTGAGCTCGGCAACCGTCCACTCGGTGTCGGGACGCCTCTCAAACTCGGCTAAGTCGAAAACCTGCTCCGGGTGGAACTTCCGAGACCGGAAGGCTCGCCCGGGCACGTCACGAACAGCACCGGCGGCGTTCTTCACTCTTGCCATGGCCGCGGAACAGTCTGCACTGGATTCCAAAAGGTACGTAAATAAAAGATGAATAAGAAGAAAGTTAAACTACTACTAGACTAAAAGAATAAAAATAAAAATGAAGTCCTAGTCCAAGGTACTGACAAAAATGCAAAAAGTTGCACTCGAAGAGGCAATGTGAACGGGCGCAACCGAAACGAAGGTGCCACGGTTATACACCAAACACTAAGCGTTTGAAATGAAGAAAATGCCAAATCCCACTCCTGCTTGAATTCCTACCCCCCCCCCCGAAACCCACAAAAACTGGATTCGGACATCGCACTCGCAACCATCCACCCCAACATGATCTAACTATGTTTATTTCGCTGTAAAACTATCAAAAATGGCAAGAGAATAAACAAAAAGTAGCCATGCATCACTTACCTCGTGAGGAAGAAGATGAACGGCTCAACCGAAGAAAACTCCACGCGCAGCCGCGAAGAGAAGATTGCGCAGATGCTTGCGGCGGATCGGACTGCGTCGGATGGCGGCGGATGATCGGGAATGGAAGATCGAGTGCTCGGGAGTGCTTGGAGAGGGCTTGGATCGCACAGAGGGAGAGAAGAAGTCGGATGGTCTTTTAAAATGGGAGGGAAGCCCAACGGTTTAAATAGATTTTTGGCTCACGTGCAGGCTCCGCGTGCATTTCGATTGATCGAAATCTTGCTTCGATCAATCGAAACTAACTTCGATGGATCGAGATTGTCTCTTCGATCAATCGAACATTCCTTCCCTAAATCACATTTTTACTTCGATCAATCGAACATTTAATTGATGCAATCGAACTTTTAGTTCGATCAATCGAAATCCCATTTCGATCAATCGAAAGTTTCGATCGATCAAAGACCTATCGAAGTGCAATCGAAGAATATCACCTCTCGGGACTTTGGACTTGGCAAATCTCTGCAATTTTTCGATCAATCGAAACCAAAATTTCGATCAATCGAAATTTTCGATTGATCGAAATCTTGGTTTCGATCAATCGAAATGCTCAAAAACAGTCAGTTTAAAATATGCTTCAGAGACTTGGATATTGGGGAATTAGATACTACATTGCTTAGATACAAACCTACTTTGGATTAAAGGGACACCATGGAAGCTTGATAGCGACCATGGCGTCGCCACCTTACACGTCTATGGCGCGACGTCCGGATCGGCTCACGAGTCAAAATACACGGGATCCGTCAAAGTGACGACATCCACGTATTCGGTGGTGACTTGGTCATCCACGCACACTTTTAAGCGCTGCCCGTTTACTTTGAACATCGAGCCATCTTTCAAGTCCTTCAATTCCACTGCTCCGTGGGGGGCGACGGAATTAACCAAAAATGGTCCATCCCAACGGGAGCGAAGTTTTCCGGGAAACAAATGGAGGCGCGAGTTGTACAACCAAACTTTTTGGCCCGGCGAAAATGTTTTGACTCGAATATTACGATCATGAAAGGCTTTGGACCTTGCCTTATAGATTTTTGCATTCTCATACGCGTCATGTCGCAATTCTTCCAATTCATTTAATTGAAGCTTTCGATTAGAGCCGGCCTTTTTCATGTCAAAATTGAAGGTCTTGGTGGCCCACATAGCTTTATGCTCCAATTCAACCGGAAGATGGCACGCCTTGCCATAAACTAACCGATAAGGTGACATTCCAATGGGAGTTTTATATGCGGTTCGGTATGCCCATAATGCGTCGTTTAGTCGCAATGACCAATCCTTCCGGTCAGGCCGAACAGTTTTCTGAAGAATGTTCTTAATCTCCCTATTGGATACTTCTACTTGGCCACTAGTTTGAGGATGGTAGGGGGTGGCTACTTTGTGTGTGACGGAGTATTTGAGAAGCAAGGTTCGAAGGAACCGGTTACAGAAATGCTTACCTCCGTCACTGATGATGGCCCGAGGCGTACCAAACCGGCTAAAAATGTTAGCTTGTATGAATTTAACCACGACTGCGTGATCGTTGGTTTTGGTAGCAACGGCCTCTATCCACTTAGATACGTAGTCCACCGCCACAAGTATGTACTCATGACCAGTAGAGGGTGGAAATGGTCCCATGAAGTCAATGCCCCACACATCAAATATTTCAATGACAAGAATAGGGTTAAGAGGCATCATGTCCTTCCGAGACATCGCGCCGAGGCGCTGACATCGCTCACACGAGCGGCAGAATGAATATGCATCCCGATGAAGTGTCGCCCAGAAAAATCCGCATTGAAGAATTTTTGCTGCGGTTTTCTTAGCACTAAAGTGTCCCCCACAAGCGAGTGTATGACAAAATTTAAGAATGCTTTGGAATTCACTGTTGGGTACACACTTACGAATTATTTGATCGGGGCAGTATTTGAACAATTGAGGATCGTCCCAATAATATGATCGTGATTGGGAGAGAAAACGATCCTTCTCTTGTTTGGTCCAAGAAGATGGTATTTTACCGGTTGCCAAATAATTAACCACATCCGCATACCAAGGGATACTTTCTTGAGAGATGACAAAGAGTTGTTCATCCGGGAAGGATTCACAAACTGGAATGGAATTATGGAGGGATTCAACAAGAATTCTAGAAAGGTGGTCAGCTACCACATTTTCAGTTCCCTTTTTGTCTCTAATCTCAAAATTGAACTCTTGCAACAAGAGTATCCAACGGATCAACCTAGGCTTGGTGTCCTTTTTCGTCAAAAGATGCCGGAGGGCAGCATGGTCCGAATAGACAATGACCTTTGAACCTAATAAATAAGCTCGAAATTTGTCTAATGCAAATACTACCGCAAGCAATTCCTTTTCCGTTGTGATATAATTGATTTGAGCTTCGGAAAGGGTTTTACTTGCGTAATAGATGACATGTGGCAGTTTGTCTACTCGTTGCCCCAAGACCGCACCCATGGCATAGTCGGATGCATCACACATAATCTCAAATGGGAGAGTCCAGTTTGGAGGGATTAGAACTGGAGCGGTTGTAAGCATGGCGCGGAGTTTTTCAAAAGCGTCAAGGCACGCTTCATCAAAGGTAAAGCAAGACTCTTTTTCAAGAAGGCGACACAAAGGCCGAGAAATCTTGCTAAAGTCTTTGATGAAACGGCGATAAAAGCCCGCATGCCCAAGGAATGAACGAATCTCTCTCACCGTGGATGGTGGAGGAAGTTTGGAAATGAGCTCAACCTTGGCTTTATCAACCTCTATTCCTCGCTTAGACACAATATGCCCTAGGACAATACCCTCTTGAACCATAAAGTGACTCTTTTCCCAACTAAGAATTAGGTTGGTTTCTTGACATCTTTTGAGAACACAAGCTAGATTTTGGAGGCATGATTCATATGAAGGTCCAAAAACGGAAAAATCATCCATGAACACTTCTAAGAATTTTTCCACCATGTCCGAGAAGATAGACATCATACACCGTTGAAAAGTTGCCGGTGCATTGCACAACCCAAAGGACATGCGTCTATAAGCAAATGTGCCGAAGGGACATGTAAAGGTGGTTTTCTCTTGGTCCCTCGGGTCTATAGCAACCTGATTATAGCCGGAATATCCATCCAAAAAGCAATAAAAGCTTTGCCCGGCCAATCTCTCCAATATTTGATCAATGAATGGGAGGGGGAAGTGATCTTTCCGAGTGGCTGAATTTAATTTCCTATAATCAATGCACACTCTCCATCCTGTGGTGGTGCGTTGGGGAACTAATTCACCCTTATCATTAGGTTGCACCGTAATACCAGACTTCTTTGGAACCACTTGAGTGGGACTAACCCACTTGCTATCAGAGATGGGGTATATGATCCCCGCATCTAGTAACTTCACCACCTCCTTCAGGACAACGTCCTTCATATTTGGATTTAATCGACGTTGTGCCTCCCTTGAGGTCTTTGCATCCTCTTCCAAGTGTATGCGATGCATACAAACAGAAGGGTCTATTCCCTTAAGATCTATCACACTCCATCCTATTGCTTCTTTGTGCTCTTTGAGCACCTTTATGAGTTCCAATTCTTGAGCATTTGTGAGATTGGAAGCAATAATGACTGGAAGGGTCTCATTTGCGCCCAAGAAAACATACTTGAGTGTAGCTGGAAGAGGCTTGAGCTCAAGTTGTGGTGGGGAAATTAAAGAAGGAGTTTGGGGAGTTTTGGACAAAGGGGGCAAGGGTTCTCTCAGAACTCTCCACTTAGGCAAATCCATGACAGTATTAACATCGAGCATGGAATTGACTTCACATATGGATTGCTCAATGTCAAAATCGTCATGGTTAAAATGATTTAGGCATGCCTCTAAGGGGTCCGTGGAAAGAATAGAAGGAAGTGCTTCTTGAACAAGGTCGTCCACTACATCGACACAAAAACACTCACTTTCATCGTCGGGTGTGTGGTGGGAAGCATTGAAGATGTTCAAGCGGACTTTCATATTCCCAAAAGAGATGTCCATCACTCCAGTACGGCAATTAACGCAAGCGTTTGCCGTGGCCAAGAATGGACGACCTAGAATGATAGGAATATGATGATTCGGATTTTGGACCGGTTCCGTGTCAAGGACTATGAAGTCCACCGGAAAATAGAATTTGTCCACTTGAATGATGACATCCTCAATGATGCCACGTGGTTGCTTCACCGAACGGTCGGCAAGTTGCAACACAACCGTGGTATGCTTGAGTTCCCCCAAACCTAGTTGTTGGTAAACTGAGAATGGAAGCAAATTGACACTAGCCCCTAGGTCAAGAAGTGCTTTTTCAAAAGATTGATTTCCGATAGTGCACGAAATGGTCGGAGCACCCGGATCTTTGAATTTAGGAGGGGCTTGGTGTTGGAAAATGGAGCTTATGTGCTCAGTTAAGAGGACTTTCTTAGGAACATTATTCCTAGATTTGCGCTTTTGAGTGCATAAGTCCTTCAAGAATTTCGCATAAGAGGGAATTTGTCGAATAGCATCAAGGAGAGGGAGATTGATCTTTACTTGTTTGAAGATCTCCATCATGTCTTGGATTTTCTCTCCTTGCTTCCCGAAATGAGAAGGTTCCTTCAATCGTTGAGGAAAAGGAACCGGAGGTTCATAAGAGGTGTCAAGATTTGGAATCGATGGTGACATAACTTCACTTGCCTTTCCTTTTGGATTTGAAGGGGTATTTTGCAAATTTGGATTTAACGGCAACAATTTTGGATTTAATTGGGATTCTTTTGGATTTTTAGGTTGCTCTTGAAATTCCTTTCTCTCTTCCTCCCCTACCTTGGAGTTAATGATTTTTCCACTCCTCAAGGTTGTGATTGATTGAACTTGCTCTGGAGGAGCATTACAAGTTGAAGATGATGGATCTTCAATCATATGCACACCCTTGGGATTCGCCACCGGTTGACTTGGCAACTTACCTTCCTCCCTTCTATTTAAGGCATTAGCTAGTTGCCCGATTTGAGCTTCTAACCTAGCCATAGATTGAGCATTGGCTTCTAGCTTAGAGATTGATTGAGAATGAGTTTGCAATAAGCGGGTGTTGGCCTCAAGATTGCTTATCACTCGATCTTCAAAGCTTTGGCTTCTCGGAGGAGGTGGTGGTTGTTGGTAATTAGATCTTTGATTGTAAGGTTGAGGGTTTGGCCTATAATGCGGCTGTTGAGATTGGGGATTAAAAGAATTTTGCCCTTGGAAAGGGGGACTTGATTCTTGATTCTTCCATGAAAAAGCCGGATGATTCTTGTAACCAGGATTGTACGTGTTCGAATATGGATCATTCATTTGTTTAGCGTACAAGGCATTCGCTTGCTCTTGAGCATAATCGGGAGATTGCCCGGCAATAGGGCAATCTCGCACAAAATGCGAAGTGCTATAGCAAAACGAACATCCCTCCTGATTTTGGACAGATTGGTTAGGAGTAGGCAGCCCATTTTTCATGATTAAATCCATTTTTCGGGACAAGGCTTCTACTTGCATGGCTACCTCATCTACCCGTGAAATCTCATGCACTCCTCTACAAGGTTGGGTGGCCTTCCCTTTCCTAGTGGAGGAGCGTTGAGCTGAATTGTTGCTTAGGGTTTGAAAAAGTTTCCATGCCTCATCGGGGCTTTTCAAAAGATACCCACCCCCACACGCGGAGTCTATCATTTGTCTATGTTGCTCACTCACCCCATCATAAAAACTTTGCACTAGCTGCCATTTTGGGACAGCATGATGCGGACAAGATTTTAAGAGATCTTTTAACCTCTCCCACGTCTCATGGAATTGTTCTTGGTCAATTTGGGTGAATCCGGTGATTGCTCGCCGAATATCACTTGTCTTACCCATTGGGAAGTATTTTTTTAAGAACTCTATTTGCATTTCCGCCCAAGAATGGATTGAGTTGGGTTCTAGGGAATTGAACCAACTTCTAGCCTTATCTTTTAGGGAAAATGGAAACATACGTAGCTTTAGATCATCCTCCGTAAAGTGTGGTACACGAATGGTGGAACACACGGAAAAGAAGTAATCTAAGTGCCGGTATGGATCCTCATTAGGAAGACCGTGAAAGCTGTTAAGAAGGTTGAGGGTGGAGGACTTTATTTCAAATTGATTTGCCGCTACATCCGGAAATTGAATACACGAAGGTACTTCAAATGTAGTCGGAAGGTAAAAGTCCATAAGCAACTCTCCTTGAGGAGGTGGTGGTGGAGGCGGTTGTTCATGATTAAAAGGAGGTAGACCGGGAGGTTGTCTCTCATTTGGATCCATGTTTTCAGTCCTAGGCAAAATAGGGTCCCTAGAGGTTCCTCTACGTCGTCTAAGTGTTCGTTCAAGTTCACTATTACAAGGAAGCAAAGGAAGTGACAATGACCGTCTACCTAGCATGCATTATCAATTGAACAACACCTCTATACACAAAAGTAACAAAAATATATACAAAAGAATGTGAATGAACTCAAACCACCAGTTTTTGAAGTTATACTCACAAAGGGTTCCAATTTGAATTCTTTTAGATGCCCGCAATGTGGTATACCTAAAATCAAGAAGTTTAAGATATAAGAACAAGATATATACAAAAAGAATGAAAGAATTTCTAGCCTAAGAATTAAACCAGATTTAATCTTCCAATGGCGACAATTAAACCGTAGTCCCCGGCAACGGCGCCAAAATTTTGATGTGGTCGGAACTAAATTATATTGCAAGCTTAATTTTGCCCTTTTTATCAAAATATAATTTAACCACTCGCAAGAGCACGAATCTTTGCAGATAAGGTTCTATATAGAGGGTATCGATCCCACGAGGACTAGTCGTTAATTGTCATAGAGAAAGATTAATTCTACTTTAATTCAAACAAAATAGGTTTTTGGTTTTGTGTTTAAAGCTATTGCATAAAGGAAATGACAATAAAATTAAAGAGTAAAGTTGGGAGAGAGAACTAGGGTTGGTTTCCACCCCTAGCCATTCACATGTTCATAAGTGTAGCAAGCAAGGGATTCATTAATTAAATGCCTAACAATGTCATTAGGCTTGTGACCTCAATGACATATCAAAAGATCAATGTGTGTGCTAACCTATCATAATCCATCTTCAACAAGCATAGCTCTTCAACCTAACTAACTACCTACTTACTCTACTCTCTAAGTGAACACTACATGCATCCAAACTACCTTGTCTTGGCATGGTCTATACAAACTAGCATCACACATTCATTTAAACACCATTATCTAGCCATCATTTGCACTTCTTGTGGAATATGCAAATGTTGTGCATTCAAGTGACAAAACCTACTCTAAGACAAGAATAAATTCCATATCAAATGAATATATAAAAGAAATGTATTTGTGTACATAATCACTAGGCTAAATAATCAACATTTAATTACAAGTCCCAAGAGCTACAAAGATGAACAAGTTTACATGGCTAGGGGTTGAAACCAACACCCTAGTAGAAGAGTTAGTTGCTCATGGTTGCCTTGCACCCTTCCATTGATGAAGAGAATGAAGCTTCTTGGTCTGGTTCAGCCCTTCCTCCTCCTCTCCCGAAGGTCTCTCTCTTCTTCCTCTGATTTGTATGTCTTGAGAGATGTGAGATATGTGGCTTTTGGTGCTTTTTGTATGCTTTTTGGCTCCTTTGGGCCCACCATATATATATATATATCATTATATATATCTCTTGTATCAAGAAGGCCCCCAAAAGTCTTGTTCAAGTCAGACAATCCCCTTAAGTCGTGCAAAAAGGGGGATTTTGTTGCAAGTGGGAGAGCAGGTGAGCAAGTGGCCAAGTGGGCTCTGCAGCATTTCGATTGATCGAAATTGCATTTCGATTGATCGAGATTTCGATCAATCGAAATGAGATTTCGATCAATCGAAATTTCGATTGATCGAAATCCACATCTCGATTGATCGAAATGCCTTGGCAACAGTTTCTGATTTCATCTCTTGACTGCAGAAAACTTCCAACTTTGCTCCATTTACTCCAATACCTGTAATACATCAAAAACACAAAAATACCGTAAACATATCTCGGTAAACGCAAAAACGGAACTAACGTATGCAATAAAGAGGGTTCAAATGCATAGAATTGAACACTTATCAGTAGGATGGCGCAACTGCTCTGTTGAGCCGCGCCACAGAATCGAGAGCTCCAAGTGGGCCATTTTTGGTAAGCAGAACTGGAGATGTGGGATGAACTGGAAGCTGGGTTACTGTGCCCAACTGCGCGCTAACCCAGAACCCACAAAAGGGTGTTAGTCGATTAAAATAGCAGGATAGTGGTCATGGAAGTCAAAATCCGCTAAGGAGTGTGTAACAACTCACCTGTCGAATCAACTAGCCCCGAAAATGGATGGCGCTGAAGCGCGCGACCTATACCTAGCCGTTGGGGCAAGTGCCAGGCCTCGATGATTAGGAGGGCACGACGGTCGCGACAAAACCCTGGGGGCAAGCCCGGGCAGAGCGGCCATCGGTGCGGATCTTGGTGGTAATAGAATATATTTAAATTCTTGAATCGGGAGTGGCAGATGACGGCAATGTTATGGAGTTCAGAGATGTCGACGGGGGCCTCAGGAAGAGTTATCTTTTATGTTTAACAGCCTGCCCACCCTGGAAATGACTCTACCGGAGGTAGGATCTAGTGGTGGAAGAGCACTGCACGTCGCGTGGTATCCGATGTGCCTATGGTGGCCCTTGAAAATTCAGAGGACGGAGTGCATCCCACGCCCGGTCGTACTCATAATCGCATTTGGTCTTCAAGGTGAACAACCTCTGGTCGATGGAACAATGTAGGCAAAGGAAGTTGGTAAAATAGATTTGTAACTTTGGGAAAAGGATTGACTCGGAGGGCTAGGCATGGGGTTCCAGTCCCGAACCTGTCAACTGTCGACGGACTGCTCAAGTTGCTCATATGGTGAGAGCGGGTCATCGTGTTTTGACCAGGGGACGGAGTGGGAAAGGCCCCCTCTGGGGCCTTCCCCGAGCATCGAACAGTTGACTCAAAATTGGTACGGAGATGGGGAGTCCGACTGTTTAATTAAAATAAAGCATTGCGATGGTCCCTGCAGATGCTCACGCAATGTGATTTTTGCTCAATGCTCTGAATGTCAAAGTGAAGAAATTCAACCAAGCGCGGGTAAATGGCAAGGGTAACTATGACTCTCTTATGGTAACTAAATGCCCCCCTAGCAGCATGCGGCACGCGCTGCATGCTTGGTCAGCCCATTCCGCAAGTTTGGGCGTCCTCCCTACAAGATTGTGCCTCGTCTCACATGTACGCCTCAGTAGCATGAGGCTTACCCTGCATGACATATGATCGGTGGGACGTACATGCGATACATGACACATGCTTTGGGGTGGACACCCTTGTTTGCAAGCCATCACTTTCAAAGGATTTCAGTGGACATGCCTATGCATTGTCATTCAGAGGTGCTTCTCGGTGTTTCAATGGTCCTAACATGCTTAATGTCAGGTGGTTCGATGGTTGGTTGTCGTGATGCTCAATAGTTGCTCTCGTGTTACCAATGCCTTGCTTGGCTTGGCATGGGTCTCACGAGGGCATCATCGTGCATGCTTATTTCCCATACCTCACTCACAATACTCCCATTTAGACGTGGTCTAGCTTGGCATGGGTCTTAGGAGGGCATCATGTGCTTATGTGTTACCCATGCTCGTCTTGACAAAATTGAATTTTTGTCAGGCATGGATCTCATGTGGGTTACTTGAGCCTCTCGTTGGTCTTCTCCCGTACCACCTAGCAGACGATGTGGCGGCATTGTTTGGATGATGCAGGGTGCCTTCAGTTGTCAATGCAACATCATTCAGAGGTGCTTCTCAGTTTTTTAATGGTCTCAACATGCTTAATATCAGGTGGTTAGTTGTCATGACGCTCAATGGTTGCTCTCGTGTTACCCATGCCTTTATTTGCTTGGCATGGGTCTCACGAGGGCATCGTTGTGCTTGCCTGTTACCCATTCCTTGCTCGCAGTACTCCTATTCAGACGTGGTCTCACTTGGCATAGGTCTCAGGAGGGTATTATATGCTTACGAGTTACCCATGCTAGTTTTGATGGAACCAAATTTTTGTCAGGCTTGGCTCTCATGTGGGTTACTTGGGTATCTCGGCGGTCTTCTCTTGTACCACCTAGCAGATGGTGTGGCGACATTGTTGGGATGATGCGGGGTGCCTTCGATTATCGATGCATCGTTATTCAGAGGTACTTCTGGCTGTTTCAATGGTCCCGTTATGGTTAATGTCGGGTGGTTCAGCGGTTGGTTATCGTGACGCTCAACGGTTGCTCTCGTGTTACCCATGCCTTGCGTAGCTTGGCATGGGTCTCACGATGGTGTTGTCGTGCTTGCTTGTTACCCATGCCTCACTTGTAGTACTCCCATTCAGACGTGGTCTCGCTTGGTATGGGCCTTAGAAGCGCATCGTGTGGTTACGTGTTACTCATGCTCGTCTTGACGGAATTGGATTTTTGTCGGGCATGGGTCTCATGTGGGTTACTTGGGCATCTCAGTAATCTTCACTCGTACCACCCGACAGAAGGTGTGGCGACATTGTTGGGATGATGCGGGGTGCCTTCGGTTGTTGATGCATCATCATTCGGAGGTGTTTCTCAGTGTTTCAATGGTCCTGGTATGCTTAATGTCGAGTGGTTTAATGGTTGGTTCTCGTGACACTCAACGGTTGTTGTTGTGTTACCCATGCCATGTTTGGCTTGGCATGGGTCACACGGGGGCGTTGTCTTTCTTGCCTGTTACCTATGCCTCGCTCGTAGTACTCCCATTCAGACCTGGTCTCGCTTGGCATGGGTCTCAGGAGGGCATCATGTGCTTATGTGTTACCCATGCTAATCTTAACAAAATAGGATTTTTGTCGGGCATAGGTCTCACGTAGGTTACTTGGGCCTTTTGCAGTCTTTTCTCGTATCACCTGGTAGACGGTGTGGCGGCATTGTTGGGATGATGTGGGGTGCTTTCAGTTGTTGATGCACGAGTTCTTGGTGGTTTAACACAGATACTATTGCACTCAATGTCAGTTAGTGTGGGAGTTGGTTATCATGATGCTCAATCGTTGCTTGAATGGTACCAATGCCTTGCTTGCAGTGCTCCCATTTAGACGTGGTCTCGCTCGGCATAGGTCTCACGAGGGCACAAGCCGTTCGGGCTTCTCGATAGTTTTCTCTCGTGCTTACTTGACACGCCGTGTGGCTTTATTTATGGTGACGATATTGTGGTGTGCCCTTAACTTACTCGTTGCTGTCTTGTCCCTCTCGCTGTATTGTATCCTTTCTATCGCACCAAGCGGTGCTGGTATGGCCTCACTCGATGATTGTGGATTTGGTGGGCACTCGTGCCTCTCGGATCCACAAATCATTTGGTGTGGCTCTTGTGCTGTTGTACGCGTCAGTGTGTGGGTGGTGTCTGGTTTCTGCAGGCTAGTTTGTTTCCTGCTTGTGCGGTGATGTCAGCCCGTCAATTCTTCTTCAGTTTACCACGGTGACTTATTTTTGACCTCGGAATCCAGGTTGAGTTCCTGTGATGCATACCTAATGATGAAAATCGATTCTCTCACTGTCCCATTCTTGATCTGTGCTATCAAGTGGCATGGAGCGAGCGACAAAGCGTCGCCTTTGATCCATGATCCTCTGACATTATTATCGTGGAAAGTGGCCCGTGGGCCTGTACTTGTGCTTTCTTGGATGTGGAACACGTTGTGGGCATAGGGGGGGTCTTCTCCTTCTATCTGCCATGTTAGAGCATTACGCACGACTGTCGCGTCCGTCTTGACCTTACTGTTTATTCGGTTTGGCTCATGCGGTGCCGGCGTTGCGAAGGAATGCTACATTGTTGATCCTGCCAGTAGTCATATGCTGTCTCAAAGATTAAGCCATGCATGTGTAAGTATGAACTAATTCAGACTGTGAAACTGCGAGTGGCTCATTAAATCAGTTATAGTTTGTTTAATGGTACCAATAACTCGGATTATCGTAGTAATTCTAGAGCTAATACATGCAACAAACCCCGACTTTTGTAAGGGATTCATTTATTAGATAAAAGGTCGATGCGGGCTTCACCCGTTGCTGTTATGATTCATGATAACTCGATGGATCGCACAACCTTCGTGCCGGCGACGGATCATTCAAATTTCTGCCCTATCAACTTTGGATGGTAGGATAATGGCCTACTATAGTGGTGACGGGTGACGGAGAATTAGGGTTCGATTCCGAAGAGGGAGCCTGAGAATGGCTACCACATCCAAGGAAATACTGCCCATCGCTCCTACCGATTGAATGGTCCGGTGAAGTGTTCGGATCGCAGTGACGTGGGCGGTTCACTGCCAGCGATGTCACGAGAAGTCCACTAAACCTCATCATTTGGAGGACGGAGAAATCATAACAAGGTTTCCATAGGTGAACCTGCGGAAGGATCATTGTCGAAACCTGCACAGCAGAACGACCTGGGAATGTGTTAAAACTACGGCTGGGCGTTCAAGCCCCGCCACCGGGGGCTTCGCGGTCACCGATCCAGTCACAGGGGGAGGCTGCTGTGCTCTTCCCGTGAAACAACAAACCTCGGCGCAAACCGCGCCAAGGAACACGAACAAGAGAGTGAGCCCACGTAGCCCCATCCACGAGCGCAATCGCGGGGTAGCATCTTCCTCTAAAGAAATAGAATGACTCTCGACAACGGTTATCTCGGCTCTCACATTGATGAAGAACGTAGTGAAATGCGATACTTGGTGTGAATTGCAGAAACCCATGAACCATCGAGTCTTTGAATGCAAATTGTGCCCGAAGCCGTTAGGCCGAGGGCATGTCGGCCTGGGCATCTCATATCGCGTTGCTCGCCAGCACACCCCGTGGCGAGAGCTTGTATGGGTGCCAGGGGTAGATAATGGCCCCCTGTGCTCCGCAGGCTCGTGGTAAGCCCAAAAAATGAGTCGTAGGCGACCGACGTCATGATAGGTGGTGGTAGAGAAGCCCTTTGCTTTGTCGCATGCGGTCGTGCCGTCGAACATCTTAAATCTCCAGTTACCCTGATGCGCCATCTCGACGGCGCATCGACCGCGACCTTACGTCAGGCGGGACTACCCACTGAGTTTAAACATATCAATAAGCAGAGGAAAAGAAACTTACAAGGATTCCCCTAGTAATGGCCAGCGAACCGAGAAGAGCCCAGCTTGAGAATCGAGTGGCCTCGCTGTCCAAATTGTAGTCTAAAGAAGCGTCTTTAGTGACGGACCAGGCCCAAGGCCCCTCGAAGGGGGCACCGGAGAGGGTGGGAGTCCCGTCGTGTCTGAACCTTGTCGCACCACGAGGCGCTGTCTGTGAGTCGGGTTATTTGGGAAGGCTAAATACGGGTGAGAGACCAACAACACACAAGTATCGTGAGGGAAAGATGAAAAGGATTTTGAAAATATAGTCAAATAGTGCTTGAAATTGTCAGGAGGGAAATGGATGGGGGCTGGCAATGTACCCCAGTCGGATGTGGAACGGTGATGAGCCAGTCCACCTATCGACTCGGGGCGCGGACCATTGTGGATTACGGCAGCGGCCAAAGCTCGGGTTATCGATATACCCGCGAAGACGCCATCAACGTGATCATGGTTGGCAGCGCGCGCCGTCATGGCGTGCCCCAGCACCAACTAGCTCCGGGCAACGACCAGTGGGCTCCCCATTCAGCTTGTATTAAAAAATGGGCCAAGGAGTCTAACATGTGTACGAGTCAACGAGTCCTGCCTCACTCGTAGCACTCTCATTCAGACGTGGTCTCACTTAGCATAGGTCTCAAGAGGGCATCGTGTGCTTAAGTGTTACCCATGCTCGTCTTGACTGAACTGGATTTTTGTCGGGCATGGGTCTCATATGGGTTACTTGGGCATCTCAGCGGTCTTCTCTCGTTCCACCCGACAGACGGTGTGGCGACATTATTGGGATGAAGCGGGGTGCCTTTGGTTGTTGATGCATTGTCATTCAGAGGTGCTTCTTGGTGTTTCAATGGTCCCAACATGCTTAATGTCAGATGGTTCAGTGGTTGGTTGTTGTGACGCTCAACGGTTGTTCTCGTATTACCCATGCCTTGCTTGGCTTGGCAAGGGTCTCACGAGGGCATCGTCGTGCTTGCCTATTACCCATGCCTTGCTCACAATACTCCCATTCAGATGAGGTCTCACTTGGCATGGGTCTCAGGAGGGCATCGTGTGCTTACGTGTTACCCATGCTCGTCTAGACGGAATCGGATTTTTGTCTGGCTTGGGTCTCACGTGAGTTACTTGGGCCTCTCGGTGGTCTTCTCTTATACCACCCGACAGACGATGTAGCGGCAGTGTTGGTCTGATGCAGGGTGCCTTTGGTTGTCGATGTAGGGTGCCTTTGGTTGTCGATGCGTGGGTTCTCGGTGTTTTAACATAGACACTGTCGCACTCAATGTCAGTTGGTGTGGGAGTTGGTTGTCATGATGCTCAATCATTGCTTGCGTGTTACTTGTGCCTTGCTTGTAGTGCTCCCATTCAGACGTGGTCTCGTTTGGCATAAGTCTCACGAGGGCATGAGCTATTCGGGTTTCTCGATGGTTTTATCTCATGCTTTGGCACTTCGTGTGGCTTTATTTGTTGTGACGATTTTGTTGTGTGCCCTCGGCTTACTCATTGTTGTCTTGTCCCTCTCGCTGTATTGTATCCTTTCTATCGCGCCAAGCGGTGTTGGCATGGCCTCACTCGATGATTATGGGTTTGGTGGGCACGTGTGCCTCTCGAATCTACAAATCATTTGGTGTGGTTCTTGTACAATTGTACGCGTCGGCGTGTGGGTGGTGTTTGGTTTATACGGGTCGGTTTGTTTCCTGTATGTGCGGTGAAGTCAGCCCATGGATTCTTTTTCAGTTTACCATGAAGGCATGCTTTTGCACTCGGAATCTAGGTTCAGTTCCTGTGATACATACCTAATAACGAAAATTGACTCTCTCACTGTCCCTTTCTCGTTCTGTGCTATCAAGTGGCACGGAGCGAGTGTCAAAGCGCCGCCTTTGATCTATGCTCCTCCGACGTTGTTGTTGTGGAGAGTGTCCCGCGGGCGTGCGATTGTGCTCTCGAATGCGGAACACGTTGCGGGCATGGGGGGTTTTCTCATTCTATCTGCACTGTTAGAGCATTATGCACGACTGTCACGTCCTTCTTAACCTTACTGTTTATTCAATTTGGCTCATTTAGTGCCGACGTCGCGAAGGAATGCTACCTGGTTAATCCTGCCAGTAGTCATATGTTTGTCTCTAAGATTAAGCCATGTATGTGGAAGTATGAACTAATTCAGACTGTGAAACTGCGAATGACTCATTAAATCAGTTATAGTTTGTTTGATGGTACCTGATTCATTGGTAAGTGTATCAATTAAATTACCACACTTTGCAATAGAATGAATTCCTTGAAAAATAGGGTTATCAAAAGGGTGTCGAACCTCAGGGATTATGGTTTGAATGAGTTAGATAACCGGAAGTAATTCTAATTAAATTTTAAAGAAAAGAATTCTGATTTTTATATTTAACTAAATTAAAGAAGCAAATAAAATAAAACAAGAGAAGATAAAGAGTGTAGAAAATATGAGATGAATCTAGGGTTATTGACTTCACCACTAACTTCACAATCAATGGCCAATTGAACTAACTATAGGGAATTATACCATGCATAAGTGGTGTCGGTGGTTACAAGCCCACCTTCATCCGTTAAGAAGTTAACATATGATTAAGGCTAAGTCATGGATTATCTTCGATTGGCATGGGTCATCTCCCTAACTACTCTACTCTAGGGTGCAGTATGGTCCATCTTCTTTAGGCATACTTCATCAAAGCTTTTAATGATATATTCGGTAATTAATATTGTGTAATAATCGTTCTCATAATCACAGAAAATAAAAGAGATTGAGTTCAATAATAATAACTAAATATTTAAGACAAGATAAGAAATTATTGAAAATAAATTTGTAAGACTTATATAGCTTAATTTTATAAGACGAATCCTCTAAATTACACAATCTAAGTATGTATAGTAAAGCCCCCAACAATTAGAACAATCAAACCATTGATGCTTAGTTAGGGCTACATCAAAACCCTAGTGGATTAACTAGCCGCTCATGGTAGAAGAAGAAGCTTCAACTGTTGAGGAAGAATGCATCATATTCATAAAATACGCGCAAGACTTCGTTCTCCAATGGTTCTCCACTCCAAAACTCTGCAAATTCTATCTTCAAAAGTGTCCAAAAGCTCCCCGAAAACAATCTCCAATTCACCACTTTATGTCCCCAAGAGAATGTATCAAGTCCTAATCCAATTAGGAAATAATTAGGTTTTCCTGTAGCACTAAACAAGTGGGTTTTTCTGCTAATGTTCGGCCCAACCTTTGACCCACTAGAATTCTGATTCACGAAATTTTTGTGAAATGTAAAAGTGTCCAGAATCGAATTTTGTTCAACCTAAATGGAAATTAAGTCAATTTGAGGCTTAGAAATATGACTCTAGTCTGTTTTCCAAAACGAAATTAAAATTATATTAAGCGCAGAATTGGGCTTCAGGCCTGTAACCTCCTTAAGCAGCTGTAATTCTCTTGTACCTCTTTCTTGAGCTTATTTGAGTTAAAATATGGAGTTGAATGGATCCATTTGATGTAGGCTTCATCTACCCCTCTTACATGTTATCTTTAAAAACTCAAAATCATGGTTTTAACTGAAATAATCATTAAGGTACTGAAAATACAGAAACACTAAAACGAAGTAAAATAACAAAATAATCTATCACTAAGAGAATAAAATATGCAAATTAAGAGACTAGAATGCGTAACATTCAACACCGATCACACCCCCAAACTTACATATTGCTAGTCCCTTAGCAATAGAATAAAATAAAACTAAAACAAAGGAAACTAACTAAACACTAACTTGACGACCAAACTCTACTTTCATGGGAGAAACGATTGCATTTAGCATATGCAACAAGCCTTTAAACCCCTAGGTTCCCCCTAGTGGACGAGTATAGTCTCATGAGGGTTTCCAGAAATGTTACCCATAAACATTCAAAATTCTATTTAAACATCAATCAAGAAGAAGATTACAATATATAGTTACAAACTTGCATTCAAGAATAATTTCAAACTTTCAAATTCCACAATTCAAAGCAATGGTCCTCATGCATAATTCACATCAACACATCTCAAAGCAACCAACTCTAGCTCCCTCGTGAAAAGTGAAATAACAGTCATCTCATGTAGTATAACCTAGCTCCGAATATATTAAGGGACATACCCCTTCAACTCACTAGCTCCCATTATTGAAATCATAGTTCCAAACATGAATACATGACTTTTTTCTTTTATTTTTTTCCTTTCTTTTTTTCATTGCTTTATTGGTTGTGCAATGTCTTGGTCTATTAAGCTTTCTGAAAGATTCATGTAGCAAGCTTTCAATCAGTGACTCCCAAACTAGATGGCTTTAGGGCACTAGGTGTTGCGACACCCCGACGAACTTAATTACTCGAATAAGTCAGGTTACAAATCAAGACAACCAATGCTCATCTTTTCTCGCCCTTTCACTTTTGACGCGAACACTCCATGTTTCCTGAAGCATAGAGGTCCGGTCACATATATTCTTTTTTTTATTTATTTTTCTCTTTTTTCATTGAAGTCAAGTAAAACACATCAGCGGTACTCATTCTCAAGAGATACTAATTAATATCAAGCATATGTAACACAATAATTCAAAGCCAAAGTTTATACCCCACAAGATTATGCTAGTGTGTTCGTGCTTGTGAGGAAACTAAAACCAATCACCCCAAGGCATGTCAATGCAAATCATAATTAAAACCACTTAATTTAAATCACAGTTTCTAAAAATTTAAAACATATCCAAGAATTGCAAGTTAAGCACCTACATAAGGTACTAATCCCTTGAATAATGTAAAAACATTTTATTTAAAAACAAAACAAAACAAAATAATAAAAATCTATAAAAAGAAAATAAACAAAAAGTCCTAAAACAAGAATAATTTCATAAAAATTTCTCCCCAATTGTAATGAAAGCACATAAAAAGGCATCGCCTCACCCCCAAACTTAAACTATACATTGTCCTCAATGTACACCCAATTTGAAGCATAGAGAAAGGTAAGAATGATAGTACCAGGACAGTGGAGAAGTGGCACAAAAATCGAGTAAACTAGTTGGATGAAGGCAATGCAAGCACACCCCCAAACTTGGATGCGACAACCTGCGGAAACAAACCACAATACCCCACCAACCAAGTGAAATAGCATAGGTGAAAATAAATATGAAACAGAAAAAATGAAAAATAGAAAATAAAATCTTTTTTTAAAAAACTGAAAATAGATTAAAAAAAACTAAATAGAAAGAAAAATAAAATAAAAATAAAACATAAAGTAAAAATAAAACTAAATACACAAGATAGTTATGGTGATGACTTAACATCTGGGTCTAGGTTTGCCTGGCACATCAATGCATGCAGCATCCTCCTCATCTCTCTGTGATCTTGGCGAGTCTCACGATAGTGATCCGCCATCTCTGTCCGCATAACTCCAAACTGTGCAGAGACCTCTATTTGTAAGGTGCCAAACTGGGCGGTCAACCCAGCAATCTGCCCCTCTAGATAACTATAATCATGTCCGCCAACTTGTGCATGGACATTCTCTTCTTCTGATTTTATATCCTCTGGATCCTCCACTGGTGGTGGTACATCTATAGCTTCCCCTCCCTAGGCCAATCTAGATATTTCACCTGGTGCAGCAATGACTCTCTGATGCATGTGTGATTTGCTCATGTTGCAGTCATGTATGCCATAGTGAATATCTCATAGAAAAGCAAGCTCATCTGCATCAACTACATATCCCTGTGCAATGAGCAACTGGTAAATGATAGTAGGGAATGAGAACTCCCAGCCACTTGCGTTGTCTGGTGCCTTCGCCACGACCTTTGAATAAAACTTCTCAATTTGGCCCTAGATGATCTGTGGAAATAATAACCAATGCCCAAAGTGTATGGCATATAAAGCTCGAAGGAACTCTTCATGCCTCTCAGTCTTGTGCCCAATAGGACACACATTCTTATATAAAACAACATCAAGGAACCATAAATGACTCGACATAGAGGACTTAGAAGCCGCATTATGTTTTGGCCCGAAAAATTGGTTAGCACACAATCGTGCAACCAAATTACCCACCGACAGATCATCGAGTAAAGGAGTGTAAATGTTGATTAAATCACCTGGGCATTCATGAGGATAGCCCATGGCAATAGCAATGGATGACATATCAACCTGAACTTGTGTCCCATCCACTGAAGAAATAAGAATGCCCCGCTCATCAGGTTTCAGTATCAAGTTCTAATAAAAGACTTTGACGAACCTCGGGTATATGGTGGTAGATGATAAAACAAAAATTGAAGTAGCCCGACGACGATGGAAGTCAGAAATACCCTATCGTGTCTCGAGAAACATAGTATAAATTTTAGTGATATCAAACGTCGTTTCAAAATTTAAATTTCTTGTGTGTCATCTCTCATGTATCCCTTCTCAGAGGGATCTAAAGGTAACAGGTGTAGGATCTTGTCATGCTCAATGAGGATTGTGCGAGCTTGAAGCACCTTGGTTACTTGCTCTCTTTGGTGCCATAAGAATAGAAAAAGTATGGTTGAGTAATTAAAACCAGAGTTTTTTTCCCTGTCTCTTTAAAGAGGCCAAGTTTTTTTCAAAACCAAGAATTAACATATTGTCAAAGTTATTTTTGTTCAAGAAAATCTTCTCTTTATCTTTTTGTAGCAATAAAATTGTGAATAATGCCTTTTATGATAAGATCAATGAAGCATAATAGATTTTTTATAGTAGGATGAACATGTTTGAGCTTAAATTTAACAACCAATACAACTACCACAAACTAATCCGGTTCTATGACCCAACAAAGTTTCCTATTCGATGAATCTTATCAAGTTTCTCACTCCCATAAGCAAATCTAGAAATTTTCTCAAATGACTAATTCAATTCGAGCTATAACAGTTCAATTCTACATGCAAGGGAATTTCTGTGAGAGCTTACAAAAAGTGACTTTTTCAATTAAGTTAGCTTTCTCTTCCTTGTCCTCATTGTTTTTCGGTTTCTTCTCATTCGAGTCTTTGGAGGCCATTGTCTAGTACAACGAAAGAAAAAAGCCCTAGGCTCATCAGAACTCAACTAGAACACATCAACCTACTACGAGCAAAGCCCCTTCAAGGCTCACAAAAAGCCCTTAGGCTTGCACTTTTCTTAGCAAGCTCTAGGCTCAAAAAAGGCACATCTCTTACTTTTTAATCATTCATTCATATCATTTTTCTTTAAATGACTATGGTTTACATATTCTGCATCACATTACTTTCATATTCAATGGATGAGATTATTTAATTTCATAGTATATTTGAGCTTATGATTGGCTACTTACATCAGTTGTGACTAGTGCTTGATTTTAAATTTTTATGATAAGATAATATATATTTAAAATCTACATGAATTGTGCTTTTTATTGTTGAACATTTTTAGCAATATTTGATTTAATTAAATGCAGATGTATATCAAAATGATTTATATGGATTCATTTACTTGTTCCTCTTAACTTATATGTAAAAAGCTCCATTTTTTCCTTGGCGCCTTGGTGCGCCCTGAGTCATTAATAAATATGGGTAAAGCGCTTCAACATCAGTGTAATTGGTGCAAATTCGAGCCTAACAGTAATCATTTCATAAAATATTACATGTTAGGTATGTCTCAAGTCCTCCCTCCCCAGGGCTCTACGATAGAATAACCAGAACTGGGTAATGTCCCTTCTCATTCAGGCCATTTAACTTTATTAAACCAACAACTAGAGAAAGAGATATGTGGTTAACAAAAACATAGATCTCAAAATAGTCCTTGACAAATTTGAAAATATCTTATCAACTTATGTTCTATTAGTGCTTGACTTAACAAAGCTTCCTTGATTATCAAACCAACACTTTTGGTTGGATAAAAACTTGTAAGTGTTAACTTAACACCTTATAGAAATTAGGATGACTGTATGCCTGGAAAAAGATCAAATTACGTGAATACATCGGTTGGAACAAGAAGAAAAATGAGAAGAAATGTTTTTGAAAAATCATGTATATCAATTGATCGATTTTTTTATGGATCAATTAAACATTTTTTAGTATGAAGTTTATTAAAAATCAGTGAGCAACAATCATGCCTAGATCGATCAAACATAGCTTTAATAGTGAATAGTGTCAGAGAGCTATGATCAGTGGCTATAAGATCAAAGTTGTTGGGTTTATCGATTGATGGGCATTGGAATGATCTCGATCAATTGAACTCGTCAAAATATTGATTGAACGTGGTTGAACTATTTTAGAAACTCACGAATTTTAGAATTTTAATTGGTTTACCCTTCCTATTCTATATATGACTTTTATATTGACTATAAATATGGGGTTATATTCAGTTAAGGGAATTTATATGTTTTAGAGAGAGAGAGAGAGCGCTTTAAATATTAATCTAGGGTTTCAATAGAGTACCATACTGTATGTTATCGAGTGAATTAAAGTAAGAAGCATATTAGAGACTGTTATAGAATTGATCAACAAGGTGTTTTGCGAAAATCAAGGAAAATAAAACAACCATGGTGGGTGTGCAAGTTTGTTAATTGTTAGCAGCAAAATACGAAGAGAAACATTTAGCATGTCTAGATCAAAGGTAGTTAGTAACTAGAGGGTTTAAGGTTTGGTACCTCGTGTTGTAATACCCTTTTCATCAGTGGATTGTTCATGCCTATACCAAAGGTCCCATGGTTTTTAACTTTCTAAAGTTTTCCACATAAAAAACTGTGTCTCTACTTTACTTTCTATTGTTTGTGATTGAGACACTTGATAACTAATTCAACTAAAAATTGGACAACGTTTAACAGAAATTTGAAAAGTTCATAACAAGTAATAATACAAAATTACCACTGTGTGCTCTAACGTATCTGTTCCTAAAGTTTTAGTCCATTCCTTCAGATCTAACATAAGAAGGGGCTACATGTGGAATTTGTTCACAATTACTTAGAAAGTAATGAACATACAAGTGAAATATCAAAAGAAATAAAAAAAATTGTTAGAGTAAATAGCTACATAGTTAGTGTGGAGTATGATGATTAGTACTTGTATGACATATCATTAATTAATCTTTTGCTTAGGTATCTGAGTCTAGTGTTGGTAAATTCCTAAAGAAAACATGTTTTTAACAATGTTCAAAATGTGAGAAAGAGTTTATTATGAGTATCTTCCTAAAGCAGCACAACTAGGCCTGTTGTAAACAGATCAGATTCGGACCGGATCAAGCCTGATCCAATCCGAATCGAATAAGAGTTATATTCGATTCGATCCAACAACCTGATGGATTATTTATGATTGAATCCATATCCGATTTGTTACTAATCGGATATCCGATCCGAAAAAGGATATAATTTTTTGTTAAAAAAATATATTGTCAAAAGAAATTAGCAAACAATGATTAGGAAAACCACTTTTAAGTATAGGTAAATGAAATCTTAGAGGACATAAAACTATGATGGTTAATTTACCAAGTACATGGATCGGACTACCTTTGACCTTGGCTCTATTGGATAATAAGGTGAATTTTTTTTATAAAAAAAAACATGATTTAATATTATGGAACTATTTTGAATCCTTTTTAAGCTACTAGTCCTTTAGGGTTTGATTAATACCACATGGTAGAATATCAATAGACATTAGTATCAACGAGATTGATTGTTCTTGTGTTTGTCAGACATCAGATAGTCGAGAATATATTTTTATTAGCACACCATCAAAGCAACTGAGTGATTGAGTTTGCAAAGCCACTTAATATCACTTCACCATCAACTATGAAGAGATCGTCTCAACATCAAAGTTTAATATGCTTATGTAATACCCCGCTCTGACAGTAATCCTGACATGCCCCAACAATCCACCCCACGGGTGATTACATGTTCAAAATAGTTGATGCAGTTGGGTTGTTCATTTCTTTTTCCTGTACACTTTATGATTTATTTTTATCATTATAATCATCATCTTTTCCTATCAAATGCAAAACTTGGTGGAAAGTTTTATTTTATTCAACTTGGGTTATATTGCATTTCACAGCCTCCATAACTCTAGATGTTCCAAAAATATTTGAAAGTATATACTAATGAATATGGTCATGTTGAACTTTGGATTCATTAATCATGTTGAAAGTATATACTATCTCACTCCTTCTTACTTCTTGTATCATTTTACTTCATGTGTGTGTATGCATATATATGTTGATGTATACACTTGGTGAAACCATGATAACTGCGCTTGCCGACTACACAAGGTGGCATCTTGCTAATTCACTCTCTGGCAATAAATCATCGCTCTTTCTTTGCTTTTTTCAGTCATCTGTAGAGTAATAGTTGTTTCCATCCCATCCATTGTTTTCATGAGTCTAATATTCTTGAATTGTTAGCATGCTTGTATACATTAATCTTGTCGATATATCTAATATAAGTCATATTTTTGATATTTTTTGTAGATTGAAATTAATATTTTGATTCTATATTATGGGACATTCAAGTGGTACCAAAAGGAAACGGAATAGTTCTTCTAGTGGCGTTCAACCTTCTAATCTATCTAAGCCGCCCAACAATTTTTTTCTATATGCATATGAATTTATAACATATTTTTTATTGAATTTTTATATGTATACATTTTTTTTCTTAATGTATTTGATTTAATGTCATGTTTTATGGGCAAAAGAACAAAAAAAAGGAAAAATAGTTGCCGAAGTCTTGAAATCCATGACGGATGTTGAAAAAAAGCTGTATGAAGATGAATACAATCAGTTAATGGCGGATTACCTTTCAAAACCAAAAATCACAAATAAGAAAAGGCATAGGAAGGTAAGGAATTTTACATTCTAGTCATTCAAGTATGGAAATAGTGACATATTCAACATATACAAATAATGAACCTTCTCCTTGTTACTTGTTACAGGACAATAGATTGACCACAATGACAGTGCCCAAGTTCTTTCAGACTGTCAAAATGTTTAATGAAGAAAAGATGGATGCAGTAAACGAACTAGGGTTTGGCGATCTCTTGAAGTTAAATTGTACTCACTTGAACCAAAACCTTTGTGAATACATAGTTAATATATTTGACATCGATAAATGCGGTTTGCGCCTTTGTGATGAATTTGTTGAGATAACCCCGAGAGACGTCAAGGTCATTCTGGGGATACCCAATGGTTCGGTAGCAATTGGGCCCTCCAAAGGAAATAATAATTTCAGCAACTCAAAGTGGATCATACAAGGTGAATTCATTAGAGCTAATGGTTTAAAGGTATCCAACTTGGGTGAGAGGCTTCGCATATGGCGTGTCAATCCTGCGAATGATGATTTCAAGAGGTTATTTGTACTATATGCATGCAGGTGCATCCTCTCCCCTAACATTGGCCATTCTGCAGACGAAACATTTCTTGCAATGGTGGATAATGTGACAAAAATTGACCAATACAACTGGGCTGCTTGTGTTCTCAATGATTTGGTGGATGATATTGAGAAATTCAAGAGAGAGAGGACATTGAAGAATTGCAATGGTAGTCTCTATTTTTTAAATGTATGAGTTCTAAATGTAATTAAATTGAAGAAAAAATATTTGTTAATATATGGTTACGATGATTGGTCTATAATTTGCCAATGTGTCTGCATATATATACAGTTGTTTTATTTGATCCGTGTTCAGGGAAAAGGTCCACAGCCGCCTAGTCCTTCCCATCAAGTTGATTCAGCTTGGATTGACCAATTTATCCGAAATCGTCTAAAATATGAAATAAAAACACATGAATGATTTGGATGGAAAAAGGTAACATCACCTCATATATTCCATTCACAACCACATTATTTTAAACAATATGTTATTATTTGCTAAAATTAAATTGTCAACAGATTGTTGAGATAAGTCATTAGGAGAAGCAGTTTAGTGGTGACATGATGACTGCTCTTGATAAAAATGCAGTAAAGAGAAATTGTTTCATGTGTGTTACTTTCAATAAATTGTGATAATGTTTTCAAGATTAGATAATGTATTCAACATGTCAAGAGATCCTAATGATTGGGGGACCGTGTGATAAAGCCGCGTATTATGTGAGAACTGGCGATGAGGCCAGTGGATGTCCCCGTCAAGCGAGACAAAGACGAGCTGCGTGTCAGAGAGGATGATCCCGGAGATGGCGGGAGAGAAGAGGCCGAGCCGGTTACATTGGAAGGGTCTGAAGGTGGAAAGGTGGTGCCCGGTAGGGAGGTGGAAGAGGCGGACGGAGCCATCGGAGAAGTCGGCAGCAAGGAAGTTGTCGGAGATGGCGAGGCGGCAGCAGGAGAGGCCATGGTTTTGTCATCGTCGTTGTTAACGGGAGGAAGTGGAGGGTGGAGTGTATGTACCGCTGTACGCGGAAGTTATGGGCTGTGCGGTGGCGGTAAATGTACTCCTCACACCACGTGCCGTGGAGGAGCTGGTGGCGGTTCCAAATACGAGATATGAGGTTCTGCCATAGGAGGTCGAAGTGAGAGACGGCTCGCCTCGTAGAACATACCTACACCCAAAAAGATAGTATACGATTTTAAAAGATCAAGATTGTTAGGTAGCCGGAGAGAAGAAAATAAAAGATAACCTAACTATTTTTAAAAAATATATAAAAGAAAAAATTATTAGTAGTATTTTATTTTAAAAGTGAATTTTTTATGAAGCTAATATCCTTTACTTCCATTTTATTTCGAAAAATTATGTTGTAGGATTAACTAAAAATTCTTCTCTCTATACTCCTTTATATTTTTTATTTTATAACAAAAACAGGATAATTTTTTTAGTTTCTTTCTTTTCCCTCCATTTCTCTCAAACCCTAAACACTTTATATAATCTTAGATTTGGGTCTTCACCTTTTTAGCTAAAAGCTTAAACGATGACTGCAAGTATTGAAAAAGCCTCATTCTCCATTTCTGTTCGGTTGTTCCTTTCTTTTTTAGAACTTTCCATGATCGAGGAAAGACCAACAAGCAATTATAACGAGACAATCATGGGAACAAATATCTTCCGTGCCAAGGTTACATTTGATAAATAGATAAAAGATAAGCACGAGAAAAATTTTACACTAATTAATTAGATCAATCAGCCTGACTACCTCTATCACATCTTAGTTTCAATCATTAATTTTCTAATTATCAAATTGGTCAGACACCCGACCTAACCTATGTTAATATTAATAATAATAATAATAATAAATTTAGATGAACTCTACAACATAATATATATCTATATATACATATATATGACCATCATTTAGCCAATTACTTATTTTTATTTAAATTTTTGTAATATTTGAGATAATCTATTTTTGCCTCTTAAGCATTTTCTTTACAAAATATTCTCTTTTATCAGGTCCAAATATTACCATCCCTTAATTTGAGGTCCGAATTCTGAACACAAACACACTACCTATCACTACTCTTAGTAAAATAATAGGGGGCAAAGTACAAAAAAAAAAAAAACTCCCTAAACATAAAATTTCCTTAACTATCACAGTATTAAGTATATTTTTTTTTAAAAAATGAAGTAATTTCTTAATTTTTCATGACCTTGAAAAAGAATATATTTTTTATTCAAGAATTTTTTTAATTTTTCATGAATATATGATATAAAAAAGTATATTTTTTTTATTGTAAAAAAATTTAAACAGAGTATAATAAGCTTTATTATAAATAGTAAAATTTTAATAACAAGTTAATTATTTTAGAAAATGGCTACAACTTTGTGTATTTTTTTTCATTGTTTTGATAAATTAATACGAATAATAAAATTAAGATAAATGGAATAATTAATATTTTATAAGAGAAAAGATAATGAAAATAATTTAATAATAAAAAACAAATTTAATGAGAATAGATAAAATTGTTTTTTATGATGAATATATTTTTAATTGTAACAAATAATTAATTTGAGAGAATAATTTCTAGTTGAATGAGTTATTTAAAAAAAGAGTAATAGTTGATAGAGAATTTTTTTTGCACGTTACCGAAAAAAATAAGTAAAAATTAGAAAGTTGAGGGAAGAGTCGGAAATAGATTGGGGGTATGATATGGGTACGTATAAAGTATTATTCACGAGATAGTTATAAAAAAAAGAAAAAACAAATTTTTATTTATGAGACACTGATGCATGAGGCATGGCAGGCAGGTAAGCAGGAGAGACTAGAAAGCAGTGCAGCAGAGCCGTGCAGGCAGAGAGATCGAGGTGAGCGAGCATATCTATCAAGGAAATCCAGAAAGTGGTCTAGAGATATAAATAAATTAGATACACAGCAAACCAACTTGTAATCAGTGTACTTTTCAGTAGGCTAGGGCGCACGCGCATATATATATATATATATATAGACTTACTAAGACCTCAACATTATTCTCACTGTTAGAGACTTAGACTGGCATTTAGGTTAGAAGATAAGTGTCCATAACGAAAGTAGCCAAAGATTACACTACTTTTGACTACACCATGACATTTGCATATTGTATATGAATACTCGCGTGTGTGTATGTATGTATATATATATAAATATATATATGCGCCTGAATTGAAAGGATATATATATATATATCAGAAAAAGGTAATTATTATAGATAATTATTAAAATAATTATAAAAGATAATTATAGAATAATTATAAAAAAAAAAAAGAAAGTTACAAATTTATTCTTCCGATGATGCTGAATCTTATAAATATAGATAAATGAATATATATATATATATATATATCCATTATGACTTTTTCAATTTACGTTGGTCATAGCATATCAGATTTCTTTGATTCGTATTTATGGTTCAGAACTTTATGTCATCTTATTTCTTCAATCTCAAGATTCGGTTAAGGACCTTCCACACCTATATAACCAAAAAGAAAAAAAAAATTAAATCATTTTTTTCAATTAATATTACTAACATAGTAATATTAATATTAATTGTATAATTTTTTATAAGAGTATTTAAACTCTGAAAGAGATGTAAAGAGCACTCAAAATGTGAAAAAAAAAAAGAAAGATGCACGTAAATAAAGCAGATTAGTACGTGTCATATTCGGTGAAACCAAACTATCCGATTAATAAATACAAGTTAGATTGTTCAATCCTTCACAAATTCCATACCCTGCCTTGTGATGTCCTTTCTTCTAATTCGGAGGGCCAAAAATTACTCTCGTATAAGTAGTTGTTGACTATAAATTCAATTTATTCTGGTAGGTGATAAGGCTGTATAAGTAAGAAAAATTTAATCTGATTGGCCATTATTATGTAAGAGCACAAATATATGCTTACATACATATATAATAATAAAAAAATAAATTTAAAAACTAATCTAAAAGAAGAAGATGTATTTGTATTTGTATCTCTCTCGTTCGTCGTTTCTCTCTTTGTCTGGTTGCAAGTGGAAGAGAGTTGTCCTTTCTAAAATGAAAAAAGAAAAGAAAAAATAAATAAATAAATAAGGAAGATAGTAAAGTTACGAATCCTATTCTAAAAAGAATCCCTGATTAGACATGAGCATGCCAATACACATCAGGGAGGGGCGTAGGGGTTGAAGATTCACTTCTTTTAACGAGGCAATCCTTTGGCAACCCTTTCTTGAAATGAAAGAAAGAGAGAGAGGGGTCACAGATACATAAGCTTTTTTGGAGACACGTAGAGTGTGTATATATATATATATATATATATATATGTATATATATGGATTACAACTAAATGATATTTGTCTTATTTGGACAGCTTCCGTTTGGCTTCTTTTGCTTCCGTTATCCTTCTTTTATTATATTAATATAATATTTATGTCTCATTTTGCTGAAGTTATATATTCGTACCTCTATGTGTATATATACATATATATATATATATATATATATATATATACACAAATAATTCATTTTCATTTTTTTCACTTCAAAGTCCATAACTTTTACTACAAATAATATTTTTTAAAGAAACTAATTTTATTTAATAGAATATTTTAAGAGCTTGAATTTGAATATAATTTAGACTATATTTTAATTTAAAACAAAAAAGTTATTATTTTTTCAATTCATGTCTACACACTTAAAAGAAAATTTTCATAACTTTAAATTCATTTTACACACAATTAAAATGTGTAGTAACCCTTGTGGAGGGGTGTGAGTGGACAGGTGCGAAGACTGACACTGGGCTGAGTTACCACACTGATAGGGTACAGGGTGCTCAATCCCACATCGCCTGAGTGTAGAAAAGGGGATGTGCTTATATGTAGTATATTCTTTTCAAATGGTATGAGGCCTTCTGGGGTAAAACCCAAGAGCAAAATTGTGCGGACAATATCATACTATGTGTTGGAGTGGGGTATTACAAAATGTTTCTTCAAATACTTAAAACATATACAAATATTTTTTTTTTTAAATGTTTAAAAAAAAATTGAGCTTAAATGTTTCTAAAAAGTAAAAAATTATTTAATTTCAGTATATGAAAAAATAATTTAAATAATTAAAAAAGTAAAGCGATTCTCAGCACGTGTGTGTAATTGAGATTAAAAATGCAAGTGCACTTATAACTCTTTGTCTGTTGCAAGTGGAAAAGAGTTGTACGAAAAGAAAAGAAAATAAAACAAAAATAAATAAATAAGGAAGTCAGTAAAGTTACGAATCTTATTTTAAAAGAGAATCCCTGATTAGACATGAGCATGCCAATATGTTCCCAGAGAGAGGTATTTTTCTCGAGTAAATATTGGTGTTTGTACGAGAGAGAGAGGGGAAGGTCACTCTTTATCTTTTATTTCTCAAACTGTCTCAACTTGTCTCGTCTACGTGTATATATATATACATATATATAGGAACTCAACATATCCCTTCTTTAAAATATGACTCAATGATTTAGATAATTTAAATATCAGACCAACTATAATTAAATGAGTTATGAGTTGGTTTAAATTATTTGAGAAGTCCAAGTCCACTTGAAAATGGGTCTAATAGATCAGCAAAGATAATTATTATGGATAATTATCAAAATAATCATAAAAGATAATTATACGATAATTATCAAAAGAAAAAAAAGTTACAAATCTATCCCTCCAGTGATGTTGAATCTTATAAATATAGATAAATGAATATATATATATATATATCCTTTATGACTTTTTCAATTCATGTTAGTCACAGCATATTAGATTTCTTTAATTCCATTTATGGTTAACAACTTTATGTCATCTTATTTCTTCAATCTCAAGACTCACTTAAGGACCTCCCACACCTATATAACTCAATTTTCTTTTAAAACCCTTTCACAGCTTAAAAGAAAAAAAAATTTAAATCATTTTTTTTAATTAATATTACTAACATGGTAACATTAATATTAATTGTATGATTTTTTATAAGAGTATTTGAACTCTGAAAGAGATGTAAAGAACAATCAAAATGTGAAAGAAAAAAAAAAGATGCATATAAATAAAGCAGATTAGTACGTGTCATATTCGGTGAAACAAAACTGTCCGATTAAAAAATACAAGTTGAATTGTCCAATCCTTCACAAATTCCGTACCATGTCAGAGAAATGGTGATCTTCAAAGGAGAAGCTTCGTGATCTGAAATTTTGTTTCCAAAATTGTTTGTGAGAAACTGAGGCCAGAGAAGTGGTGAATATTAAAGTATCACTAAGTTGTAGAGTTACATCTGGTGGTGGTGAATGCACCGGACACCACGCGACGTGCGGTGCTCTTCCAGCCGCTGGACCCTACCTCCGGCTGAGCTGTTTTCAGGGTGGGCAGGCTGTTAAACAGAAAAGATAACTCTTCCCGAGGCCCCCGCCGACGTCTCCGGACTCCCTAACGTTGCCATCAGCCGCCACATCCCGGTTCAAGAATTTTAACCCGATTCCCTTTCGAATTTGAACATGCGCCTGAATAGCACAGACACTACAAATGTGGAATTTTCAAATTTCTTGACGGAGGTAATATTTATGAAAACATACAAGTTAATAATTTTAGTAGCATGTTATTTTTTGACATCCCAACTTAACAATTTTTTTTTGTTTAGATTGGATCAAACCCAAAAGAAAATATAGAACTTCCGTAGACAATACAAAAGTGCAGGAATTTAGATGACTTATTATGTGCAGTTTATCCAGGGTTGAGTGTTGCGAATACAGTTATACCAAATTTTTTAAATGAGCGTACAATTCTTTCTGCTCGAAATGATGATGCTAGTACTATCAATAGTGTTGCATTAAATATATTTCCTGGGGAGACGGTTGCTTATTTTGCAGCTGACAAAATATTGGAAGATGAGTTAGTAGATCGAATCATTACTAATCGATATCCTAATGAATTTTTTAACTCATTAGATCCTTCAGGGTTACCACCCTTTAAGCTGAATTTGAAAGTAGGATGCCCGATTATGTTGTTGAGGAATATTGCGCCTAAGGATGGCCTATGCAATGGCACACGACTGATGGTTGTCAAGTGTGCACATCGCGTAATTGAAACACAGATTCTAACGGGAGATAAATGTGGTAATTTTGTCTTTATTCTAAGAATATCCTTGACTCCATCCTCGTCAGAATTGCCCATTAAAATGATAAGACGTCAATTTGCTGTTCAACTGGCCTATGCAATGACTATTAATAAATTTCAAGGACAGTCTGTGCAATTTGTTGGGATTGATTTGCGCACACCGGTATTTAGTCATGGACAGTTATATGTTACATTGTCTAGATGCACCAGTTCTGAACGTATAAGTATCCTTCTTCCAGACGACGGTCTGCATTCTGTAACAAATATTGTCTACCCAAAAGTTTTATTATAGTGTTCTAATCAAAGTGTGTTATCCAATATAACTGTGTAGGACTGGGATGCTGCTGCAAGAAAACTCAGATATATCAATTTATCTTCACTACGCAATTGGGGATGTAATGAGGTAATTCAATTTTGTGTTTACTCTAAATTATTATTTTTTACATAATGTTAATATAATATAATGTTATATATTTTGTAGATTGTTGTACATAGTCCTTTTTTGAAGGCGAAGTACATTTATATTGACTCAAGGATATTTTTCTCGGTAGTGAAGAAGATTTATGTTTTATCTTGGAAGAAACAGAGAAGAAAGAGACGCATGGTCATTGTATTTTTTTGTAAACAGTAGCTAATGCAAATAGTGTTTTGTAAATATTTGTTTATTGACACGTTAATTATATAAAATCAGTTTCTATTTCAGTCCAATAATTTTTTTATAGTGCCGTAGGCACGGACAATACACTAATATATACATATATATATATATATATGAGTAAATTTGGAAAGATAATACATATACACACATGATCAATTTCTCTCTACTCTCTTTGTAGCTGATTTTTTATTATTTTCTTTGAATTCTCTGTTATTTATTCATACCTTCTCTGTATGTATATATAGAAATAAGTTTAAAAAAATAATACATATACACACACTCTTTCCTTAGCTACTTTGATTACCTGTAACTAGCTTTTTTATTAATTATTTTCTTTTGATTCTCTTATTCATTCGTACCTTCTCTGTATATATATATAAGAATATACTTTTATCAGGTCCAAATATTACCATCCCTTAATTTGAGGTCCGAATTCTGAACACAAACACACTGCCTATCACTGCTCTTAGTAAAATAATAGGGGGCGAAGTACAAAAAAAAAAAAAAAAAACTCCCTAAACATAAAATTTCCTTAACTATCACAATATTAAGTATATATTTTTTAAAAAAATTAAGTAATTTCTTAATTTTTCATGACCTTGAAAAAGAATATGTTTTTTATTCAAGAAATTTTTTAATTTTTCATGAATATATGATATAGAAAAGTATATTTTTTTTACAGTAAAAAAATTTAAACAGAGTATAATATGCTTTATTATAAATAGTAAAATTTTAATAATAAGTTAAATATTTTAGAAAATGGCTACAACTTTGTGTATTTTTTTCATTGCTTTGATAAATTAATACTAATAATAAAATAAAGATAAATGGAATAATTAATATTTTATAAGAGAAAAGATAATGAAGATAATTTAATAATAATAAACAAATTTAATGAGAATAGATAAAATTGTTTTTTATGATAAATATATTTTTAATTGTAACAAATAATTAATTTGAGGGAATAATTTCTAGTTGAATGAGTTATTTAAAAAAAGAGTAATGGTTGAAAGATAATTTGTTTTGCAGGTTACCTAAAAAAATAAGTAAAAATTAGAAAGTTGAGGGAAGAGTCAGAAACTAGATTGGAGGTATGATATGACTACGTATAAAGTATTATTCATGAGACAGTTATAAAAAAAAGAAAAAATAAATTTTTATTTATGAGACACTGATGCATGAGGCACGCGCATATATATATATAGACTTACTAAGACCTCATCATTATTCTCACTGTTTAGAGACTTAGACTGGCATTTAGGTAAGAAGATAAGTGTCCAGTACGAAAGTAGCCAGAGATTACACTACTTTTGACTACACCATCATATTTGCATATTGTATATGAATACTCGTGTGGGTATGTATGTATATATATATATATGCGCCTGAATTGAAAGGATATATATATATATATATATATACACAGTGCGGGTTGGTTCGTGACATGACCTCTCTTGACTTTGTTGTTGTGTTGTCTAACACAAGAACTTTGATTTATCTTTGCATTTAAGGGCAGGAATAACTATGGGAACATTTTGATAGTAATCCTTTTTGGATTCAATCAGTTCTTATCTTCTCACCTTTTTTGTCTTGCAGATCCATAATATATATATATATATATCAGAAAAAGGTAATTATTATAGATAATTATTAAAATAATTATAAAAAATAATTATAGAATAATTATAAAAAAAAAAGTTACAAATTTATTCTTCCGATGGAGCTGAATCTTATATATATATATATATATATATATATATATATATATCTCCATTATGACTTTTTCAATTCACGTTGGTCATAGCATATCAGATTTCTTTGATTCGTATTTATGGTTCAGAACTTTATGTTATCTTATTTCTTCAATCTCAAGATTCGGTTAAGGACCTTCCACACCTATATAACCAAAAGAAAAAACAAAATTAAATCATTTTTTTCAATTAATATTACTAACATAGTAATATTAATATTAATTGTATAATTTTTTTATAAGAGTATTTAAACTCTGAAAGAGATGTAAAGAACACTCAAAATGTGAAAAAAGAAAAAAGAAAGATGCACATAAATAAAGCAGATTAGTACGTGTCATATTCTATGAAACCAAACTATCTGATTAATAAATACAAGTTAGATTGTCCAATCCTTCACAAATTTCATACCCTGCCTTGTGATGTCCTTTCTTCTAATTCGGAGGGCCAAAAATTACTCTCCTATAAGTAGTTGTTGACTATAAATTTAATTTATTCTGGTAGGTGATAAGGCTATATAAGTAAAAAAAATTTAATCTGATAGGCCATTATTATGTAAGAGTACAAATATATGCTTACATACATATATAATAATTAAAATATAAATTTAAAAACTAATCTAAAAGAAGAAGATGTATCTGTATTTGTATCTCTCTCGTTCGTCGTTTCTCTCTTTGTCTGGTTGCAAGTGGAAGAGAGTTGTCCTTTCTAAAATGAAAAAAAGAAAAGAAAAAAAAATAAAAATAAGGAAGATAGTAAAGTTACGAATCCTATTCTAAAAGAGAATCCCTGATTAGACATGAGCATGCCAATACACATTAGGGAGGGGCGTAGGGGTTGAAGATTCGCTTCTTTTAACGAGGCAGTCCTTTGGCAAACCTTTCTTGGAAATGAAAGAGAGAGAAAGAGGGGTCACAGATACATAAGCTTTTTTGGAGACACGTAGTGTGTGTATATATATATATATGTATATATGGATTACAACTAAATGATATTTGTCTTATTTGGACAGCTTCCGTTTGGCTTCTTTTGCTTCCCTTATCCTTCTTTTATTATATTAATATAATATTTATGTCTCAGTTTGCTGAAGTTATATATTCGTACCTCTGTGTGTGTATATATACATATATATATATATATATATACACAAATAATTCATTTTCATTTTTTTCACTTCAAAGTCCATAACTTTTACTACAAATAATATTTTTTAAAGAAACTAATTTTATTTAATAGAATATTTTAAGAGCTTGAATTTGAATATAATTTAGACTATATTTTAACTTAAAACAAAAAAATTATTATTTTTTCAATTCATGTCTACACACTTAAAAGAAAATTTTCATAACTTTAAATTCATTTTACACACAATTAAAAACACTTAAAACATATACAAATAATTTTTTTAAAAAATGTTTAAAAAAAAATTGAGCTTAAATGTTTCTAAAAAGTAAAAAATTATTTAATTTCAGTGTATGAAAAAATAATTTAAATAATTAAAAAAGTAAAGCGATTCTCAGCACGTGTGTAATTGAGATTAAAAATGCAAGTGCACTTATACCTCTTTGTCTGTTGCAAGTGGAAGAGAGTTGTACTTTCTAAGATAAGAAAAGAAAAGAAAATAAAAATAAATAAATAAGGAAGTCAGTAAAGTTACGAATCTTATTTTAAAAGAGTATCCCTGATTAGACATGAGCATGCCAATATGTTCCTAGAGAGAGAGAGAGAGAGAGAGGGGGGGGGGAAGGTCACTCTTTATCTTTTATTTCTCAAACTGTCTCAACCTGTATATATATATATATATATATATATATATATATATATATATATATATATATATAGGAACTCAAGCTATCCCTTCTCCACCACTTCACTACTTCTCTGGCCTCAGTTCCCCCACAAACAATTTTAGAAACAAAATTTCAGATCACGAAAATTTATTATAAGCGTTCTCTTCAACCAAAGCCTTTGACACATCTGTAATTGGGTAAGAGGCTGGATCACCACTCCTATTTCTCAATTTCATTTAATGGTGTCATGGATATTCTTATTTGTGCTTCCATTATCACTTTCATTCTCATCACCATCGTTTAAAGGTTATGTTTCAATCCATTGTGAGAGTTTTTTCAAACAGATTTCGAAAAACTGTGAATAAACTGTTGATAGGAAATCGTATTTATTGTCCTTGAAAATGCAATTGTCAGAGCTTTATTTAAAATTGACATTGTTTGTCCAAATATATTAGTATATTTATCAACTTATTAACCAGAAAATGTAGACTGTTTTAGAGAACAAGGAATAGTTTTCATAGTTAGGCAGGGGCACACAAGAAGTAGGATTTTTCTTTTTTTGTTTGTTGGTTTGTTTGTTTAAATAGCTCTCTTAATTGCAACCGTAAAGTGATGTAGGAGCTATTTTCAAATCTGAACTGTAAAGTGTCGTTCCTATTGCTTCCAAGTTTTTGTTAATTTATTTTGTAGGGTAATGCTACTCAGGCAGAATTCATAGGCAGAATGTTTTACATCCATTGGATGCATGTGGTGAGTGTATGTGGTGGGACCTACCACATACATCCAATGGATATAAAACATTCTGCCTACGAATTCTACCTGAGTAGCATTACCATCTCTACTGTTGGCGACAGTTGAGTCTGGATATTTAATGTTTTGCTCATCTATATATGACTAAAATAAAAAAATATAATATATTAACATAAATATTACAAGTTAATTTGAATCAAAATTTTCATCTATCTAACCATCAGAGTTGATAATAACAGTAACCTTCACATTATGAGCATCTGGAATAAGAATATCACTTTCTGCAGCAATCTCTTGAATAAAAAGTAATTTAATCACGTTAATAGAATTTGTTAATTTATATGAAATTTTAAAAATTTGTCTTTCTCGTCTAGCTATTATTGGCATCCAAGTTTTAAAAAATATAACTGCATAAATATCTTCCTTACCCATTATCTTAAAATTATAATTTAATGGATTTTCTATAAACATTGAAATTATATTATCTTTATCAACTCTAATATTATTCCTCCCATTTACAATTCGGTTATAAATACTATTTATCAAAATTTAATTGTTTACTAATTCATTATTATTTCTTCTATTGATTCAAGAATTTCTACATTTTTTTTTTCTTAATTGTCGGCGTGTTCGTCTATCAATTGCATCTAAATTAACGAGCTCAATGTCAAGATATTCGTCAATCTCGAGTAGAGTATTATTTTCAACTTGAATTTTCTGTTGGAGGTATTCATTATACGTTTGCGCTTCTGTGAGCTGACGCTGCGCAGTAAAATTCATTCGTACTTGTACTATGAACGAATTTTCTATTGGAGGTATTCATAATTTATGCATAAAAATGACAGCAACGTGGAATGCAATGCGAGGGGCTATTAATTCGTACTTGTACTATGAACGAATGAATTTTACTCCGCAGCGTCAGTTCACAGAAGCGCAAACGTATAATGAATACCTCCAACAGAAAATTCAAGTTGAAAATGATACTCTACTCGAGATTGACGAATATCTTGACATTGAACCCGTTAATTTAGATGCAATTGATAGACGAACACGCTGACAATTAAGAAGAAAAAAGGTAAAAATTCTTGAATCAATAGAAGAAGTAAATAATGAATTAGTAAACAATCAAATTTTGATAAATAGTATTTATAACCGAATTGTAAATGAGAGGAATAATTTTAGAGTTGATAAAGATAATATAATTTCAATGTTTATAGAAAATCCATTAAATTATAATTTTAAGATAATGGGTAAGGAAGATATTTATGCAGTTATATTTTTTAAAACTTGGATACCAATAATAGTTAGACGAGAAAGACAAATTTTTAAAATTTCATATAAATTAGCAAATTCTATTAACGTGATTAAATTACTTTTTTTTCAAGAGATTGCTGCAGAAAGTGATATTCTTATTCCAGATGCTCATAATGTGAAGGTTACTGTTATTATCAACTCTGATGGTTAGATAGATGAAAATTTTAATTCAAATTAACTTGTAATATTTATGTTAATATATTATATTTTTTTATTTTAGTACTTTAATGTTATGTATGTTTTATTCATTTGCAAATGAAGAAGCAATTGAAGACTAAAGAATGAATTATAAAATGAGGGCGGTGAAAACCGATACAAAACTAAAGCCTTGAGTTTATTAATACTAATACAACCACTACAATGGATCCTTCCAAAACACTTTAAAAATAATTTTCTGTTGCCAGGGGTGGTCAAATTTTGGATTGATACGTTTCTTGCCTCATGTATAGGTTTAAGAATCTTACGGATAGGAATCACCTTCGGTTGGCCTTTGTGCCACACACATGTATATATATACCTTCGGTTGGCCTTTGTTCCCCCCCCCCCCACACACACACACACACACACACACACACACACACACATATATACACACACACCTTCGGTTGGCCTTTGTGCCCACACACACACACACACACACACACACACACACATATATATATATATATATATATATATATATATATATATAGGAACTGGTCAAGAGAAAGAGGAGAGAGAAAAAAAATTGAGGGAGGGGGGAGAGAGAAAAAGCTGAGGGATAGTAGAGAGAGAAAGAGCAAAAATAAAAAAAAAAATTATCAGCAGCCCACTAAGGAGCTGTTGACACGTACTTAATAATGATATACAAAAATGATGCAAGCTGTTGGCTTGGTTTCTAATTCTATTGACACACTCCTATCTACTTGTGAGAAAGGAACTCACAAGGCGGATAGGAAATCTGTGAAGAATTTGGACCTTCATTCGTAAATAGTTTGACTTTACCAAATATGACACACACTTGTCAACTTTATTTAGGTGCACTTTTTTTTTTCTTTCGCATTTTGACTGTTGTTTACATCTCTTTCAGAGTTTAAATATTCTTATAAAAAAATCATACAATTAATATTAATGTTACCATGTTAGTAAAATTAATTGAAAAAATTTATTTAAACTTTTTTTTTTCTTTTAAGCTGTGAAAGGGTTTTAAAACAAAATTGGATTATATACGTGTGAAAGATCCTTAACCGAGTCTTGAGAGTGAAGAAATAAGATGACATAACACTGTGAACCATAAATACAAATAAAAGAAATAAATATGCAGAAGGAGAAAATTTTTTGCTTTAGTGTTTCCACATTCAATTGATTCAGTTATAAAATAGTCTAATATTTAGTTTTCCAATTTCTTTTCTTTGGTATCTGCATTAAAAATCACATATTTAGGATTGAAGATCATGTAGATTTGTGAACGAAGTTTGATTATACATCAAGTCATAGTATTTAGGAATGTAATTTTATAATTCCATTTACCAACTTAATGTAAAAAATTAAATTATCAATAAAAATTCAGTATTATTTCATATGGAAATTAAAGTTACTTTCATGTCTATCAACTATATATTAGATGTAAAGCATAACTGCTAAAGAGAAATGGTTATAATAATTGAATCGGATTCATACTATAATAATTAAAATATAATGGAAATATAATTTTTTTAAAAATAAAAAATTAAATTATCAAAAAAAATTTAGTATTATATCATATGGAGATTAAAGTTACCGTTTTAAGGTCCATTTGTAGGGTGAAGGTCAAAAAAATTGTATTAGCAATTTAGCACATTCCTTCCTATCATCAGTTTTATCTAGTCTATATGCTTTGTAGAGACATGATTTTAATATCTATTATTTTAAGGTATTATTTGGGCATATAGATAGAGATTAAAGAAAAGTAAACAAAATCTTAGTAATTTTGGTTAAAAAATTAATGGGCTTTGTCAATGAATTTTATTTAATGAGAATCTAATAAAAACTGAATAAGAACCCTTCTTTTTTTTCAAAAAGAGTTTAATAGTAGTTGTGAGTAAATATATAGAAAATCTATTTTTTTAGGTAAATCGTTTTGTTTAATACGGTTCAAAATTTTCAGTAACGTTTTCCTTGAATTCCTAACAATCAGATACCTAAAAAAATTCTCTACGTAATTCAATAAATAGTAAAAACATCTCAGGCTTTAAGGATAATATCCTTCCTTAAATATTTGTTTTTAATATCTCTTGTTTGAGTTATTGATGTCATAAATCCTTGAATTCCGCATATCCTAATTGAAATTCTATGCCATGTTCTAGGATAATAAAATTCCATTTTTTCGATGAAAGCTTTGGTTGAAAAGAGAGATTCTTTGTTTGAACCTGAATAGAGTAGATAAACGAATAAGAATGAAAAGTGGATATAACCAAGTGAGAAAGCATTAATAGACTATATGATCTAGCTCGTTTGATATCTAGATTTGCCTCAAATCCTACTTTATCATGACAAAGCTTTCTTTTGGATCACGGGACTTCTGATTCATAGTCCATTAATAGTAGCAAGTAATTTACTTTCTTTCGATCACAGGACTTCTGATTCATAGTCCATTAATGTTAGCAAATAATTTACTTTCTATCACTGGTATATTTTTTATTTAATTTTCTTTTAGATGATATCCTTAATATATATATATAATTAGAGTCTCCCACGTGCAACGCACGTGCATTTAAACTAGTATATATATATAGGTAAAATATATAAAACCTCCCTCTAGTTTTAAAAATGCGCAAAAAAATACCCTTCATGTTCACTTTGTAACCTTATAGTTTCAAAAATGTGTAAATCAACCTGTAGTAACCCTTGTGGACGGGTGTGAGTGGGCGGGTGCAAAGATAAACACTGGGCTTAGCTACCACACTGACAGGGTACAGGATTGTTCAATCCCACATCTCCTGGGTGTGGAGAAGGGGATGTGCTTATATGTAGTGTGTCCTCTTCAAATGGTATGAGGCCTTTTAGGATAAAATTCAAGAGCAAAATCGTGCGAGTTCAGGCCCAAAGCGGATAATATCATACCATGTGTTGGAGCGGGGTATTACAGTTGGTATCAAAGCCTGAACCCAGCTGGAAATGTGCCGATGAGGACGTCGGGCCTCGTAGGGGGGTGGATTGTAGTAGCCCTTGTGGACGGGTATGAGTGGGCGGGTACGAAGACAGACACTGGGCTTAGCTACCACACTGGCAGGGTACATGATTGCTCAATCCCACATCGCGTGGGTGTGGAGAAGGGGATGAGCTTATATGTAATGTGTTCTCTTCAAATGGTATGAGGCCTTTTGGGGTAAAACACAAGAGCAAAACTGTGCGGGTTTAGGCCTAAAATGGACAATATCATACCATGTGTTGGAGCGAGGTATTACAGTTGAAGTGTGTCGACGAGGACGTCGGGCCTCGTAGGGGGTGGATTGTAGTAACCCTTGTGGGCGGGTGTAAGTGGGCGGGTGCGAAGACAGACACTAAACTTAGCTACCACACTGACAGGGTACAGGATTGCTCAATCCCATATCGCTTGGGTGTGGAGAAGGAGATGTGCTTATATGTAATGTATTCTCTTCAAATGGTATGAGGCCTTTTGGGGTAAAACCCAAGAGTAAAATCGTGCGGGTTCAGGCATAAAGCGGACAATATCATACCATATGTTAGAGTAGGGTATTACAGTTGGTATTAGAGCCTGAACCCAGCCGGAAGTGTGCCGACGAGGACGTCGGGCCTCGTAGGGAGGTGGATTGTAGTAAGCTTTGTGGATGGGTATGAGTGGGTGGTGCGAAGACAGACACTGAGCTTAGCTACCACACTGATAGGGTACAGGATTGCTCAATCCCACATCACCTGGGTGTGGAGAAGGGGATGTGCTTATATGTAGTGTGTTCTTTTCAAATGGTATGAGCCCTTTTGGAATAAAACCCAAGAGCAAAACTGTGCGAGCTGAGGCCCAAAGCGGACAATATCATACCATGTATTGGAGCGGGGTATTACAGTTGAAGTGTGCCGACGAGGACGTCGGGCCTCGTAGGGGGTGGATTGTAGTAACCCTTGTGGACTAGTGTGATTGGGCGGGTGTGAAGACAGACACTGAGCTTAACTACCACACTGACAGGGTACAGGATTACTCAATCCCACATCGCCTGGGTGTGGAGAAGGGGATGTGCTTATATGTAGTGTGTTCTTTTCAAATGGTATTAGGTCTTTTGGGGTAAAATTCAAAAGCAAAACCGTGCGGATTCAGGCTTAAAGCGGACAATATCATACCATGTGTTGGAGCGGGGTATTACAGTTGGTATCAGAGCCTGAACCCAGCCGGAAGTGTGCCGACGAGGACTTCGAGCCTCGTAGGGGGTGGATTGTAGTAACCCTTGTGGACGGGTGTAAGTGGGCGGGTGCGAAGACAGACACTGGACTTAGCTACCACACTGATAGGGTACAGGATTGTTCAATCCGACATCGCCTAGATATGGAGAAGGGGATGTGCTTCACTGACAGGGTACAGGATTGCTCAATCCTACATCGCTTGGGTGTGGAGAAGGGGATGTGCTTATATGTAGTGTGTTCTCTTCAAATGGTATGAGGCCTTTTGGGGTAAAATCCAAGAGCAAAATCGTGCGGGCTCAGGCCCAAAGCGGACAATATCATACCATGTGTTGGAGCGTGGTATTACACAACCCTTCTGGACTAAAATTATATTTTAAGTTTCAATTTTACCCTTTTATCGAATTTCTTAATATTTTCAACAATAACAATTTTATTCCTTTTATATACTTTTTTAAAATATTAATTTAATTATATATAAAATATTCTTGTTTTATTATCATTTCGTGGCCGAGAAAAAAATAAATAAAAAATCTTCATTGTTTTTAAATTATTATTTTTTTGGCATTGTTTAAAAAAATGTTGTTTTTTAAACAATGCCAAATGTTTTTTTCTAACATTGAAGAATTTTTTTATTTTGCCATAAAAATAAAAAAAATATAAACAATGAAATATTTTTTTTTGCTCGACTACGAAATGATAATAAAACAAGGATATTTTATTTATAATTAGGGTATCAGAATTTTTAATACAATTTAATCCTCAACCTGTGCTTTCCTTCAGAACTCCCTCTCAATCATATATTCTCTACTCTCTTTTCAAATATGCATAAGAGTTTTTAAAAAAATTAGAAAAAAAACATAACCAGTATATGTTTTAAGTGTATGAAGAAATATTTTAATTATGTGCAAAATAACTTAAAATTTGTGAAAAATTACTTTAAGTGTAAAATAAATTGAAAAAATCATAACTTTTTTGTCTTAAATTAAAACATAGCCTAAATTCTACTCAAATTGAAGCTCTCGAAATAATTTATTTAACAAAATCAGTTTCATCAAAAAATATTATTTGTAGTAAAAGTTATGAACTTTAAGTAAAAAGATAAAAAATAAAAAGCATATATATATATATATACACACACACACATATAAAGGTACGAATGCGAAACTAAACACATATCATAATTTAAACTAAGATTAATTTTTACATTTGTTTTTGCCCAAACCAATAAATTAGATGTAGGATATGTACTAATTTTTACCGACTGTCATTGTATAAAGACCTCATCATTATCCCTACTTAAGGGTGCAACTTGGGTTGGACAACCCGAATTCAATTTGAAGCCAGCCTGATTTTTTTGAGCTTGGACAACTATTTTTACAATTAGGGTTAAATTTAGATTGAAAAACTCCAACCCGAACTTAATTAGGGTTGAGCCAGGATTGAGGTATCAATAACCCGAGCCCAACCCAAACCCGAATTGTAATATTATTTTTATACATATTTTTTTATTTTAAATATATTATATATAATATTTAAATTGTGATAACCTTTTTCTTTTCAGCTTCCTTTATTTAAATCTTGATTTTTTGTATGTTAACACTTTGGATAATTAATTTCTTAAAAATTTGTTTGTAATTTTTTAGAAATTTGCATAAAGTTCTTGATTTTTTATGTGTTTAGGAGTGATCTAATGTGAAACTTATTAAAGTATCACTTTAAAATTTTAATATGGAGATTGGTGATATTAATAACCCGAATTAACCCGACTTTCTAATCCAATCTCAACTCGAGTTGCAACTCGAGTTTAAAATTTTAAGAAATGTTGGGTTAGGGTTGAATAATTAGGGTTGAAAGTAGGGTTAGAGTTGAGTTAGGGTTGAACATTTCACATGTAGGGTTGAGCTCGAATTGTACCTCTAATTCGTCCAACCCGTCCGAGTTGCAGTCCTATGCCCCACTATGAGGGACTTAGACTCATTATCTGGTTGTCCAATACGAAAGTACCTAGAGATTTCACTACTTTTCACTACACCATCACATTTACATATTGAATATGTATATGCGTCTTATATATATATATATATATAACACCATAAAAAAAAGAGAAAAAGACTTCTATGTGGACAGCAATTGTAACTGACTTTTTCTCTATCTAGGAAAAAGAAATGTTCAGCAGCTAAATATATTATTTATATATATATCACGTGAAAACTTTTTCATATTATTTGAATGCCAAGTGAGTGTCTTTATGTAATCATATTTAAATAAGCTTGTCAAATTTGAATTATGGAGTACGGAAGTATTGTTATATTACATCAACAATAAAAAAAACATACCATTAGCTTAACATTCATTTTAGCTTAACATTCATTATATATATATATAAATTTTATATTGGATTTAAGTTAATTAAAGAATAATCTTTAATAGAAGTCAAAAAGGTGATGAGTGTAAATAGAAAGAGGAGAGAGAGAAAAAAAAAAAAAAGCTGAGGGAAAGAGGAGAGAAAAAGAGCAAAAATAAAAAAAATTTGTAAAAAAATAAAATTATTAAATAATATTAATAATTTTATAAATAGTATTAATGATTTTATACTATTATTAATAATAATTCACACTACGTAAAAAAAAATGCGCTATTGATCTAATTCATTTTCTATTGTATAGTAAATTTTATATAATTTAATTATATATATATACACGTGGATTTATCTATATTATATATTCTATTGTTTTTCTTGACTGTACAATTACTAATGAATTTTTTTTTTCTAATATATTAATATTAACTTATTAAGTACAATAGTACAAGACTCAAAGAACCATAAAAAAGACTGATGCTTACTTTTTTTATTTGGCCATTGTTCATTTTTTCTTTGTATTTACTTGCTTGGAGATACACCTAATATGTTTTCTTTTCTGTTTTTTCATGAATGGTGTGTACTATATAGTCTATGAAAGCTAAGCTACCATGTGTACCGTGTACTCTACAAAAGTTTTATGTTGGCACTTTACTTCAGTCAAAATTTCAAACAGTAACTTTTTGTATTAATAGACCAAATAAAAAAAAATGTGCAAGCATATAAGTGACAGACGACAAAAGTAAAATGACAGAAGTATTGGCTCGGGACATAATGCAAGGAATGATACTTTGAAAGAACTACATATGAAATGCGAATAAGAAGTAGAGATTTTCAATTTCTTACTACTATTAGTTTGCTAGGGCTCTTTGAAATAGAATGAGCTATGGCACTATTGTGCGTTTGTAATTGTGATTGTTAGATGAAATAATTTTAGATCGTAGATGATAACAAATATTTTGAACCGCAAGATTGTTTTTTTAACAATTTTGAACCATTGGATAGACATTTTTAACATTATTAGGCCAAGCTAAAATGTAATATATATATATATATATATATATATATATATATATATATATATATAATGGTGGGAAAATCACCTTTCTGAAGAAGATAGATAACAAGTTAAAAATGCTATTAAAAAAGATAACGATGAAAACCCTATTTTTGATGAAAGAATAGGTATGGGTATTCCAGATGTAGTTAATACCTTAATCTTTACCATCATTAATCATTTTATTGGAACACCTAGTAACATTATGGCTAAAGTCCATGACCAGTTAACCAATTTAAGCTGTCCAACTCTCTCAGACTTTAGATGGTACAAAGATGTTTTCTTATCTAGAGTTATGATGAGAAATGATAGTAATAGCCCTTTTTGGAAAGAAAAATTCATTAATGGATTACCTAGTCTCTTTACTCATAAAATTAGGGAAATCCTTGCTAAGCCTGCTGGAATCATTGATTACAGTCAACTTACTTATGAAAATATCATTAGCACAATCCAGAAGGAATGATTAAAAATGTGTATTGATATGAAAATAAGTAAACAACTTAATAATGAAAAGAAAAAAGCTAAATATGAATTAGGCAATTTTTGCGAGCAATATGGTCTTCCTTCGATTGCCCCTTCTCGCAAAAACTTACATAAAAGCCGTAAAAACCCTAATAAATATATAACAACTTATAAAAACTATCATAGAAGTAAACCTAAATTTCAGAAAGAAGAATTTTATAAAAAACCTAAATGAAATTTAAAGAAAAGAAAACATCTCATACCCAATATAGTAAAAATAATAAAGATAATAAAAATGGTAAATGTTTTAAATGTGGTAAGCCGGGTCATTTTGCTAACAATTGCCCTATAAAGAAAAAAATTAACCAACTCCAAATCTCTGAAGAAAGTAAAAAACAAATATTTGAAATCTTCAAATTAAGAAACACCAGTGAAGAAAATACTGAAACAAGTGATTCATCCTCTGATAATAATAACTATAGTTATACCTCTCCTAATATAACAATAGGATGCAAGGATGGTTGTAAAGATCCTTGTTGTAAGTCAATTAATGTTCTTACCAAATATGAATAGCAAAAAACCCTTCTTATAGAACTCATTAGTAAAATTGAGAATCCTGAAAATAAGTCCTTATATTTGAAAAAATTAAAGACTCTTTTAAAACAAAACAATAATAATGATATTCCTAAAAGTTATACTAGTAAGCCTACTATTAGTCTTTCTAAAACACTGGAAAGATTTAATCAACCACAAAAAGAGATTACATTGCAAGAATTTCAGTCAGAAATTAATCTTTTGAAAAAAAAAATCAGATAGTTAAAGAATTCAACTCATGAATTACAACAAAAGATGTTAATAATCTAAGTTGATAAAGCTTAAAAGATCATGAAGAATCCTCTTCTGATGAAGCTCCAATTACTGATAATAAACCACGAGTCATTAACAATGAAAAAGATTTTGGTCAACATATCAACACTATATCTAAAATGGTCATTCAAAAATGATTTTCTAAAGTTAACATTATCCATTTAAGTCATTGCCTTAATTGACACAGGAGCCGATCTTAATTGAATTCAAGAAGGATTAATTCCTTCTAAATATTTTGAAAAAACTTCCCAGAGATTGAGTTATGCTAATGGAAGTAAGATGGAAATAAAATACAAGCTACCAAAAGCTCATATATGCCAAGATAATGTATGTTTTAAAACATCATTTGTCTTAGTTAAAAATATGATTGATAAAGTCATTTTAGGAGTACCATTTATTTATCTATTGTATCCATTTACAACAGATAATCATGGCCTTACTACTAAACCCTTCGGTCAAGAGTCACATTTCAATTTCTTAAAAAATCAGAACCTAAAGAGTTAAAATCACTCTTTGATTCCTCTATTTCTAAATCCTTAAATTTACTCACTATCAAACAACAACATTTAAGATCCTTATAGGAAGAAGTCATCTATAAAAAAATTGAAAATCAATTAGGTATCGAAAGTTCTCAACAGACTGTCAAAACCTTCTAGAAAAAACTTGAAGTTGAAATTTGCTCCTTATTTCCTAATGCTTTTTGGTACAGAAAATAATATATTGTTAGTCTACCATACATTCAGTCATTTAATGAAAAATTCATCCCTACAAAAGCCGGGCCCATTCAAATGAATCCCGAACTGCTTGAAACATGTAAAGAAGAAATTAACAATCTCTTTGTCAAAAATATTATTAGAAAGAGTAAATCCCCTTGGTCCTGCTCTGCTTTTTATGTTGAAAAGCAAGCTGAGTTAGAAAGAGGGGTCCCTAGACTCGTGATTAATTATAAAACCCTTAATACGGTCTTAGAATGGATTCGCTATCCCATTCCAAATAAAAGAGACCTCATTAATAGACTTCGTAAAACAGTTGTCTTTTCCAAATTTGATTTAAAATTAAGATTTTGGCAAATTTAGATAAGTGAAAAGGATAGGTATAAAACTGCTTTTACCACACCTTTTGGTCATTACGAATGGAATGTCATGCCCTTTGGTCTAAAAAATGCACCTAGTGAATTTCAAAATGTCATGAATGACACCTTTAACCCATACAGTAAATTTACCCTCTTTTATATTGATGATGTCCTTATTTTCTCTCAGTCCATTAATGAGCACTGGAAACATTTGTTTACCTTCAGGTCTTTTATTAAACAAAATGATCTTGTTGTTTTTGCCTAAAAAATCAGCCTTTTTCAAACTCAAGTCAGATTCCTTGGTTTCTACATCTATTAGAGAAAAATAAGTCCAATTGACCGAGCCATCCAATTCGCTGATAAATTTCCTAATGTCATCACAAACAAGACCCAATTATAACGCTTTCTTGGATCATTGAATTATATCTCAGACTTTTATCATGATCTGCGCAAGCAATGTAAACCCTTGTTTGATAGACTTCAAAGTAATCCATCCCCTTGGACATCAGTTTACACTGACATTGTTCAAAAAATCAAACTCCATGTTAAGACTTTACCTTGCTTTGGAATTCCTTCAGTTCATTCTTTTAAAATTATTGAAACTGATGCCTCTGATATAGGCTACGGTGGCATCCTTAAACAGCGCCTCCATCCAGGTTCTCTTGAACAAATTGTTCGCTTTCATTCTGGAACTTGGAACAGCACACAAAGTAATTACAGTACTATTAAGAAAGAAATTCTTTCTATTGTTTTATGTATTTCTAAATTTCAAGATGACATTTTAAACCAAAATTTTTTAGTCAGAGTCGATTGTAAAAGTGCTAAATATGTTCTTGAAAAAGATGTAAAAAACATTGCTGCTAAGCAAGTCTTTGCCAGATGGCAAGCTATTTTAAGTATTTTTTATTTTGATATATAATATATTAAAGGTAGTCAAAATTCTATACCTGATTTCCTTACTAGAGAATTCTTGTAGGATAAACATGGCAGACAAAACCAAAAATAAGGACAAAGTCCCTCAAGGGACAGTAAAAATTGAACATTCATCCTTAACCCCTCTATTCATGACCAACAGGTTTGTTGTTCTTAGTAGTCAACCTCCAAGACCCTCTTTCAGCTTTGCTCTAGCCTCCCCAAATCCTAGTCACCTTCGCCTTCAATACACCAGTCATCTCCCAGCTGCTGACCCCTTTTCAAACTAACTAGTACAATCTATACAATCAGTCCGTCCTATTGCTCCTAGTCAATTTACCCAAAACCCCAAATCTGAATACACCAACAATTATACTTCTAACCTATTCTTCATTGAACCCTCTCATAGTCATTTCAAAGACCCAGTTGATATAGTAAAAACATTTCTTCCTCCAGCATGGTTCTTTGTCCCAAGTCATCCAGAAAAATCATTATCCTTTTATAAGGATATACTGTTCTTCACAGAATCAATTCGTATCAAACCAATATATGATCGAATTGATTCTTTCAAAGTCATTTATCATTCTCTTTATATCCAAAAATTTATTTCAGTAAAAGAATGGGGTTCTCATCCCTCCATTCTTAAGGATCTGCCAAAACATCAAGTCAAATTTAACTATTATGATTACAAAGATGCTTGGTTTAAGCTTCTCCTTCACCAGAATGAGTCATTCACTCATTCCTGGTTTATTAATTTTGACAGTAAATTCAAAAGTCAAATCCCCACTTGGTTTCTAAGGTGGTGGATGCAATATGGCTCCATCTCTCAAAATTTTCCAACTGCGCTTTTTTATCAAGTTAAATATTTCTCTTCAGTTTTCAAAGTCAATGCTCACCAATCCCAATTTTCTGCTATCCTCCTATTCTCTAGTAAATACAAAGTCCTATGGATATTCAAATGGCAATTTGAAATTCACGATAACACAGTCATCTGAAAACACTTTGTAAAATGGTAAGATTCTTTTAAATCTGAAAGAATCATCTCCCAAGTCCAATCGAAATTCTCAATCCTCCCAACAGCTTGATGAACCCTGCTTATAAGAGCCGATCTACTTCTGAAGCGATGATTTAATTCTTTTCTAGAGCGAACCGTCTCTGCTTTTGCTTGACAAGTGAGAAGTTGGGATTGACGTTGAGTACATGGTATGATACTGAGGGAGTTTATGCCAGACATGTCCGTATGGTCCCAAGCAAAAATTTCAACATTTTTTCTTAGCAGCTGTATCAACTACACTTTGTCTGTTTGGCATAAAGAGGTCCCTAAGTTTGTGCAATCTTTGTTAGGAATGATCTCTACCTTCTCGAGCGGTTCCTCGGTTGGACCTTCCTTTCCCCGTTCCTGAGGAATGCCTTTCGGTAGAGAGTTCTGTAACTGTTATGGTCAGCTCTCCCTACCCTACTTTTCCCTTTAACGTAAGAGCATAACACCTTTGGCAGCAACCTGATCTCCTATGATGTTCACTGTGTATTTCCCATTCGGCGCGATGCACCTCATAAGATCTCTGTAGGCTTTCATCCGATCATCTTTTTGCAAGTAGTCTCCACTGACTTGTTTCACAATTAGCTGAGAGTCACTAAAAACTTGTAAGTTTTTTACCAGAAGTGTTTGCGCCAATCTCAGTCCTGCTAAGAAGGCTTCGTACTCAGCTTCATTATTCGATGCAGGGAATTCCAGGTGGATTGCCTGTTGCAAGACTATTCTGTCTAGGGTCTGGATCTCCACACCGACACCTGACCTGGCCGTATTGAAGACCCTTCGACGAATAGTCTCTATTCAGGATGGGACTGAATCTCTGTCTCCTCATCACTTTCAGGTTCGTATTCTAGAAAGAAGTCTACAACTGCCTGTCCCTTTATGGTGGTTTGAGGTTCGTAGGCACCCAACTCTATCGCCCATTTGGTAACTCTTCCCACTGATCAGGCTTATGAAAGATCACCCTGATCGGGAGTTTAGTTGGGACAACGATTGGGTGAGCCTCGAAGTAATGTCGAATCTTCCTCTTTGCCTGGACTAGGGCTACTATAACTTTCTCCATCTTTGAGTACATTTGTTCTACCTTAGCCACGGTCTTGCTTGAGTAGAACACCGGGTACTGCTTTTTGTCAAGTTCTCTAATCAAGACAATGCTGGTAGCCGTTCGGGATACCGCGAGATATAAGTATAGAGATTCTCCAACATCAGATGTCAAGAGCATTGGTAGCTAGATTAGATATTGTTTTAGCCTTGCCAAGGCTTCACTCTGTTCAGCCCCCCATACTTCTCTTCCTTTCGATTGGATGGCCTCGAAGAAGGGTTTATATTTCTTCAGAGCGACAATGCATCCTGTCAGGATCTGAATGTCCCTGTGAGTCTTCGGTTCCCCATTCTAGAGAAGGGCCTTCACCTGAACTAGGTTCGCCTCTATCCCTATTTGGTTCATGATGTGCCCAAGGAATTGTCCTGAGGAAACGCCAAAGGTGCATTTGACGGGTTCAGTCTCACATTATGGCTTCTCAGGGTGTCAAATACTTCCTGTAGATGCTGCATGTGATCTTCCCTCTTGGGGCTTTTCACCACCATGTCATCTATATATGCCTCAACTGTTCGGCCCATTAAAATTTTGAAGACTTTGTTGATCAGCCATTGGTAAGTTGCTCCTACATTCTTGAGTTCGAACGACATCACTTTGTAATAGTAAGTCTCCTTTTCAGTAATAAAAGAGGTTTTTTCCTGATCTGTCGGATTCATCAGGATTTGGTTGTATCTTGAGTACGGGTCAATAAATATCAACCGTTCGTACCCAATTATGGCATCGACCATCTGATTGATTTTTGGCAAAGGGAAACCATCATTGGGGTAGGCTTTATTTAGATTGGTAAATGATGAAGGCCTCAATCAGTGTTCTTGAGGCTACGATAACTAGGAGCTCCGCCCCTACTGGAGTCACTTGCTTACCATCGAAGCCTATGAGTGGTTCGGTGGTAGGCCTGACGCATTCTAATTCTAGACCCATTTGCTGGAAGGCAGACAAAGTCAGAACATTGGTGCTACTCCTTGCATCAACCAATACCCTTTTTACCCCGCAGTTGGAAACGATGAGGCTAATCACGAGAGGATCTTCGTGGGGCGTTTGGACCTTGCTCATGTCTTTATTTGTGAAGACATCGGCATATTAGCTGAGCAATCATGTACTAAGCGGACTTTTCTAATTCTCTGGATCTTCTGGGCACTCTTGGGATTCGACAGCCTTTCAGACTCACTTTCTTGGTTTGAGGCTGGTCGGCCATAATAGCATTGATAATCCAGACTGGAATGGTATTGAACTGTTTGTCTGCCTTTTGTTGGGGCTGATCAAAAGTTCTTGCCAATTCTTCCCGAACGATGTACTCTACCAAACCCCCTTTTGCAATCAGGGTTTTGACTTGCTGTCTTAGACTCCTGCACTCGTTGGTAGTATAGCCGAAGTCGTTGTGGAGGGAACAGTGTTTATTCTTGTCCCCCTGCTCTAATGGTTGTCTAATAGCCGTAGGGGGGGCAAAAAATTCCTTTGCCCTTGTTTTTATAGTAGAGTTTGGCCAGAGTTACTCTTAGAGGGGTGACCTTCTCCTCAATCTTTTATTTTTTCACAACCTCGGGAGCAGATGAGGAAGGCATGCGAGGTGGCCTCGCCTTGGTCACTTGGCTTTCGATTTGCTGCGCCACAGTGATTAAAGTCGATCGTTGCATTTTGGCTGTCTCATCCTCATCTATCCTCAGGTACTTTTGGGCTCGAAAATTTAATTCACCCATATCCTTCGGGGCATTCTTTACCAGGGATCAATGGAAGCCTTCCTCCAAAGAAAATCCTATCTTAAATGCTTCAGCTGCAGCGGTCTGATCGCAATGATCTATTGATGATCCAGAAAGCCCATAAGCAGGTTTGCCCATGTTTTAATGTCAAAAGGATCTTTAAGGGCATTTGTGTTATTTTACTTTGGAGGATAAATTTCGAATTTGGTATTCATGATTTATTTAATTATCCTCTTATTATTGCATTTGCATTGTAGATTTATATATGTGAGTGGCAGTTTTGTAATTTACTTATAATATCATTTGGCTGAGAGTTTTGGTTGTATTAACTTAAAGGGTTAAGTGATATAAAAAGAAAATGTGGGCCATGCTAATTGGGAAAAGAAAGAGAGAAACAGTTGTTAGATAGGCTAATTCATTTAGTTTGTTTGGGCTGATTTATATATATATTTATATGGAGTTTTTACTTACATTGTGAAAAAGTGTGGCTGAGGTGATAAGGCATAAAGTGATTCGGCTCATATATATAGTATGAGATTAGGTTATTTCAAAAAAAGGCTATGTGAGGCGTAAGCGGCGCATAGAGAGCAAGCTGAGATGCAAGAAAAAAGAGAAGGAGAGTAGCCGTTGGAGATAACTAGAAGGATGAGATAGAGAGAGAAATGGAGCAGCGGCTAGATGAGCAAAGAAGGGACACTCGAGTAATTGGTAAAATCATTCTATCTCTTCTCTCACATTCTCACAAGTGCACGTTTGAGGCTTACATGTTGACACTCAAATGCACAGGTGCACCTTTTGATCTTATATAATCTGATTTAGTTTTGTGTATTTGCTGAGATCAAAAATTCTGAATCTATAAGTGTTAATGTTGCTAATTTTTGAGACGAAAAATTCTGAATCTATAAGTGTTAATGTTGCTAATTTTTGAGACGAAAAATGCTGGATTTATAAGTGTTGATGTTGCTAATTTTTTGGACTGTTAAATGCTAAATTGCTGAAATTTTGTTGCTGAATTTACTGAATCAGAATGCTCAATTTGTTGAATTTAACATGCTCTCTTGCAGATTTAAATTGATGATATTGCAGTCCATATAATATTGATAGTGCTGTCCATGTAATACTGGTTTAAAGGAGCTGATTTGGAAATTAAATAGTGCTGAATTGGATTTAATAAGGTTCTGTTTTGAGGATTAAATAGGGCTGATTTTGCTGTCTTAAGAATGCTGAATGCGGATTTTAATTGTGCTGATTTTGCAACTTACATAGTGCTGTTTTGAATTATTAAAGTTGCTGATTTGTGAACTCAATGATGTCGAATATTGCTGCCAAATTGTTGCTGATTTATATTGCTGTGCTGAAATTATTATATGCGGAATTCTTGTGTGCTGAAATCATTATATGCTGAATTCTTATGTGCTGAAAATATATCTATGCTGATTTGTGACATTACACTATGCTGATGGTTAAGACTATACTGTGCTGATTTGGAATTCACAATGCTAACTTGGAATTATATATTGTTGACTTAAAATTGCGATTTAATTGCTGTCCAAAATCCTGATTTATTGCTGTCTAGAATTCTGATCAATTACTGTTCTAAATGCTAGATTTCATGTCTATCTTTTAAACTGCCTATGCTACTAATTCCTACCCTAGTGCAGTTGTGTTTAGTTTTTCAAGAACATGTTCAAAGTTAAAGAAATTCCAGGACGAGTACTAGAAGAGAACTCCAAGCTGAATGACTGTTCAAGAAGCTGAGGACGGGATTCTTTGAAAGGGAGAAACTACTACAAGTCCGCAACAGCTACAACTTGAGGGTATTCTTACGGAAGCATATTATTGAAGAAGTTCAAGTGTCATGATCTGCCAAGAAGACAAGTGATCGAGTCATTGTCGTACCAGACCTTGAAGACTACCTATCAGAGGTTGAAGATTTGAAGACTATTCTTTGAAGACCATATCAGAGTCGAAGATTGATCTCTGAAGACCATATCATACTTGAAGACCATTTTTGAAGACCAAGTCACAAAGCTTGAAGACGTTGCCGCTGCTCAAGACATCGAACTGACTCCACTATCACTATGTACAGTCCAAGTATAGGGATACTTTGGACAGGGGGAGTGTGAGTGATTGTGGTGAGATTGAGGTGAGATAGCTTGGGCTTTGGGAAGTCCAAGTTGGGATTGAGAGCGGAAAAGCTGTTGTGAGAATTGGTGAGACCGATTCAGGCCTAGGGAGGCTGTGAACTGGGTGAGTGCTGGAGCGAACTATGTTGTGAGTTGGGTGAGTGAGAGAGTGATTGAGAGAGTCACTGTACTACCCTTTCAGACATAGTGGAGCTCAGTTCGAAGAGGTTTTTCCCCACCTTGGGGTTTCCTCTATAAATCTGTGTGTCCATCAAATTGTGTGATTACATGTTCCAGCCAAACTTACAATATTAGGAAGAAAAATTAAAGAACTTATTCACCCCCTCCCCCTCTAGGCTCATCATCTATCATGGACATCTTCAAGTTAAAATGAGTGAGGAAAGATTTTAACGTCTCCCCTTTGGCTTGTCTCATAATGAACAGCGAGGAGATCGTCCTTTTGTGTTCCTGGTTTTCAGCATACTGGGCTATGAACAGATCGCACAGTTTATCAAAGTTTGGTATCAAACGGGGTGGCTGCTACTTAAACCAAAGTAGTGCTAGCCCAGAAAGACTGGACGGGAAGATCTTGCATATAAATGCATCATTTTTGATGTCCAGTGTCATCTTCTATTGGTACTGGTAGATATGCTCCACTGGGTCCGTTTTCTTATTAAAGGTAGCGAACACAATAAAGTGAACCTCCTCGGCCTTTTGGTTTTGACTATATCTTCGGTGAAGGGGGATTCGGTTAACTAGGTGGTGGCAAGCGATTGATTGGCTGGATAACTTGATCTGTCGCCCTTTAACGCATCGATCTCCCATTGTATCTGGATTCTCCATTCGGGGAGGGGCTGCGGGGGATGGACTTGACCCTCACTAGGCCGATCAGGGTGATACTGTCTTCTACCGAATCGGATATGATGTGAGGCGCTCAACAAGTGGTTGCTCAAGCCAACCCCTTCGTTCTGTTGTCACCCGGGGTTTCTTGCACTTTCAGTGCGTTCCATCCTGTACAGCAGATCTGCAATCTATTGACATAGAGCATCGTTCTGTTGGGTTAACTGCTGAACGCTAGGGCATGCCAGTGGATCCCGAGCCTCTGGCTATATGGGTTGTATGGGTGGAGCCCTCTTTTAATTCCTAGGGGGTCGACCCAGCTTCGCCGCATCATAGCTATTTCTCCTCGTCTCCACCATGGTTATCAACTTCTTTTATTTGGAAAAATGACTAAACACTTCCCACAGACGACACCAAAGTGTAGGTACAAAAAATTGTTCAACGTATAACCGTCAAACAACTCAATACACACACCCAAATATCATGAACATAATGCTTATAGAGAAAGAGAAAAGATCTTGTGAGAGGTGGATTCGAGGATCGTTTTCATTAATAGTTTCATGAATATTTATACAAGTAGGAATTCAAATCCTTTTAGGACTTGAATTTCCTTGTTGATAGCTAACTTTTCTCTTAAGGAATTCGGATTTCTTTTTCAGTTATAAGTCTGCTTTTGATTTGGGCTTTGCAGCCTTGGGGTAGGGTGACTAGGCCCTTGATAATTAAAGACCAGTCCTTTTGGGCTTTCTGCTGACATATGGGCTCAAGTTGATGTGGGCCTAGTCTATTTTCTGTATCAGTTCAGCCCATTGGACCGAATGTTAATTTTGCGCCTACATATGTGCACCCTGTTTCCTATCCACAATGGAAGTCTGAGTGCTATTGGCACTCCCCACCAGACGATACAAACCTTCACTCTATTCTTTTTGCATTAATACCATGCGGTCTATGTTATCTTCATGACTCCCCCTGCAATGGAGCACTTGCAGCCCATGGAGTCCAACTGGCTCAAGGAAATTAGATTAAACTGCAACTTAGGTGCGTAAGCAACATCCTCCAAAGTGCGTTCCACCTCATCAAACATTTTGAACTTCACTGTTCCTACGCCCTCAACGACACACTTCTCACCATTAGGCAATGTTAAAGAACTACAATCAAGTTATTTAAATGAATCAAAACATTCTTTCACGGAGCAAATATGGTTCGATGAACCCGATACCACTCATGTTGAGTAAGAGTGCTACCTTTGAATTATGAGAACGTCTCTAAAGCTATTATCACAAGCATATGCTGTAGATCCATTCTCATAACTGCCATCATCCTTCCATTTTGCAAGTGGATAATTCTTCCTAATGTGGCCCCACTCACAACATCGGTGTCATTACTTACCTTTTCTCCACCCCTTGATCTAGACCTACTGTTATCACTAGATTCTTGGTTGGTCTGCCTTCCCCTATTCTGCCAATGAGCAAAAATAGCCGAACTTGAACTCTCATCAATGGGAGATTTCCTTTTGTCATTAGACAAGAGAATCAACTCAACTTCCTCCATCTTCAGCGTATCCTTGCCATATAAGACGGTAGTCACTATATTCTCATAGGAATCTAGAAATGAAGTAAGAAGTAATAAAGTTTTGTCTTTTTCTTCAATTTTCACATCGACCTTTTCAAGTTGATTAACAATTCCATGAAATTCATTTATGTGCTCCAAGAGGTTTCTGCCTTCTTTCATCTTTAGCTTGTATAATTCCTATTTCAGATTAAATTTAGTTGTGCGACTTTTTGCTAGATAGAGCTTCTCTAGCTTCTCCCACAATTTTGGTGTCGAATCCTCTCCATTAACATTGTTAATGATGTGATCCCCAATACAGAGTCGAATAGTGCTAACACACCTTGACTTTATATCCTGCCAATCATCAACTGACATTTTTTTCGGCTTTCCATCCTTCCCTTTCAACACTCGCGTTAACCCTTGTTAAAGTAAGATGTCCTTCACCCTTCCTTTCCATAGGGTGAAGTTATCTTTACCATCAAATCTCTCCACCTTGTACTGTGTGGCATATTACTGGTCATGATTGTCACAAGTGTCTAAGACGAACAACACCCGTATTATGAAGAAAAATCTAGACAACAATTTTATCAAACACCTTGTCTATACCTTGAAGCTCTGATACCAGTTTGTTGAAAAAAAACCTACAATCAACTACCACTGAATATTATGATGTGACAACAAGGAAACAAGCATGAAGTAATTTGCAAGAACACACCAATAATTTATACGTGGTTCGGTCAAACAAGCCTACGTTCACGGAGAGCCCGATTTCACTATATAGATTGTAATAGTACAAGTTAAAAGATTATATCAAGAGTACGTTAAACTCTCAACCCTTAACCCTTATACACCTAATCTTGCTCAAAAGGAAATCACAAATTCTAAACAAGAATTCTATCTCTAAGTGTCTTCTCAATAACAATGAGTATTGTCTCTTCTCTTCTCACAAGTCTCAATCTATAACATAGGTAACTATTTATAGAGCCCAAAACCCAATTCCTTGGTGGACAAGGATTACAATTCCTTAAAGCCTAAGACTTATCTAATAAAAATTTTCCTTCCTTGAGACCAAGACTTGCCTACTCAGAAATTACCTGATAAGATACAATTTTATAATAGAAACCTAATCACAATAGGAATTTAAGTCAACCCAACAAATCTCCCCCTTGACAAAATTTTTGACAAATCTTCAACACAAGAGACTCGTCTGCAAATTCACAAATGATCCATTGGGCTTTCAAACTCCAGCTACATAATCCGAATCAAGTATGAAATAATACTCCCCCTTGATCTGCATAACCAATGTATTCATGCAGTTGTGTCAAGTCAACATTATCAAGTGACTTTAGAAGGGGGATTCGATGCAACCCTTCTCCAAGCAGGAACTTTTATCTCACCCATAATTGTAAGCACCGGAATTATTTTGACCAGTTCCGGGTGAATTTTGACTAGATTAAAATTCTTTGAATTAATTAAAATTAAAAAAGATGTGGGTATAGAGATTTCTATATAAGTGGAAGGTGTATATATATATATATATATATATATATATTCATATATATATATATAGTACCTATATTTATATTTAATTATAAATATATGGTGGGTCTATATGTGATTATGGATAAATAGAGAAAGATTTTTGTATTTATATAAGTGTGGAAAAATACATGTGAATACATGTATTGTGTGATGTTATGTATATATATAAATAATATATATATATATATATATATATATATATATATATATAACTTGTGGAGGAGATTAGTTGAGGAACTTGTGGACCTCAATTAAATTGGATTCAAAAATAAGAGAAGGAAGAGACCAAGTGTGGTCTCGGCAAAAAGAAGAAAAAGAATAAAGAAAAGAAAAGAAAAGAAAAAGAAGGAAGAAAAGAAAAAGGAGATCGGGAAGAGAGAGAAAGGGAAACCGAGGAGAGTGAGATCGGGAGAGAGAGACCGAAGGAGAGAAGCTGCCGATCCCGGCACCGGCGGCGATTGTGGCTGTCGGCTGTTTGCGGTGGCTGAAGCGGCTGTTCTCGATGGTGACTCTCGCTGGTGGGTTGGGTTCGCTAGTTCGGTGGAGGATTTGAACGGTAATGGTGAAGGTGGTGCTCCGGTAGCGCTCCGGCAGCGAGGGTGGCCGGAAGTGGCCTGTTTGGGGGGTTCCACGAGTTGGGTTCTCAGCTGGCTTGCGTGTTGATGGCAGCGGCTGGGGTTTTGCTTGGCCAGGGTTTATGGGCCTGTTTGTGGTGGTCACTTGTGGAGTGTTCCGGTAGTGGACAGCCAAAGAAGATGGTGGAAATAGGTGGCTCCCGGTGGGTTTTCCATGGGGGTTGTGGTTGGTGTTTGGCTTCGGCTGGTTTGGGTGTTGCAGCCGTGAGGTTACAGTAGTGGCTAGTGGAGGCTCGGCCTTGGTGGTTCAATTTTGGGTAGCCGTTCTGATTAAAGTGGGTTTGGTTCTCGATGGCTGTCGGTTGGGTTTTGTAGTGGCCATTTGGCAGCGAGGTAATGGCTCGGTTAGGGGCTATTTTAGCTCGGGTTTGTAGAGCTTATTGTGGCTGGTTAGTGGGTTCTATTATGTTTAGATAGTGGAGGCTTGAAGTGGCCGATGGTGGCACTCTCACGGCTGTTCGGACAGCCTACTTTGGTGATGGGGATGGTCACAGTTTGGGCTTCGGTTAATTTTGTTGGCTAGTCTTGGTGGCAGTCAGGTTGGTGATTGCTTGATGATGATGGTGGTGGTTTACATGGCACAGATTGGGCTGCTAGTGTATGGTTTAGTTATGGGCAAAACTTGGTTTATTGATTGGGGCCTTGTATGAGCCACTTCAATTGGTGACAAATTGTGGAGATGAATTTGGTTGATGATGTGGGTTGAGACATCATGGATTGAGAGGTTTGGGCTTGAACTTGGAATTGGGTTATGATGAGGATTGGGCCACAAAATGAATTGGTCCAGTGGATTTGTTCGTGTGGACTTTGACAAGGGATTGGACCGGGCTTGATATGGACCGCCTTGCAAATGCGGATTCATTGGAGAGCGGGACCTAAGGCAAGTTGGTTCTTGCCTCTATCTCTTACGTATATATTTTATTATGTCGGTTAATTTTTACATATGTTCTTTAATTGCTCATATGTGATATATATATATATATATATATATATATATATAGGTGCTTATATATATATGTAAGTGTGGTTATGGTATATATGTGAGTATATACGTAGGATGTGAGTATATATATATATATATATAGGAGTGTATATATATATATATACATACGTTTGAGATACGAAAGGATATTAGATTTAAATGCTTCCTTGCATTGTGATATGCATGTACGGTATGGATTAAAGTCTATAAAAAGTATGCTAAATAATACATGTTTAGCTATGTATTGTCTTGTATGCATATGTGGCTCTTATGCATGATGTTAAATATATATATGTGATTATATATATGGGTGCAGTGGTAGAAATGTATGCTAAGTATGAATATAACTTTTGGCGGGCATTTGCAAAGCATGATTATGATATGCTAGGTGTTTTATATATTCTTAATACATATATGGTGACGGAATATATATATGGTTATATATTGTGAATGAAGAGCATGCTAGTTACTTGTAGTAAATGCATATCTTGAGTGGAAGCATGATTATATTTATGCTAGTATACGTGCATATGTGACTATGTGCAGGATGTGACATATATGTGCTTATATGTGGGAATGTGAATATGAGATGCATGCTGCCTTTATTTATATATCGAATGTATGCATTAGTTGTAGCATAATAAAAATGTGCTAAGTTGAAGTTGTTGGCATAAATGAGGTGTTATGCTGGTTTTGAAAATATATGTGTTGGGATGTGATGGAAAGCATGCTAAATACTTCTTTTTAGTATTCATAAGCATGGGTTATTTTTGCATAAAAATATTATGCTATATATATATATGCATCCATATTGCATATATGGGAGGGAAATGGCACATATGTGGTTATATGTGGGTTTATGTGGAGATGAAATGCATGCTCTGTACTTTTAACTAGCTTATGCATTATGAGGTATGAACATTGAATGCTTGATTGTTATATGTTCAAAATACATATATGAGGCCGTTGTGAGAAAACGGGGAAGTGTGGTTGAATCACCTAGAGTAGGTTATTACTCAGTCACGGTGTCGAAGTGGTCTCATCACCTGGTAGGACCGATGTTCTCGGTGGTGCATATTGAAGCAGTCTCACCACTTGGTAGGACCGATGTTTTCAGTGGTATATTCCAAAATTATCTCATCACTTGGTAGGACTGATGTTCTCAGTGGTGCATTCCGAAATTATCTCATCACTTAGTAGGACCGATGTTCTCAGTGGTGCATTCTGAAATTATCTCATCACTTGGTTCAGTTCCTTCAGTTGTATTTTATTCATGTGATGTATGTATATTATACGGACATTCAAGGACTGAGACATGTATTTTTTATTATATTATGCATGTTGTAGAAATGCTGGGGGGACACGTGCCCAGAAATGTCCATATGAATTGTAAAGCAGGTATAACATGCCAGGAGCTGATTATTTAGAATGGGTCATGCCCAATTTTTGTGAAAATAATAAGAAATTGAGATTGTATGATCAGGTGGTGATTATGTCGTGAGGGTGATCTCACGGAGTTCACACCTCAGTTTTTGGGCCTCGAGAATCGGGGCTTGATAGGATGGTATCAGAGCTCTAGGTTAGAATACCTAGGGACGACAGATGATGGACATATCATGTGTATGGTTGAGAAGGTTGGATTATGTACCTGATACCAGAATGGTATCCATCAGAGCACTAGGTTGGAATACCTAGGGGCGACGGGTAAGGGTTGAGGATTCGAGGAACTCTGAACTGCAAGTAAAGCATTAGGTTTGAAAACCTAGGGTATCAAAGTCATAGGTTCGAATACCTAAGGACGGATGGTCAAATCACGTGGTGATTTGGAGATGGGCAATGGTTGATAGTTGTCTAGATGATAGGTTTGATTACCTATGGACGGTAGTGGAGTGATTTGCTTGGTTTGAGCATTCCTAAAGAAAGATCAAAGTGTTGAGATGTGAAATAGATTTTATTTGGTAACACTCCCAGAATTGGTAGAGTTTAGACCTTTGACTTGGTGATTAAGTCTGGTTAGTGAATAACGAATAGATACCGCAAGGGATGTTGCGAGTGTTTAAGTCCTTAGAAATACTTAGGGACTTATGAAATTGATGAGTGTATTGCCGAGGTTGGCAATTGGGATTGAGATGGGATATAAAGAAGGCATATTGCCGGAGTTGGGCTAAATGGGAAAAATGACCTGATCAGACATTTTCTTGGATTAGCGTTCCTCTTACAATACGCCGGCTCTTGTGGATGTTGAGTTGTTTCGTCTAGATGACGACAGATAAAGAATTCCCAAGAGTAGGGATATGTCACTAAAAGGGATTGGTGTAGATAGTCAAGGATACTACCTTGGACTAATGATATGGATAGATTGGTAGGTGTTTACCAACGAGTACAGAGGATGAGAGTAGGTTGGTTTGAACCACTTTAGATTTTGTGTTCTAGTATGTGGGTATACTAGGGGGACTGGGCCATGTTTCACACTTGCTCAAGCAGAGGAAGTACCGGGATCGGGTATGGACAGGGGTATTTTCCTAGTATTAGCCAAGGCTAGGGTATTGATTTATGCATCATATGTCATATCATGCATAATATGTGTTTATTTTATTAGCATGTTGTGTGTTGTATGCTATGTGGTATATATGATTCATGTAATTGAGCATTGCACTTTAGTGTTTCATTTTGTATTGCATGGCTAGTAGTGACATATAGTCACCTAGAAGTTCTGGTTTTGAGAATTGGTAAACCTGTGTAGAGGTTTGAAACTGAGTGGACTGTGATGTTGAAATAAACACGGGGTGATAGACTTTGAGAGTAGGAGTCTAGTGTTGGTGAAGAAGGGCTTGATTTGCCTTCGGACTTTCCAAACCGAGAGTTTGGTAATGAGTTTGGTAATGATTTGCATTAGCGTTGCAATCATTACACGATTATTGAGGACTCAGGATTGACCTAATTCTTGGAGTCAGCGGACATGTGATAACTTTGACGATGCATTGGCGATGCATCGTAATGCCTAGATGCTGATTAATGCAATAGTGATGCATGGAAAGATTTGTGGGGTCCTAGACGAAGCAGTCAGGATCTTGGGGTGTCAAGTGAGATGCTGGAAAGGAATGGATGAATACCCGAGCAGTCGAAAACGTCCGTTAGGATTAATGGACGAGTAAGTCAGATTCATTCTTTAAGGGATGAGATTGTGAAGTTAAGGGCATGTAAAACCCTAATCTTAGTGCTAAATGCCAATGGAATGTAGTCCACAAAAATGGACAGGACTGGATGATTTGTTTTGATAAGTGCACTCCTTATGTGCCTTGACCTCAGTGGTGTACTGTGATATGCGCATGATTGATGCAGTTGGATCATAGTGTGGATATGATGTTAGGAGAAGGATGGGTTGATAGTGGATGAGGATCCTGACATATGGTATCTGAAGTGAGGATAATTTCTTGCCGTGAAGGGGAGAAGTGGACGTAGTGGACGTGTAGACGCAGTGGGCTGTGGCCATTGTATGGCTGCTGTTTGGCTACTGTAGGTGACCTCAAACTTTCATTAGTAAGGGTTGTCTAAAGTGAAGTGCTGATATGAAAGGAATTCTCTCTAATTGTCAACGGCTCCTTGGTGTGAAGGATGAAAAAGGGGAAATGTTTCTCCTCTTGAGTAATGAGATTGTGAAATCAGTGGGATGTAAGATCCTGGACTTGGCATTAGATTCCAGTGGGTTGTAGTCTAGGTGAGATTGGACAAAATTATGTGGCTTGCTGCGGCAAGTACACCACTTATGTGATTTGTATCGGCGAGTACACTGTCATGTGCCTTGCTGGTGAGTGCGCTTGTGATGTGCACTGGATTGATGTGGTTTGTGTTGTGATGATGCCCAGGATATTGGACTAAGCCCGGGAATGGTATGCCAGAGATTGAAAGTCATGTTTGACAATGATAGAATGACTTTGAGTATTGATGATCCCAGGTGATAGGGATGTATCACCGTGAGTGATTGGTATAATTAGTCAAAGGTGTTGCCTTAGACTAGAGATAGAGATGGACTGGATAGGTCTTGAGGTAGAGACTGTGGACTCTACGAAGCAAGTGCTTCGGAGGATTTTGTGAGTGAATCTTACATGGGCTTAGGAGTCACTCAGCCATGTCACGGAAGTGGTTATATTGCCTTACGGCAGTCGAGATGCACTGTTGTGAAAGACTTGAGTGTTATGAGTTAGGTGTTGCAAGTGTAGCGCCTAGGGTATGTGGAAGGAAATAGTGACGATCATTGGAGAGAATGATGTCCGGTATGGATTAGTTTTGGAAAGACCATGACTACGCTAATTTCGAGGACGAAATTCCTTGAAGGAGGGGAGGTTGTAAGGACTGGAATTATTTTGACCAGTTCCGGGTGAATTTTGACCGGATTAAAATTTTTTGAATTAATTAAAATTTGAAAAGGTGTGGGTATAGAGATTTCTATATAAGTGGAAGGTGTATATATATATATATATTCATATATATATATATATAGTACCTATATTTATATTTAATTATAAATATATAGTAGGTCTATATGTGATTATGGACAAATAGAGAGGGATCTTTGTATTTATATAAGTGTGGGAAAATACATGTGAATACATGTATTGTGTGATGTTATGTATATATATAAATAATATATATATATATATATATAACTTGTGGAGGAGATTAGTTGAGGAACTTGTGGACCTCAATTAAATTGGATTCAAAAATAAGAGAAAGAAGAGACCAAGTGTGGTCTCGGCAGAAAGAAGAAAAAGAATAAAGAAAAGAAAAGAAAAGAAAAAGAAAGAAGAAAAGTAAAAGGAGATCGGGAAGAGAGAGAAAGGGAAACCGAGGAGAGTGAGATCGGGAGAGAGAGACCGAAGGAGAGAAGCTGCCGATCCCGGCGCCGGCGGCGACTGTGGCTGTCGACTGTTCGCGGTGGCTGAAGCGGCTGTTCTCGGTGGTGACTCTTGCTGGTGGGTTGGGTTCGCTGGTTCGGTGGAGGATTCGAATGGCGATGGTGAAGGTGGTGCTCCGGTAGCGTTCCGGCAGCGAGGGTGGCCGGAAGTGGCCTGTTTGGGGGGTTCCACGAGTTGGGTTCTCAGCTGGCTTGCGGGTTGATGGCAGCGGCTGGGGTTTTGCTTGGCCGGGGTTTGTGGGCCTGTTTGTGGTGGTCACTTGTGGAATGTTCCGGCAGTGGACAGCCGGGGAAGATGGTGGAAATAGGTGGCTCCCGGTGGGTTTTCCATGGGGGTTGTGGTTGGTGTTTGGCTTCCGCTGGTTTGGGTGTTGCAGCCGTGAGGTTGCAGTAATGGCTAGTGGAAGCTCGGCCTTGGTGGTTCGATTTTGGGTAGCCATTCTGATTAAAGTGGGTTTGGTTCTCGATGGCTGTCGGTTGGGTTTTGTAGTGGCCATTTGGCAGCGAGGTAATGGCTCGGTTAGGGGCTGTTTTAGCTCGGGTTTGTAGAGCTTATTGTGGCTGGTTAGTGGGTTCTATTCTGTTTAGATAGTGGTGGCTTGAAGTGGCCGATGGTGGCATTCTCACGGCTGTTCGGATAGCCTACTTTGGTGATGGGGATGGTCACAGTTTGGGCTTCGGTTAATTTTGTTGGCTGGTCTTGGTGGCAATCAGGTTGGTGATTGCTTGATGATGATGGTGGAGGTTTACATGGCACAGATTGGGCTGCTAGTGTATGGTATAGTTATAGGCAAAACTTGGTTTATTGATTGGGGCCTTGTATGAGCCACTTCAATTGGTGACAAATTGTAGAGATGAATTTGGTTAATGATGTGAGTTGAGACATCATAGATTGAGAGGTTTGGGCTTGAACTTGGAATTGGGTTATGATGAGGATTGGGCCACAAAATGAATTGGTCTAGTGGATTTGTTCGTGTGGACTTTGACAAGGGATTGGACCGGGCTTGATATGGACCGCCTTGCAGACGCGGATTCATTGGAGAGCGGGACCTAAGGCAAGTTGATACTTGCCTCTATCTCTTACGTATATATTTTATTGTGTCGGTTAATTTTTACATATGTTCTTTAATTGCTCATATGTGATATTTATATATATATATAGGTGCTTATATATATATGTAAGTGTGGTTATGGTATATATGTCAGTATATACGTAGGATGTGAGTATATATATATATATATAGGAGTGTATATATATATATACGTTTGAGATACGAAAGCATATTAGATTTAAATGCTTCCTTGCATTGTGATATGCATGTACGGTATGGATTAAAGTCTATAAAAAGTATGCTAAATAATACATGTTTAGCTATGTATTGTCTTGTATGCATATGTGGCTCTTATGCATGATGTTAAATATATATATGTGATTATATATATGGGTGCAGTAGTAAAAATGCATGCTAAGTATGAATATAACTGTTGGTGGGCATTTGCAAAGCATGATTATGATATGCTAGGTGTTTTATATATTCTTAATACATATATGGTGACGGAATATATATGTGGTTATTTATTATGAATGAAGAGCATGCTAGTTACTTGTAGTAAATGCATGTCTTAAGTGAAAGCATGATTATATTTATGCTAGTATACGTGCATATGTAACTATGTGCAGGATGTGACATATATGTGTTTATATGTGAGAATGTGAATGTGAATATGAGATGGATGCTGCCTTTATTTATATATCGAATGTATGCATTGGTTGTAGCATGATAAAAATGTGCTAAGTTGAAGTTGTTGGCATAAATGAGGTGTTATGCTAGTTTTGAACATATATGTGTTGGGATGTGATGGAAAGCATGCTAAATACTTCTTTTTAGTATTCATAAGTATGGGTTGATGCATAAAAATATTATGTTGTATATATATGCATCCATATTGCATATATGGGAGGAAAATGACACATATGTGGTTATATGTGGGTTTATGTGGAGATGAAATGCATGCTCTGTACTTTTAACTAGCTTATGCATTATGAGGCATGAACATTGAATGCTTGATTGTTATATGTTCAAAATACATATATGAGGCCGTTGTTAGAAAATGGAGAAATGTGGTTGAATCACCCAGAGTAGGTCATTACTCGGTCAAGGTGTCGAAGTGGTCTCATCACCTGGTAGGACCGATGTTCTCGGTGGTGCATATTGAAGCAATCTCACCACTTTGTAGGACCGATGTTCTCAGTGGTATATTCCAAAATTATCTCATCACTTGGTAGGACCGATGTTCTCAGTGGTGCATTCTGAAATTATCTCATCACTTGGTAGGATCGATGTTCTCAGTGGTGCATTCCGAAATTATCTCATCACTTGGTAGGACCGATGTACTCAGTGGTGCATTCCGAAATTATCTCATCACTTGGTAGGACTAATGTTCTCAGTGGTGCATTCTGAAATTATCTCATCACTTGGTAGGACCGATGTTCTCAGTGGTGCATTTTGAAATTATCTCATCACTTGGTAGGACCGATGTTCTCAGTGGTGCATCCCGAAATTATCTCATCACATGGTAGGACCGATGTTCTCAGTGGTGCATTCCGAAATTATCTCATCACTTGGTAGGACCGATGTTTTCAGCGGTGCATCCCGAAATTATCTCATCACTTGGTAGGACCGATGTTCTCAGTGGTGCATTTTGAAATTATCTCATCACCTGGTAGGACCAATGTTCTCGGTGATATGAATTCCGAAATTGTGTGGGAAGTGTCTCGGTCACATGATTGGTTGAAAATCATGTTAGGGTTTCGAGTTGAGTCCAAGAGAGAGACAAGTGTGTGAACTTGCTTACATTATCTATTATGGAGCATGTTATGTGTTAAACGCATTCTTACATATGCGTTGCTTGTGACAGAACATGATATATGTTGGATATCTATTATTTTTGAGCATGTTATATGGTTTAAATGCATCTTTATTGCATTTGAGACGTGCTACTTGACGAGTAGGAGATGTGGTAGTTGATTTACATCGTTTATGTAAATGTGTTGACATATATGTTTTATATACATATTGGTGCTGAATGTTTACTGCTTTCAAGCATGTTGAAAATGATTTCTAAAATCATGTGTAATGGATTTTGTATGTTCATATGTGCTAGAGTAGCCATATACATCGTTGGTTCATGCATGCTAGGAGGAGCATGGTCTTAAATATTGTGATATATTTAAGTGCATGTATATTTTTGAGAATATGTGAGGATCGACCTGCTGCAGCGGTGATAGTATGGTTCTACATACCTTGTTGGGCCTTTGAGCTCACCCCCTCCCAGGTTTTGCAGGTATGGCTGATTACGGAGTTAGTTAGGGAACTGAAAGCACCGGTTGCAAAGGTAGTGTCTAGATTCCTTAGAATCTGATGTATGTCCAGGATAATAGATAGATAGACGCATTAAATTTGGATTAAATGTATAGAGCGATTTATATTGATTCAGTTCCTTCAGTTGTATTTTATTCATGTGATGTATGTATATAATACAGACATTCAAGGACTGAGACATGTATTTTTGATTATATTATGCATGTTGTAGAAATGCTGGGGGGACACGTGCCCAGAAGTGTCCATATGAATTGTAAAGCAGGTATAACATGCCAGGAGCTGATTATTTAGAATGGGTCATGCCCAATTTTCTTAAAAATAATAAAAAATTGAGATTGTATGATCAGGTGGTGATTATGTCATGAGGGTGATCTCATGGAGTTCACACCTCGGTTTCCGAGCCTCGGGAATCAGGGCGTGACAATATCTGCCTGGAAACGTGCAACATCTTAAGATCTTGTTACCATGTGAACCATGTTTCCTATCCATAATCGAAGCCTGAGTGCTATTGGAACTCCCTACCTGATGGTACAAACCTCCACTTTATACTTCTTACATTAATATCATGCAACCATTGGTGATATTCATGACTCCTCCTGCAATGGAGCACTTGCAGCCCATAGAGTCCAACAGACTCAAGGAAATTAGATTAAACTGGAACTTGGGTGTGTAAGCAACATCCCCCAAAGTACGTTCCATCCCATCAAACATTTTGAGCTTCATCGTTCCCACGCCCTCAACGACACACTTTTCACCATTAGGCAATTTTAAAGAACTACCATCAAGTTCTTTAAACGAATCAAAACATTCTTTCACGGGCCAAATATGGTTCGATGAACCCGAATCTAAAAACCACTCATGTTGAGTAAGAGTGTCATATTTGAAAATTGTGAGAACATCTTCAAAGTTATTATCACAAGTATGTTTTATGAAATTGTGAGAACATCCCCAAACATACTTAATTTCATGCCTCAACTCCTTCATGAATTGTGAGAAATTTTCATGCTTCAACTCCTTTCATGATTTGTGAGAAACTGAAGTCTGATCTTCTTGAGTGTTGCTAGAGCGTCTCCCATGTTGATCCTCTCTTGGGGTGATTTGCAGTGAATTCTTCTTTATCTGGGCTTAGCAAGTTGGAATCCACAACCTTAATTATTTCTTTAGGTAGTGACTCGTTTATCTAATCCTTAAGGCTTAGTTCTCCAACAAATAAATCATCAGTGGTTTCCTTCTTGTAAATGTTTCCATCAGCAAAATGCCATTACTGTAAATATCACTCTTTATGGATACTAATCCTTCCATTCCATACTCTACATGGAACACAAGTCATTAGAAGAACTAACATGCATGTAGGTCAGGAAAGTAAAATTTAATAGAAAGTTGAATTCAAATTATGTCATGAATTCAGAATTTGTTATGAAAAAAAAAAAGATTATAAGAACTTGATGTTAATAAAAATTAAAAGCTAGAGATGTTCACCCGGTGAAATTTACCCAAATGTAGCAAGAGTCTTAGTTAGTGCAAGGCTTTCCCCCTCCCCAGTGAACTTTGCAATAACAAAGACATTCACATGTTCAACCCTATTTTCATCTAGAAAGACATTATTGGGCATTAGATCATATAAATGAATCATAAGCATTCGATTACCATGGTGGGGATAGTCCAATGCAGATGCCACATCTTGTGAGTTGCCGACTGTGATTGATTCTCTTAATTATATCAGCACATGACTAATATAAGTATATTGACTCGGTGGTGAATGGCGGTGTAGACAAACTATCTGATTAGGATAACCAAACTTTGTCAGGAAGGAACATCATTTTGGTTGGTTGCTTGGCTCATCTAACTGATGTCATTTTTTAAAGTGATCTTCTGACCGAGAAGCTTCCTTGTATCAGAGCATTAAATGCACTGATCTTCACAACGTGCTGAAATAAGAAAACATTGAGGACCAGTGAGGGAGTCGGTCGTGAATTGTCTTATTTCCTTAAATTTGATTCTAACATCCTTTATGGGCGATTCCATCGCTGAAGCTTGTTTCGAACAAGTAAGTTCATCTTCTTTGGGCGAATCCATCATTGATGCTTGTTTAGAACGAGTAGGTTCATAACTGAGGCATATCTTCAGCTGTGAATCTATCTTACCTTAATATTCCCTTTTTTTCAAATGACCAATTTGGGTGCAAACAACAAGAAAAGTTCTTATTCTTTTATAGAACAATTCACATGGAAATAGAAGAAATGGAGCTGGAAGAATTATTTAATCAGGTTAGAAGAGTTTTTCTCTGAATCCAATTAAAGAAGTAATATATATATATATATATATATATATATATATTGTTTTAAAAAATCCCTCTTTCCTTTTCTATTGAAGCACATTTGTTGGTGGTGGTTGGTTCTGTTCTTTTTACTGAGCTGTTTCTAGAGGAGTGTTCTGATTGTGGTTGTTCTTTTGTTGGAGTCATAGATAGGCTCGTTTCATTGCTGTTTATTTGGAAACATTTATGGCCACCTTGTTTCATACCCCTAATCTTACACTCTTTGGGTACATAATGGTTCAACAAGTTCTTTGAGTCCTAAATTGTTAAAAAAAAAATATTCAAATCATTTAGCAGCATTTCAAGTACTACATTTGATCCCCATATATCATAGCAAAAGTTATCTTCATCGTTCTTACTAAATATTCAAAATTGATCCATTTTAAAATAATCCCAAATCCTAAAAAGAACAAAAGTTCAAAAATCATGTTAGATCAAATGTCAAATAATAATAACCTGGACTATATAATGATAGAGAATGACGAAAAACAGGGCAATAGATAAAGTGAAGATTACCTTTGGAAAAAGGGATAAAGTGAAAGATTATTGATCTTCAGATTTGAACTAATCACTCCATCAAGCATGAGTATGAGTATGCATAAAGCTAGTTATTACCATTACTTCGACTTAATATTATTATGTCTACATAATCAAACTATAACTAATTATACTAATGAGCCAATAGCTTGTAGAAAGCATCATAAACAAAATAATAGCTCGAATAGATACACTCCTCAATGAAATTGAACCACCTTCTTCGCCAATACGGATTGATAGCCAGAACAGAAGCCAGTGCCAATAAGAAGATAATGTACGACACTAAAAAAGTAACATAAAATGCCTCTAGATCGATTTCAAACCATTTTGTCTCACTTTCTTCTGAAAATGTTGTTGGTGAGTTTGGAGACTAAACAATGGTGTTACAATTTTTCTCTAGTAGTGCTCCACAAAGATAAGGATTTCCCTCATAGCTGCTCTCATCAAATGTCCCAAATTGTGCTTTCATGTCAGGAATTTTACCCGATAAGTTGTTGTAAGCTACAGAGAATACTGCCAGAAAATTCAGATCAATCAGCTCCACAGGGATCACTCCATTCAACTTGTTGTAAGAAAGGTCCAAGCTTTCTACTTGAGCCAGGCTAGAGAATGTTGTAGGGATAGATCCTTTTAACTGATTGTGAGACAAGTTCAACGCATAAATCCGAGCTAGCTCTCCTAGCTCATGTGGGATTTCACCTGTTAGGTTGTTGCATGACAAATCCAATCTTGACATGAAGTTCAGGATATCACCCTTGTAAGAGCTAGGCCTTCTTTTCGTAACAAACTCAGCTTCAGCTGGTACATCATATACATCATCTGCATAAAGTCCTTTGAATGTTCTCACTAAGAGACTTCCATATGTATCAATTGTAGGCTTATTCCATGTATAATAAACGCTTTGTCTAAACACAAGGTCAGTTGACCCTATCTTTCCAAAAGAGATATTACTGATGCAAGGAGGTATCGATCCAGAAAAAGAGTTGTTAGAAAGATCCATAAGGGTTATCTTATTCAACTTACACAATTGATTTGGAATTAAACCATTCAAATGGTTCCCCTTCAACAGAAGTACTCTTAAGCCGGAGAGCGCGCTAATTCCATTGGGAATCTTGCCGGATAAACTGTTATCTCTAATATCCAATGTAAGAAAATATGATGAATTGACAAAAGAATTTGGTATTTTTCATGTGAACTTGTTTGTCTAGAAATAAACATGCTCTGGTGGATTTGTGCAAGAAGGTAATGATCCTGAAAGAGAGTTATGAGAGACATCCAAAAGCCCACATACAGCTAGTTCATATGGTAAGTGGCCTTTGAAAGAATTATTTCGCATGATGACTGTTAACAAATTTGTCATATTACTTATCCAGGAGGAAATCATACCAGAGAAGTAATTGTTGCTAATGTCCAAGGTAGTGAGAGAGCTTCTGGAAATTGCGTTGGACACAAATCCAGAGAACTGGTTGTCATCCAAATGCAGAACCATTAAGCCGATCAAGTTGAAGTGTGTTGAGAGTATTTGCCCATGAAATTTATTTCTAGATAATTTCAAAATAATCAAATTGATGCAACCTAAAACCAGTTCCTTTGGTACTTCTCCAGAGAACATATTAACAGAGAAATCCAATTGTGCTAAGTCACTCATGTTGCAAAGTGACGACGGAAGAATACCTTCAAAAAAATTTCTGGATAAATTTAGGTATGAAATGCATGGAAGCCTCCCTAAAATGTTTTCTTGAAGTTGTCCAATGAAATGATTATCCGAGACATCCATCCAATAAGTACTCATGTAAAGGCGTGGTGGTAGATCAAATTGACCAATGAGAGAGTTGTTCCTCAAATTCAGAACTTCGAGTCTTGTATTGTTATTAAGCAACCAGTAAGGGAACACCCCTTTCAAGTTGTTGTGGGAGAGATCAACTACTCTTAATCTGTATTAGTGCAAGAGAAATTGCGGTATTTCACCAGTCACCTTTGAGGTTGCAGTTGGATAACACGAGAACTTGCAACTGAAATTTGGGAACCCAATTTGAGTAATGATCAGTTTCCACCTCCATTTTGTTGTTTTTGCTGATTAATTCAACCATCTCAAGCTTGGAATGATTGGCTAACGAATTGAATGACAATAAACCCTCAAAATGATTATTATTAAGATTGACGTATTCTAGAGATGTGAGGTTTGATAATATAAAAGAAATGTCTCCTGTGAATTGATTCTGAGAGAGATCTAACACTCTAAGGGATCTCAAATTGCTCAAGCATGAAGGAAGGATTCCTTCGAAGGTGTTTACACTAAGGTCCAACTCTTTAAGGTTCCGTAGCTCACACAAACCTACAAAAGAAAAAAACATGAAGCTAAATTTTTTATTTTTTAAAAAAGTGGTAGGATAAGAAGTTAGACTTGATGCACTATCACTTTGTCTCGCGGTGCCGTGAGAAATGAGGTGATCAGAAAAGAATATTCAAAAATTAAACAGTGAAGACACCACTATAACAGTAAAGAACAAATGTTATGTTTCAGTTTTACCTTGAATAGGCAAGAGGTCCTTCCAACACATTGCCACTGACATTCAAAGTTTTTAGTGATGTGAGTGCACCCAAAGGTTTTAGGATGCTGTTATTGAAGCCATTTTGAGAAATGTTTAAGATTTCTAACCTCTCCAATTTCAACCACCTTTCGAAACCTGCAAAGAGAGAATAATCACTTGAAATGAAAAATTAAAAAATAAAATCTCAATGCTTTTGTTTTTTTCAATTTTATCACAATGATACACAAACTTTTGACTCCATAATAAAATAAATATGCGGCTTTAATAAATTTTGTTGATTATTTAAAAGTGATTTAATATAATTTGTCCCCATCTATAGTAATTTAAAGTTGTAATTAAATGCTAAGTATGGAATGTCAAGGATCCACGGTAAAATAATTAAATTAAAAAAAATAAAGAAATGCCAACATTTTACAATACCAATGTCATAGATAAGAGATAATTCACATTTGCACAATACCTGCTAACTTTTCTCATATGTGTCAAACACCTATATTATGTTCGATCTAAGTGAAATAACATAAATATTGCAAAATATTGAAAAACTTACAGATTATTTGAAATATTGGAAAGCTTTGATTTAAGATTTAGAAGAAAATTAAAACAGAAAAAAAAGGAAAAACTCATTAGAAAAACTTAAATTACCTTCAAAATGATTCCCGGATAAGTCAAGACTCAGCAGCTCTTCAAAAGGTTTAAATAAGGAGACATTTAGAAACTGATAATAGAAAGACGGATAATCAGAAAAGTACAAGTTTGGCCTAATTAGATTATCCAGAGTGAGCTCCACAATTCTTCCTGTGGTGTGGTTGCAAGCAACTCTCTCCCAATCACAGCATTCACTTTCTTTCTCATCAACCCATGAAGGAAGAAGCAAATGGCTTGTCTCATCATCAATGTTGAGAGTGAAAAAGGCCTTGAGTTCAAGCAAGCCAATCCTCTCCTCTTCAAGACAACCTTCCACTCATGGTTTTGAACCGAAACTATGAAAACCCAGAACAATAACTTCACAAGTGGCCACCCCCCATTCAGATGAATATTATGTGATCCTTCAATAGAAATAGTACTCGAGTGATCTTGGATCAAAAACTATGATACTACTATAAAGCTGCTAACTTTTGTAATCAGTTTTTTGACTTTTAGTCATCTATTTAATTCTTAGTCCTTTCGCAATCAATGCATTTATATTTATCAGTAGCTCCACGCATGACCATGACAATTTGGAGATAAACGTGTGGAAAAAAGTGCATACTAAACATAAAAGACGAATGGAAGGAAGGGGAAGCAGTGAAAAAGTCTTTCCTTAGGCGGATGGAGGCAGATATTTTAATTTGAGGGGCCCAGTTTGTACTATGTGATAAAAATTTGTAATTCAATTGTAAAATAATTTATTTATAATATTAGCCAGAGCATATATACCTTTGAGAAAGAAAAAAAATTTTTAAAAAAAAGAGAATGCAACCTAAATAAATAAACAGAAAATTGAAATGAGAAAAAAAATATAGAGGAAAATAAACAAAAAATTACAAGTAAAAAGAGAGGTAAAGAAAAAAGCATTATCAATTTTTCTTCTGCATTCTACCAATTTTTCAAAAATTTAACTTTTGAAAAAAATATTTTGTATTTTGATTCCACTTCAGAAAGATATATCATTATTACTTTGATAAAAGATTAAAAATATATATAATTTTACAAGTTTGAACAAAATAAGATTACTATTTTAATAACTTATACAAAGAGTAGGCATAGAAACTGCTACATAACAATCTACGATTGAAATAATTAGCATATATGATATCATTGTTGTTGTTGGTAGTTTGTCATTTTGGTTTCACAAAACTTTAGTGGGCATTCACTTATTATTGACCAAGTCAAGAGTATGCCAAACGGATACGCATATTAGTAATTTTAATATATTCATAAATTACAGAAAAAAAGGATAAATTACACTGACCTCCACTGAGGTTTGACCTAATTACACCTGGCATCAAACTAATGAATTTTGTTACAATGACCTCCTCTGAGGTTTGCTCCGTTACAACAAAGACCCCATCCGTCCAAAATTTCGTTAGTTTTGTCAAACAATTTAGGGTAAATTATACTGACCTCCCTGAGGTTTGACCTAATTACACCTAGTATCAAACTAATTGATTTTGTTCCAATGATCTTCCCTATAATAGAAATGAACTAGCTGACGTTAACTTTTGGGTGAAATATCTATTATACCCTTAATATTATATTGATATAAAAATTAAAATATTTATATATATAAAATGACATTTTTGCCCATCTAATATAATAATATTTACTATATTATATATATAGTAAATATTATTATTATATATATGTAGATATATATATATATATATATATATATATATATGTGTGTGTGTGTGTGTGTATGCGCGCACGCACAACCCCAACTACCATCATCACTCCATCGACACCACACCAAGACCACCGCCATGCCACAAACCAGACCCACCACTCACGGCTGCCATGCCATGAACCACCACTAGTTGAGCCACCACAACCATCGTGCACAACCCCAGCTCTCATGGCCACCACCATGCTCCCACCTTCAGCTTCATCAACCTCACCATGGTGGTGGTCATGGCAACTGGGGTTGTGCACGATGGTTGTGGTGGCTCATGGTGGTTCGGCTAGTGGTGGTTCATGGCATGGCAACAGTGAGTGGTGGGTCTAGTACGTGGCATGGCAGTAGTCTTCGTGTGGTGTCGATAGGGGTGATGATGGCAGTTGGGAGTGCGCATATATATATATATATATATATATATATATATATATATAGTAAATACTATTATATTAGATGGGCAAAAATGTCATTATATATATATATAAATATTTTAATTTTTATATCAATATAATATTAAGGATATAATAGATATTTCACCCAAAAGTTAACGTCGGCTAGTTCATTTCTGTTACAGGGGAGATCATTGAACAAAATTAATTAGTTTGATATCAGCTGTAATTAGACCAAACCTCAGGGGATGTCAGTGTAATATACCCTAAATTTTTTTGACAAAACTAACAGAATTTTAGACGGATGGGCTCTTTGTTGTAACGAAGCAAACCTTAGGCGAGGTTATTGTAACAAAATTCATTAGTTTGATGCTGATTGTAATTAGGCCAAACCTCAGGGGAGGTCAGTGTAATTTATCCCAAAAAAAATTCACATGATGAACTTGTCGAGTTGTCCTATGTTAATTTATTGTAATTAAAATGTTACTTATTTGCTAATAGTCTAAAATCGGGTTAGACTACTCTGCTTGTAATGGAATTATCAAGCCAGGCAGTCCAGAGTCGGGCACTAGTAGGGTTTCATCTGTCATGCACTTAGGCTTTATTTGGATAAAAATGAGAGGAAAAAAAAAGGATAACATTAGTTATGAGATAACGGAAAAGAATGAATAACATGTATTCATGTTTGGACAACTTATGAAGGAAAAGAAAGAAAATGACAACATTCTTGTTTCGAAAAGATAAAGGAGAGAAAAAAAAATCATTTTAATCAATTTATTATCATGCCATTTTGTCTTTATATTACAAGATAGACCTAAATGTCTTTTAAATTTTATTCTTTAAAATGTTAGATTATTTTTGGTATTATGAAAAATTCACTTATTCTTATCATTTTTTTCCAAATCTTTCCACTTTTGAGATGATAGCATATGAGAGATTTGGAGGAATAATCTATCCCTCCAAATCATTCTTTATCATTTCTTTTCTCTTACTAATGACAATCTAAACAAAAAATATATATTATCCTTCCCTTTCTGTTCTTTTCTTTTCCTTCCAATTCCATCAATCAAAACGAGCCCTTAATGTCCTTGGATGCAAATGCGAGAGAGATTTTTGGGCTAACCAAAGCTTGAATTTCTTATCGTAAAAGCCAGGTTTAAAACAAGGAGATTATCTCGGGTAACTAGTTTCTTACTGGCCTAAAACCAAGACAATTTATGTCATATCCATGTGATGGTCATTGTCATTTCCAAAAGGAATTATCGTCAATTGTGAAATAATAATGGCATCCATGTCATATAATTCTAAAAATGTGGTGTGGTTTTTCATTTTCGTTTTGTTTTCATATATATATTTTTCGTAATAACGAGCATCTTAAAAGAACTAGACTTCATAGAATTTAAGCATGAATTCCGCCCAAGCATGAAATTTAAATTTTTTTTTCCTAAACAATATATTATTAACAAAACAAGAAAACAGTCTAATAAAACCTTAGAAAAAATAATATGGCAGAAGAATCACACATCAGAAAGAAAGGACTTGCTTAGTTTGTCACTCAAAAAACAATTCTCAAGAATTCATAAGAAAACAGTTTTCAAAAACTATCAACCAAGCAAAAAATTGAACCAAGCATACCTAAACTATTTATAGGATCTGTCATAAATAGAGCAACCAAATACTGCAAATGGGAGTCCATTGTATTTGCCACATTCCAGATAAAATTGAACTCCAATTGTAAAATGGTGCAGGTAAAAATCAATCTCAACATTTTGCTTCTCAACATATACTCCAAACCAATCTAGCCTTGACTTCTATAATGATTCGAGAAAGATTTAAAAGTAGCCTAATTCAGCCTCTTATATTTCAGTTGGCCCTTGCACGAACTATTCATATTATAAGTGAACCCTTACCAACTTTTCCTATTTCATATGAGCTATGTTGTGTTGTCCAACATTGGTCATTAACTAAATATACCCCACACAAACTTCTTCATTTACTATATTAACCTACATATAGGTTTTTATATTTCAAAAATGACCTCGACACACCTGATGTGTTCTTTTTGTTTTGACAATCAAGATATATTTTACCACTCGCAATATAACGAATCCTTGATAGATAGAGCTTTATGTAGAGGGTATCGATCCTACAAAGAATACATAGGTTAATTGTTATAATGTGAGATTAATTCTGGTTCAATTCGCAAACAAGTTTGATTATTTGATTAAAACTAATATGTAATATGAAAATGACGATTAAAGTAATGTGTTTGAGATAAAGAGATAGAACTAGGGCTTAGACTTCACCACTAGCCTTATAAACATGTCCAATTATAATTAAACTGAAAAATGTATACATATATGTAGAAATGACTCATTTGGCTTGTCGCCAACAATGATGTCGTCAAGAAAGTATGTGAACCCTAACTAAGCATAGTCTATCTTTGATTAGTACAATTTATCCACCTACCTACGTTATGCTACTTGCCTAATTATCTAAGTGCATCCAAATTATCTTCTCTGAGCTTGGACTATCAAATTTAGAGCTTACCCATTCAAGTGAAAATAATTACAAAGCCATTGTCTATATTTTCACAAAAAATACGATCGTTGAGAAATCAGTTGAAGCAAATCAAGTTCTAAGACAAGAAACATAATTTGAGACAAAATAAATTACGAAAGACTATAGTTATATTGAAATCAAGCCTCAAGGCAATGTAAATTACATACATACATACAAATCCCCAATTTATCACAATTAAAACATATTTACATGGCTAGGGCTTTGTCAAAATCCTAGAGAAGGAGTTAGTTGATCATGGTAAGGTGGAAGAGCTCCATAGACTGAGGGAATTCCAGCTTCCTTTGATCTTCAAGGCCTAGTCAAAACTTTCTTTGATGCTTTCCCTCTCTAGACTTCTCTTGTTTTCTCTAGAAAAACTATATCTCTCTCTATATTGCTATATATCTTTATATGACTCATATATGCTAATTATATATGATATCAAAATCAGAGTTACAACAAAAATATCCCAGAAATATCGTGCAGAGCTTGTTGGAGAAGATTTGGAATCCAGTGGCCAAGTGGGCTGAAAATATCTTCTGAGTCAAAATCTATGATCCATCATAATCAATATTATAATGCATCATAATGAGCATTACGATGGATCCGAATAATTTGGTGCTTATAGCTTGATAAGCCCTCCTTTTCTACTCAGATCACGCCATTGATACTCGACCTCCTCTAAGTTGACTCTCCTCATGCCTTAGGCACTCAATCAAATGATACTCGAACATGGAATGTATTATTGAATGGTTAAGAGCATCAAAATTTACCATTTTTTGAGATAAAATTTTGAAACATCAAAAACAAGAAAACTACATAAACACTATACAGTAAGTGCAACTAAAGGATCAGAATATACAAGTAAAGGCGCGTGAATGCACAACAATCATAGCTTATCACACCCCTAAACTTAGATATTGCTAGTACTTTAACAATACATACACAAATTAAATTAAAACAACTATACAATTTCTACTTCCGTGGGAAACGTGGTTGTATTTAGCAAATGCAACAAGCCTTTTAAACCCCTAGACAAATCTAGTAGATGAGTGAAGTCTCATTGGGTTTAACATGTTTATTAAACACACAAAACTATGTAAAAATGCTTGATTAACTCAGTCATCAACTAATGAGAAATGAAATTCAAATTTTTTGTCAAAATGACGAATACAACAAGTAATATGGAACTACAAAGACTTAGCAATGTAAATGTTTTAAAATCAAGAATTAAATTATAGTCCCCACATAATACTCATTTCAATACTTGTGCAAGCACTAACCCTACTGTCCTCTTTGAAAAGTAGACTTATATCATATTATGTGGTTTAATCTCTCATTCGGAAAACAAATTAAACGTCTTTCCATCCATTAGAACTTTTTTTTTGAAAAAGATCACAAAGGCATGACTTTAAACATAAACAAAAATTTACAAAAGCTTATTCAAAGGTGTCTGTGTAATGCTTAAGTCCATTAAGCTTTCTAGCAAACCCTTTTAATGAACTTTAGGTTAAGGACTCCCAAACCAGGTGATTTTAGGGCATTAGGTGAAGAGACACCCCGAAGGACTTAATAACTCAAGTATACTAGGTTACGAACTTAAACTAGCCTATGAAATTCTTTATTGCACAACCTTACTCACTTTTAGACGCAAACTATCAATGCTTACTGAGGCAAGAGGCCTGGTTAATCGGTAAGAAGGCTTATTGCAATGCAAAATTTTACTTTTTATTTTTTTAATGAAATGCCAAAGGAACTTGTTCTTAAAGTTTTTCAATAAGAATTGGACATTTGCAAAACTTTCCGAATGATGCACACCTCACAATCTAGATGTAAGTGTGCATTTGTGCATTCAATGAACATTTAGTATCAAAACTATATAATAATAAAATTTTGAACAACAATGTGGACCATTCTAATTTAAAACATAATTTCAAAAGTTCGGATATGCTAGGACGTCACAATTCCTACTTACGGGATGTATTCATCTTTGATTGATAAGGAATTCCAAACTATGCTCAAGAGCAAGACATCATAGCTATAATGAAGAATTATTTGACAAAAATATGTGCACAAATGAAAATTTTGTGATTTGACAAAAATATGCGCAAAAATGACAAATTTGTGATCATCATGTATTATATAAGTTGTATCGCCATACCCCAAAACTTAAAGTAAATATTGTCCTCAATGTTTGAAGACAAAAAAAAGATAGAACTATGTTACTAAAATAAAAAGATAGAACAATGTTACTGGCATGGTTAATGGAATTTCAAAAGGAAAAACATCAACTAACTTTATGAAACACGGCACATGGGGCATGTTCCACCAAACTTGGGTGAAAAAACCTGTAGTTATCACAAAACTACATACCACAAGGATTATGATAGAAGGAAAAAAAATAAAGACTAAAATAAATGTACATAATGGAAAGATAGAAGTAACAATGTACACATGCTAAAAACATAAAAATATTCCATTAATTCATAAAATTGTGCATATACTGAATGAAATTTATAGAATACAAAAGATGCATAGGCAACTGTCAAACTGGGTGCCCACATGACACAAAATAAGAATTGAAAGAAACAAAGTAAACTGAAATAACAAATGAAAGCATGGAAACATGGAAACATGGAAATCCTAAACTAATCCTGAGCAGGAGGTGGTGGTGGTGCTGGTACGGAAGTAGAAAATGGAGGGGTCTGCTGATGAGATAAGAAGTCTAGGAGGTGCTTGTATGTCTCACAGGTCTCAACCTGGCTCCCTCAGAAAGCTCGGAGCTCACCGATAATGCTCCTTCTAGTTGCAAATTGAATACCTTTATAGCCAAAATTGTCTAATTTATTTGGAATTATGTTTATTTTTGTATGATGCTTAACACAAATATTATCGTTTTATACTATCGACTAACAAAGTCTATAAATGATAGTGAGTGTGATTCTACCAGCACAAGGAATAATCGGATCGGATTCGGATCAAAATACCTCTTCTAGTTAATCACAATGTTGTACTTACATAAGTATGGTGTTCTTCCCTACATAATATGAATTCTCCTAATATAAACCATCATATATGCTTCAATACATGAACTAAATGAAACTACCAGAACTTGAACCTCAAAAATTGATGCTCGAGAGAAACGATGAAGGGGAACTGGGGAAAGGAGCTCATTGACTAGAACTTTCACCGACAACCTCGCATAGTGAGTATTCTCTCTTCTTCTTCTTCTTCTTCTCCTCCTCCATTACGAGCCTAATTTTCTCTTTCACAACGAAGTTACAAGCCTTAATTTTGTCTTTTAGATTTCCCCCCTCTTCTTTTTCTCTCTCTTTATTTTTCCTTTTTTTCTTTTATGGTGATTTTAGTTCTTACAAAACCAAGTGATTTTGATCATACGTTGTATGATCTGGGAATTTTATTGTAAGCTTGTAACTGGGGTTTGGTTCACCTGTTTGAATCAACCACAGTTTTTCTTTTTCTTTTTTTTTTGTCCTTATTGTGGGCTTATTTTTTGTGAGGGTTTGCTCAGTTCTTCATGTAATCATGGTACATTCTTGTAACAATTTCACTGGTAAAAAAAATTGTGTTCCTTTTTGTTCTACAAACATATTTTCTGTGAATCATTGGTGTTTAATTTTCAGTAAACCAATTTCTTGATTTGGGCAAAGGGGTATGATTTAAACAGATCAGATTATAGTACTAATTTATTGGATTATTGGATCGAATCGTTTAATAAGCTTATCTAATTTGGAATCTAGTCCATATTCGATCCATTTACAAGTCTATATATTAGTATTGAAGCATCACTATTATATCGTGACTTTTAGTTTTGAATAATAGATAGTCTTTTTTTTAGTTTACATATCTCTCATAAGTTCTTGATGACTTGGACCGTCTATTTATTTGCTAAAAATAAATATAAACAATTGGATAGAAAGAGATAACACAAATTTATTTATTTATTTGTGTTAAAATCAAAGGTAATTTTGGTAAGTGTAATTGTTTTCTTTTCACGTTCATACTATCCAAATTAACAAAACAATATTTTTTCACAACTTTCTGGAAAAAAAATTTCATGCTAACCAAATGTATGTTGGAAACCTAATTTTCTTTTCTTTCACTTTCACTTTTACCTTCTACCATAGTTCCGTCTAACCAAACGGACCCTAGCTTACAACACTTATGTAATTTTCTTTACTCCCAGTACCGGTTAAATGGAAAGAAAAAATTAGTTGCAAATTTTAGTCTTTCTCAAAGTTGAAAGATTTATTTGAAATGTGAGAAAATTTAAAAAGAATTTTTATATTTTGTCCTAAATACACATTTAGACTAGAAAGCACCAACACTTCACCGAGGGTGTTGTACCCGTGTCGGACACTCGGACACGAGTCGAATACTTCACAAAAGTGTCCAGATATTTTTATTTTTAGGACACTTCTCGGACAATCTTGGACACTCCTCGAACATGTGTCAGACACTTCGTAGCAGTGATGTATATTCAAGTATTTTGAAAGAAAATTATATACGACTAAGTTATGATTAAAAATCTAAACTAAATATATGTAAAGAACTAAATAAGTCTAGTTCTTTAATCTATTTTAATTTATTTGTCTATTTTTGTTTATAATTTTGTTTGAATCTTAATTGTTTGATGATGAATTGAAATATTTTTTAGATGTAGTTTTTTTGTTGAATAATTAAAATATATTAATATATTATATTATTATTTTATAGTCATATCCTCGCCGTGTTCGCGTCCTATTATTTTAGAATTTTTCGTATCGTGTCGTACCTATGTCCGGTGTTGTGCTTCTTATCATTTAGATATTCAACACCCATATATACTGTCACCAAATTGACTTTTTCTCTACACAAAAATAAGCCCCTAGAACGCAAAACAGCAGTTACAGCCCCATCAGATGGCATGCGAAAGGGACACAACACAACAAGAAAGGAAAAGAGCCAATAAGACCAAACGGAGCACTTCTCTGTTGGCTGAAAACTCAATGCCATTGCCGAACCTTCCGCATGAAATCATTGTTCGAATACTCTCCAGGCTACCCGTCAAGTCTCCGTTGCAATTCAGGTGCGTTTGCAAAATATGGTGCTCTCTAATTTTTGATTCCCATTTTGTTAAAATCCACCTCAGTATGTCAATTGAAGACGATGACTACAAACACTAGAGAGTCATTTCAAGCTCAATTCCCCCAGATATTGGTCTCAAGTCTTGTTCACTTTACTCTTTATTGAATGAGCCATTTGTGAGTGCCTTTGAGCTTGATTATCAATTGAAGGATCCCCATGATTCGGTTTCGATTGTGGGTTATTGTAATGGGTTGGTTTGTGTAGCCATTAAAAAATTTGATCTATATGGGTTTGGTTATGATGAGTCCATTGATGATTACAAGGTGGTAGGAGCATTTCGTGTTGTTGGTAATGAGGGTTCTTATGAGGACTGATACACTGAGGACTGATACTTGTAATGCTGGCAGTGAGATTTAGGAGCAACATTAGTTAACAAATTAAAAAAAGGTAAAATTAGATTTTGATTCTTTTTTATTATTCTTTCCCTGCTTTTTGTAATGCACTCTATAATTCATTTAATAATGCATTTGTGGTATACTGTTATGGAGGCTACATTATGTTTAATGACTTCTTTTTATTATTATTATTTGTATTGCTAGACACAAAATTAGCTTATAAAGAAATCATGATCTCCTAACACAATTAAGAAATGAAACTTGTGGTGGCTAATGTCTTTTGGTCTTATGCTTTAATTTGGGACTTGAAGTGTGAATGTTCAAGCAGAAATTTGTGACCCCTTGCTCTTTTTCCTTTTCATGAGCTCTTATAATTATTTAATTTTCTTTTAGGTAATGTGGGTAATTCATATTATTTTCATACTTGTATTATTAGAGGAATTTCTATTTCTTCCTTAAGGTTTCACAGAATAAGATGTAAATTTAACCAATTGAAAGTAAATGCCATCATGTTGTATCTAGCACTCATCATCTACATGCGCTCTTCAATTTTGTATTTCAGTTTTAACATTCTCAGTTGTATGATGGACAGATTACTCTCTGTCATTTTTATGCATCAATGTGAATACTTTTCTTATTTTTATCTATATGGTAGTTTCTTCTATAAAATTTTGTAGTGATTCAAATTTGAAAGAGATAAGTTATGGACTAAAAGCGAGGTTTGATTAATTTGAATATGAGTATTTAGCTGATCCGATATTCCTAATTCACTTTAATAAAATATGCTACTTACCTAAGCTAGAAATGGTAAATGGCAAGACTTAGAGATAGTGCTAATTTGGTCATCTTTGGGCAACAAAGCTATCATAGTTTGAGTCCAGTATTGCATGATATTATGGTAAAGTCATTAGTAAAACACTGCACCCCTTTTTTATTTCGTATTTTGTTTAAAGTTGCTCTTTGCAAAGTAGGTAAACAAAAGGAAATTAAATCATAAAAGAAATGTCAAATTTGTTTTACTTGAGGCAATCTGCAACCAACTATTTTGATTGTTAAAGTTCAATTTGTTAATCTTTTGCAATTGCTTTCAGGTGTCTTGTATTGATGTGGTGTTAATTATGCACTTTTTTGTTGGAATCTGCAACTTTTGTTAATCTTCTACATTTATGAGCGTCTATAATGTTTAAATTGTATTCCTTTTAAGCTTTTCATAAATTTCTTGCTTGAATTCATATTTAAGCTGTAGTTGTTCTTTTCTTTGACCTTGAGAGCAACTGATCATCACCTTGGTAAGCTATAACAGCACCAACTAGCTAATTAGACGTAAGCACCTCCTCAGGTGGATTCCTCATTTTTCTCCTCAGCCTATGAGGTATTAGCAACCATTCCAATTGTTGGTACGAATAGAGCAAGAGTAAAAGGAAATAAAAAATTAGTAGAGAAAAATTATACAAAACTATATATGAGTCACCAATCCCTCCCGTGTGCTTTGTAAGAAGCTTGAGTCACCACTCCCTCCCATATGCTTTGGAAGAAGCTTGTACAGTTTGGAAAGGTTTTGATTGATTTAGACCAGAGGCAGACTACGTCAAGGTAATGATTAATCTCTATCAATAGGCCTGCTAAAGCCGCCAAACCATAGACTACTTACCGGTGCCACAGAGAGAGATGTTTTAGATCTCTATCAATCGAAACTGGCATGAGGCAACACCTGATCGAGTTTAGCAATCTGATTTAGGCATGACCTAATCGAGTTATTTTTCTCTTCGTGTTGGGTCTAGGCTTCTCTAACTAGATTCAACTTGCCCGTGGTGTGCTTTTAGTTTTACGAAAGAATTAAAGCAAGTAAGGAAACAGGAGCAAGAAACCCCAATATAATGATGTCGTTGACTCCCTGTAGCTCTTTTTCCCATCATCCAATTGTGCTCTAAATTATGTTTGATTCCAGTATTGTAAAATCAAGTCCTTTGATAGATAAAGCATTTTAGAAACTTACCTGTTACTGTGCAGATGGAGTAATAACCTTGATAGATATTGAAGGATGAGAAGAAGACAAGAAGATTTTGTGACCAAGGCACTGAGAGAAGAAATGATCTCATGCCAACTAATGGGGATACAAGCCAACCTAGAAATTGATAGATCACAATGAGGAAAAGAGATACATATAACTGATGGACCATATATAAAGACATTGTTGAGCTGATTTCATTTTTCATACGGACCAAAATATGAAAAGAGAGTCATAGATAGGCTTGTTTCATTGTTGAGAAACATATGGATGTTGATTTTCCACCTGTGTTTCATTACTGTTTATTATGGAAACATTTTGAGACCCCCATGTTTGCATACCCCTAATCTAACACTCTTTGGGTACATAATGGTTCAACAAGTTCCTTGAGTCCCAAATTGTTTAGAAATTTTCAAATCATTTAGAAGCATCTCAAGTACTACATTTGATCCCCATATATCATAGCAAAAGAACAAAAATTCAATAATCATGTTAGGTCAAATGCCAAACAATAATAGTCTGGAATATATAATGATAGAGAATGACAGAGAACAGAGAAATAGATAAAAGTGAGAGTATGTATAAAGCTAGTTATTACCATTACTACATTCAACTTAATAATATTATGTCTACATAATCAAACAATAACTACTTATACTAATGAGCCAATTGCTTGTAGAAAGCATCATAAACAAAATAATAGCTCGAATACATACGCTCCTCAATGAAATTGAACCACCTTCTTCGCCAATACGGATTGATAGATAGAACAGAAGCCAGTGCCAATAAGAAGATAATGTATGACACTGAAAAAGTAACATAAAATGCCTCTGGATCGATTTCATACCATTTTGTCTCACTTTCTTCTAAAAATGTTGTTGGTGAGTTTGGAGACTGAACAATGGTGGTACAATTTTTCTCCAATAGTGGTCCACAAAGATTAGGATTTCCCTCGTAGCTGCTCCCATCAAATGTTCCAAATTGTGCTTTCATGTCAGGAATTTTACCCGATAAGTTGTTGTGAGCTACAGAAAAGACGGCTAGAAAATGTAGATCAACCAATTCCATAGGGATCAGTCCACTCAACTTATTGTAAGAAAGGTCCAAGCTCTCTATTTGAGTGAGGCTAGAGAATGTTCTTGGGATAGAACCTTTCAACTGATTGTGAGACAAATTCAATGCATGAATCCAAACTAGCTCTCCTAGCTCATGTGGGATTTCACCTGTTAGGTTATTGCATGACAAATCTAATCCTGACATAAAGTTCAGGATATCACCCTTGTAAGAGCTAGACCTTCTTTTTGTAACAAACTCGGCTTCTGCTGGTACATTATATACTTGTGCACTGGATATTTCCAATTCTTTCACTAAGAGACTTCCATATATATCCATTGCAAACCCATCCAAACTATAATAAAGCAGTTGTTCAAACACTTGTTCACTTGGCCCTATCTTTCCAAAAGAGATGTTAATGATGCAATGAGGTATTGACCCAGAAAAAGAGTTGTTGGAAAGATCCATTAGGGCGATCTTATTCAACTTACACAATTGATTTGGGATTGAACCATTCAAATGGTTTCCCCTCAATAGAAGTACTCTTAAGCTGGAGAGTGCGCTAATCCCATTAGGAATATTGCCAGATAAGCTATTATCTCTAATATCCAATATCAACAGAGAGGATGAATTGACGAAAGCATTTGGTATTGGTCCTGCAAATTCGTTTGCCTGCAAATACATTTGCTCTATGGTGTTTGAGATTAAGAATGAAGGTAATGATCCTGAAAGACTGTTATGAGAGACATCCAAAATCCTAGATACAGCTAGTTCACATCGTAATTGACCTTTGAAAATATTATTTCGCATGATGGCTGTTCGCAAATCTGTCATATTACTTATCCAGCTAGAAATCACACCTGAGAAGTAATTGTTACTAATGTCCAACATCTGTAGAGAAAAGCTTCTGGAAATTGTGTTGGACAAAATCCCCGAGAACTGGTTGTCATCCAATTGTAGAATGTTTAGGCGACTCAAGTTGAAGTGCGTCGAGAGTATTTGGCCATGAAATTTATTTTTAGATAATTTCAAAATTCTCAAATTGATGCAACCAAAAACCAATTCCCTTGGTACTTCTCCAGAGAACATGTTAACAGACAAATCCAAATGATTTAAGTCACTCATGTTGCAAAGTGATGACGGAAGAATACCTTGGAAAGAATTTTTAGATAAATTTAGATATGAAATGTACGGAAGCCTCCTTGAAATGCTTTCTTGAAGCTGCCCATGAAAGTGATTATCCGAGACATCCATCCAATAAGTACTCATGTTAAGGTGTGGTGGAAGATCAATTTGACCCATGAGATAGTTGTTCCTCAGATTTAGAACTTCAAGTCTTGCATTGCTAATAAGCAACCAGTAAGGGAACACCCCTTTCAAGTTGTTGTGGGAGAGATCAACTAATCTTAATCTGTATTGTTGCAAGAGAAACTTGGGTATTTCACGAGTGAGCTTATTGAGATTGCAGTTCGATAACACAAGGACTTTTAACTGAAATTTGGGAGTCCAATTTGAGTAATGATCAGTTTCCACCTCCATGTTGTTGTTGTTGCTGATTAATTCAAACATCTCAAGCTTGGAATGATTGGCTAACGAGCTAAATGACAATAAACCCTCAAAATGATTATTATTAAGATTGACGTATTCTAGAGATGTGAGGTTTGATAATAAAAAGGAAATGTCTCCTGTGAATTGATTCTGAGAGAGATCTAAAACTCTAAGGGATCTCAAATTGCTCAAACATGGAGGAAGGATTCCTTCGAAGGTGTTTACACTAAGATCCAACTCTTGAAGGTTCCTTAGTTTACACAAACCTGCAAAAGAAGAAAACATGAAGTTAGAATTGATGGACTATCTTTTTGTCTCACAGTGATCCAGAAAAGAAGATTCGACAAATATGACAGCAAAGAACAAATGCTATGTTTTAGTTTTACCTTGAACAAAAAAACTGTTGTTGAGATTGTTCCATGCCAAAGACAAAGCCTTGAGAGAAGTCATGGCCCCTATATGTGAGGGAATATTTCCAGTGAACATATTATCACTCAGATCTAGAACCTCCAAGTTGTTGAATGAAATCAAATCTACCAAATGAACAATGTAGATAGTGTTAAGAAAACTCCTGAAAATGGTGTAACATGTTATCTTTCTACTAGAATGATCAAATATACAACTACTTCTATAATAAATTATTCTCACAACTTATAAACTAGAAGGGAGATTTTTGTTTACCTTGGATTGGTAGTGTGCCATTCAGTTGATTTTGTCTCAAAATTAGGACCTCTAAATTGTTAAGATTTGCTAATTCTGCAACAAAGTGTGATATATAATACATACATAACCCAGAGCTAATATTTGGTAGGTTATTATGACATTCATGGTTCAATAACACATAATTTAATGCCATGAAGAGGACATGAAAGGAATGAAAATTTGGAAATTTACCCATCTCTTTCCCCCTTGTAACCAAATGGTGTATAAATATTTATTAGAACATGAATAGAAATTTTCAAATACACTTACCCTTGTTGGAAAGCGCCCCTTCCATTTCATTGCCCGCCACTGATAGAAATTTAAGAACTGAGAGATTACTCAAAGACTTTAGAATGTCTTTGTTGAAATTGTTGTAGCTTAGATCCAAGTGCTCTAGCTTGCTCAACTTCGATAAAGTTTGATAATCTGAGTAGAATTGAGGACATGATTAGAAATGATATGATTAAGCTTATTTTTTGACAAGACCCAAAAAAAAAAAACATAAGCCAAAAAAAAAAAAAAGCTACTTTTTTACAGGACTCAAAAATAGTTATAAATGTTGAATAAATTATTTTTTGACAAGACCAAAAAAAAATTTATCTCTGTTAAATAAATTATCTTTTTTGGCAAGAACCAAAAAAAAAAGTACCCAAAAAAAAAGTTATCCTATTGAATAAATTATATCTTTTGACGGACCCAAAAACAAAGTACCTAAAATTTTTTTATTCTTGTTAAATAAATTAGCTGCATTGAGAGGACCCAAAAAAAAAGTTATCTTTATTTGAAGAAATTTTCTCTTTTGGAATGACTGAAAAAAGTTTCAAAAATAAAATTAATCTTTGTTTGAATAAATTATCTCTTTTGACATGATAAAAAAAAATCTAAGAAAAAGTTATCTCTTTTGATACGAGCAGAAAAAAAAAAAGTAATATAGAAAGTAAAGAAGTTAAAAAAAAAAAAAAAGTTTAAGTTTATAGTATAAAGGGTAGTTATAATATTATAAAATAAGGGATGATGTATTGATTTGTTTAATAACTTTCTTGTCATTTTCTTTAAAAGAAAAAGGTAAGAGAAGTACAATCGTAAAAAATTAAAGTGCGAATATCGCCTCCTTATTTTATGAAATCAAAAATGACCCTTAAATAGAAGAAGAGTTACACATAATTATAGTGGTCTTGTTTTTGTTTCAATAACATTCAAATGGTCTTGTGAGTTTTGACGATTTTTATATCCCCCCCCCCCCCCCCCCCCCAATTAATTTGTTGGTAATATGGTGTATGTTATTTGTTTTCTTAATTGTTTTACAGTTTCAATTATTTCACTGGGTTCATGCCATGTCCTCTTTAATATGACGATATGTAAAATCAACAGTTTGATGCCTCCTTACTTTGCAGCATAAAACATTTTTTTAATTTGGGCACAAGAATTGAGGTAGTCTAAAGGGCACAATTATGGAGACAACTCTCTAATCAGTAACAAGAAAATAAAATTCTCTAATTTCCGTAAAGTTGATAGTTCTATGCAGTTAAAATAATTGAAACAGTTAAAGGGAATATATAGTAGCATGCCATTCAATAAGTGAACAAAACATGCCTTGGAGACCAAGAGGTCCTTCCAGCCAATTGTTACTGACATTCAAAGTTTTTAGTGATGTGAGTGAACCCAAAGATTTTAGGATGCTGTTATTGAATCCATTTAGTGCCACGTTTAAGATCTCCAACCTCTCCAATTTCGACAACCTTTCGAAACCTGCAAAGAGAGAATAATCACTCCAAATAAAAAATAAATAAAAAAAACCTGCAAGCTTTTGTATAATACTAAGATTGAGAAGAAAATTAAAATAGAGAAGAGGGAAAAATCATTACATGGTGAAGGATTGAGATTTAACGAAAATTAGATTACCTTCGTTCTCAACATAGCCATTTAAACCATTCCAAGATATGTCAAGACTCAGCAGCTCTTCAAAAGGTTCAAATAAAGAGAGATTTAGAAAGTAAGGCTGATAATCATAATAATAAGACTTGTATTGCATTAGATTATCAAGATTGAGCTCCACCACTCTGCCTGTGGTGTGGTTGCAAGAAACTCTCTCCCAATCACAACATTCACTTTCTCTTTCATCAACCCATGAAGGAAGAAGCAAATGGCTTGTCTCATCGCTATTGTTGAGAGTGAAAAAGGCCTTGAGTTTTAGCAACCCAATCTTCTCCTCTTCCAGACAACCTTCCAGTAGTCCTCCATGGTTTTGAACCAAAACTATGAAAACCCATAACAACTTCACAAGTGGCCTCCCCATTGAGATTTGCGGTTGAATATGATGATACTATATATATATATATATATATATATACTCTAGTAGTATAATGATCATCCAGATTTATAATCTATTTATAGACTCTTTTAGTCATCTATCTAGTTCTTACTACTTTCGCGGTTGAATATGATGATACTATATATATATATATATATATATACTCTAGTAGTATAATGATCATCCAGATTTATAATCTATTTATAGACTCTTTTAGTCATCTATCTAGTTCTTACTACTTCGCAATTGTAGCGCAATCACACTAAGGAAGGGAGAACCAACTGGAAGCAATGAAAAGTCTATAACTACTGTGTACAATTAATGACCAATAGAAATAGTACTTCGGTGGGCGGAGGCAGATATTTTAATTTGGAGGCCAAATTTGTAATATGTAATAAAATTTTGAAAAATTTATAAATTAATTGTAAATTAATGTTGTTTATAATATATATATATATATATATATATATATATACACACACACATAAGCTTGGTATAATAAGGACAAAAAGTTCAATCTAATAGTAAAAGTAAAAACCAATCATGTGGTCCAAAATATTTTTTGCTATTTACTGTCTAAAATTACTTTATCTAACGGTCATGAGTGCGAGTGTTTTACGGCGTTCTGTAAACACGGGTATATACTAGTAAAAAGAAAAGAGGTAAAGAAAAAAATATTGTTATCAATTTTTCTTCTATAGTGTATCAATTTTTCAGTTGTAGTATTTGGATTCCACTTCCAGAAATATATATCACTATTTTCTCGGTGAAATATTAAGAAAAATATATAATTTTAGCTAAATAAAAGCTCGCAATTTTTAACAAAACAATATTATTACTTTAGTAACTTGTACAATTATGTTATTCAGTTCACCAAAAAAAGAAAAAAAAAACTTGTACAATTATTGTTGTTGGCATTCTTGCCATTTTTGCCTCATTACACTTTAGTTTCTCGTTCTCAGTGCTCCCAAGACTTGACAATGAAAATTGGTATATAATTCTAGATATTTTTCCTTTTGAACATATCTTACAAAAAAAAATGTTTGATAAAAAATGTTCGTGCATTTTTATTAAACTCGAGGGGATATTAGTCTATTTTTCTCTCTGAATTAAAATAATAAATGTTATACATTTATATATGTAAATGAAGCAACAATGTGTTGCAATAAAGACTACAAAAACTTGGTGGGGGCATTGAAATTTTTAATGAATTTTAGGATTACGAGTTAAATTTATTACAAATTGACTAATTTTTTGGAAAAAATTTAAAAATTCTGGAGAGCTTATGACCCATTACCCCCTTAGTTCTTTGTCCTTTTCCAATCACAAAGGTGGGAAGAATTTTCCGTCATTAATTTCAATGTAAAATGGTTAGAGAGTTTGGTTACGTACGTCAAAGTCGAATTAAAAATACTTAAAATGCATAATAAAAGAAGACAACATGAAGGAAAGGAATGAACGGGGAAGCAAAGAAAACTATTTTTTTTCTCATGAAAATAGACTTGTAAACCAGTCAAATCTTAGCAGTTAGAAAAATTAATTATAAATTCAAATTTTTTTTAGTAAAGGAGTCACTGTAGACATTAAAAAATTACATGATGGACCCAAAATATAATTTAGGCTTATTTTCAATTTAGCCTACTTTGAAATGTAGCTTAATGAGACAGATAATTCAGAATCCAGACCCACCACAAATAAATAGGTCATTTGTTGATCCAAATATTTAAGAAGTCCAAGCCCACTTGAAAATCGGTCAAAGAGATAATTATATATATATATATATATATATATATATATATATATATATCATCAAAGATAATTATTATGTATATATTGGATAATTATTACAATTATCATAAAAGATAATTGTAGGATAATTATCAAAAGAAAAGAAAGTTACAAGTCTACCCTCTGGCCTCTGGTGAGCCTATAAATAAAGGTCCAGGGGTGGGGGAGAGGGAAGAGACTCTAACAGAATACTAAAGCTCTACCAAACTCTACCTTCAATCAACACTTGAAACTCTGAAGACATACGTTCATCCAACCTTCAAAGCTTTGAAGAAGAACAACAACAACAAGCATATTCAAAGTCGTGTCGTTCTTCCTCCATTATTTAACAAATTCAAAGAATCATCAACAAGACTGTTCAAGATCAAGCTTCTTTAACCCTCGATCAGAAATTCTCACTAGCTTTCTTCAACAACAAACACTTGAAGAAGACTCTTAACAACCCGATTTAAGATTAAGCTCTAGTAGCCCTTGAATCTAAATCACCAACAAGAAGATTCTCAGAAAAAGCTAAAACTTTGCAGAAGTCTTCACTCAAAATCCAAAGCTCCAAAGCATCAAAATCCTGAAGAAGAACAACAATCACATCATTCACGTGCCGTTCTTCACCAAAGTTTCAATCCAATTCAAGATTAAGCTCTAACAGCCCTTAAAACCAGATCACCAAGGAAATCGAATCAAAGGAATTTATCTTTCTTTTGTAAATATCCAAAGAGAATTGTACCCATTTTTTTGAAATTAATAAAATTGATTATTTGTTACAAATTTTCGTTCCTAGATTTTTGGACACAAAATTTCTGTATACAAATTTCTAGCACGCCCAGTGGGACCATCTCTGCCTCTCATCTCTATCTCATACATCATATATCCAAAACTCTGTTCATCAGAATCTATGGCTCCTCCCAAGGTTTAGATGACAAATAAGAAAAACTCAAAAGAAACCGCTGCTGCAATGGCTAACACCAAAGTTGCTGCAAGCAGTGACAAGAACACTAGGAACTCGTCAAGTGCCAGCAACACCTCAAAAGGTCCTATGACGCGTAGCAAGACCAAAGCAATTGCTTCGCTCAAGAATTAGCAAGATTTGGTGAAAACCAATCCTGCTAAACCAATGGATGTGAAAACTAAACATGTTAACACCATTGATCCTAATGGGGCAAAGAATTTTTATGTCAGTTCAGAAAGGTCGGCACAACCACATTCACCCCACTCCGTTTCTGACGCCAACTCTAGCATTAGTTCGTTTTTGAAGTTGTTACTTTGGATTTCAGAACAATCGGTCACTTCAAAGAATGTTGGCCCTCAAGGTTTTTCCTATTCGAATGTTGTCACAACTATGATGAATGGAACAACCTTGATGGAAGACCAACTGGCAGTCATGGCATGCGCAATCAAAAATCTTACAAAGACTGTTGAAGAGAAGGACTTGCAGATCGTCGCACTAATGAGTAAGCTTGAAATCCAAAATCCTGACAAGTCAACACATCTGCTTGTGAATACTTGAAATTCATCACTTTAAGGTGCCCAATGAAAAGATCGCCGTCACACATGGCTAACAAAACTAACCCTGTTTCGCCAGTCGCTTTGCTATCTGTCCAATAATTATAGGATGTAATAACGAACATAATTTGAGCACAGTATAGCGGTGCCCCTCAAAACACCCTCATGTACTCAAAATCTTACACCGAAAGAATTGACAACTTAAAAATGCCAGTGGGATATCAACTGCCAAAGTTTTAACAATTTGATGGAAGAGGCAATCCCAAACAACATGTTGCACACTTTGTGAAGACCTGCAATAACACTAGCACCGAAGGGAACCTCTTAGTCAAGCAATTTATTCGTTCCCTCAAAGAGAATGCATTTGATTGGTACACTGACCTCAAAGCTGGGAGTATTGACTGTTGGGAGTAGATGGAGTGAGAGTTTCTCAACCGCGTCTACAGTGCTCGCAGAATAGTAAGCATGTTAGAACTCACTAACACTAAACAAATGAAGGACGAGCTTGTGGTCGACTATATCTACCGCTGGCGAGTTCTAAGTCTTGATTGCAAATATCGCCTTTCTGAAGTCTCAGCAGTTAAAATGTGTATGCAAGGCATGCACTGGGAGCTTTTTTACATTCTACAGGAAATCAAGTCTCGTACATTTGAAGAATTGGTTACCCATAATATGGAGCTCAGCATAACAAGGCGTGGTGCAAAGGCTTTTGCCTTTTTCAATATATACAACTGTTTTAAAGATGAAAGGGTTGAGTCTGAAGAGGAAGACGAAATACTTCCTAACTCAGACGATGAAATAGATACATCTTATGTTACAAGCATCGTCTCTAAAGACTTGTATCAAAAAACACATCGTGTTCTTTCAGTGACTTCATCTGATGGTTCTCAATTAAATAAGACATTAAGTCAAGTAAACCTTGATAGAAGACTGGACAGACAAGGTACAAACCTTCCATACAAAGCTCATTCGAACTCTCCTCAAACAACTTCAAATAGAAATGATCGAAAAATTGTGCTCACACGGAGACCAGAAAATAAAGTTCAAAATGTGAATAGTCTTGCAAGGATCTCGCAAGAATCATTGCCTAGAAACACATGAGTGATGTCTCAAGAGTCACTTTCTCGCACTGTCTCTAACAAGTAGCAAAACAAAGGTCTCAAACAAGCGAAGAACAAAGTCGTCAATAATCTTAGATGGAACGAGAGGCTCGAAAAATCAAAAAACTAGAGGAAGGAAAAGTGTGCAGACCAAAGCCCGAAGATGCTGTCTGGATCGAATCTCACAGTGGAATGAAAGCATACTTGTTGAGGTTCAATCCTCCTACATGGACCATGACAAATGAAATATCTCTTCCTTCTGGGTGGGGAGACGAGTTCGAAAAAGATGTTGATTCTCAAGTACAAGAAGAGTATAATGAAGAAACAAAGCAAGAGGGAAATCTCCAAATTGACGCTGAGCTAATTCACACCTTTCAACACAAGCTTGGACTGTCTCCTGAATCTTACAAAGTTGAAGACTAACTAAAGATAAAGTGATCTTCGATAGGACCCTAAATTGTCGATGGTACTCTATGACACGAGTATAAACTGTCTAAAAAAAATTTGAACTACGTGATGACTTGATCCCTGTTCAGGGTACATAGGCATCTTGGAGGATTATTCCAAGTGCAGTCAACCCAAAAAAAAAAGTAATTTTTGGTCTGCCACCAAGATGTTGACGATGTCTACAGCACCGTAGTGGCTTGGTCTGCCGCCAAGATGTTGACAATGTCTGCCGCACCGTGGTGGCTTGGCCTGCCACACTGTGGTGGCTTGGTCTGTCGCCAAGATGTTGACGATGTTTGCCGCACAGTGGTGACTTGGCCTGCCGCAAGATGTTGACGATGTTTGCCGCATTATGGTGGCTTGGTTTGTCGCCAAGATATTGACGATGTCTGCCGCACCGTGGTGACTTGGCTTGTCGCCGAGATATTGATGATGTATGTCGCACCATGGTGACTTGGTCCGAAGGGACGATAAAGTGACCCCGAAGGGCACTAAGGGACCCCAAAGGGATAATAAAGTAACACCGAAGCACACTAAGGACTCCAAAGGGACAATAAAGTGACCCCGAAAGGCACTAAGTGACCCCGAAGGGACGATAAAGTGACCCCAAAAGGCACTAAGGGACCTCGAAGGGACCAATGAATGGCGTCTATAACTCCATATTCTGAGAGAAGCGATTTGACCTGTAAGAATTGACAAAAAAAATATTGAAACTTGCAAGAGAATAGTTGAGTGACTCGCGTAAAGTTATCTCGATGGTTTGGTGTTGTAATAACATTTCATGAGGTCTCAGGTTCAAAATTTTCAAGTAGCATGAAAATCTTTATATTATTTTTACACATCCCATCGCCTGCCATAACATCATCCAATCAGCATTCAGTGCCTAGTCAGCCACCACGTCACTTCCTGCCACATCAAAAAAAAAAAGGCAAGCATTCTGACGAAAATAAGAAGAAAAGGAAAAAAGAGAAAAGAAAAGAAAAGAAAAAGGAGAAAGAGAAGCAAAAAAGAGAGAGAAAGAAAGAAAAAAAAAATCAAAAGAGATGTGACAGAAAGAAAGAAGAGCTTACAGTTGCTAGAGTTCATGAAATTTCTATCAATTATTCTATGATAGAGTTCATGCGATTTCTCTCAATTATTCTTCGATATGAAGAGTCTAAAGAATAGGATCCTTAAGTCTTCAATTCCACTTGGACAAGAAAAAAAAATCCTATTTGCAACAGAATTGACAAGGAAAAAATCCTATTTGCAACAGGATCCTCAAGTTTTCAGTTCCGCTTGGACAAGGAAAAAAAAATCCTATTGTTTTCAAAACTCCAATTCAACTTGATAAAGAAGACATCTTCTTTGCAATTGGATTTTCCTCTTGATAAAGAAGACATCTTCTTTGCAATTGGATTTTCGCAAGGTAAAAAAAAACATTCCAAAAATTAAAAACTTCAAGTCCTGCTTTAGATACGTGACAAACCCGATATAGCACGAGACTTGAAGTGGGGGCAATTTGTAAACATTAAAAAATTACATGATGGACCCAAAATATAATTTGGGCTTATTTTCAGTTTAGCTCACTTTAGAATGTGGCCCAATGAGTTAGATAATTTAGAGTCGAGACCCACCACAAATAAATAGGTCATGTGCTGATCCAAATTATTTAAGAAGTCCAAGCCCACTTGAAAATGGGTCAAAGAGATAATTAAATATATATATATATATATATATATATATTTATAATTATCATCAAAGATTATTATTATGTATATATTGAATAATTATCACAATTATCATAAAAGATAATCATAAGATAATTATCAAAAGAAAAGAAAGTTACAAGTCTACCCCTCCGGTGAGCCTATAAATAAAGGTCTAGGGGTGGGGGAGAGGGAAGAGACTCTGACAGAATACTAAAGCTCTGCCAAACTCTACCTTCAATCAATACTTGAAGCTCTGAAGACATACGTTCATCCAACCTTCAAAGCTTTGAAGAAGAACAATAACAAGCATATTCAAAGTCGTGTCGTTCTTCCTCTATGATTCAACAAATTCAAAGAATCATCAACAAGATTGTTCGAGATCTAGATTCTTCAGCCCTCGATCAGAAATTATCACCGACTTTCTTTAACAACAAACATTTGAAGAAGACTCTCAACAACTCGACTTAAGATCAAGCTCTAGTAGCCCTTGAATCCGAATCACCAATAGGAAGACTCTTAGAAAAAGCTGAAACTCTGCAAAAGTCTTCACTCAAAATGCAAAACTCCAAAGCATCTAAACCCTGAAGAAGAACAACAAGCACATCATCCACATACCGTTCTTTACCAAAGTTTCAATCCAATTCAAGATCAAGCTCTAGTAGCCCTTAAAGTTGGATCACCAAGGAGATCGAATAAGAGAAATTTATCATTCTTTTGTAAAGATCTATAGAGAATTGTACCCATTTTTCTGAAATTAATAAAATTGATTATTGAAGGTCCAAGTCTTGCTAAAGACAAACTGGGTGTGAATAGTGGTAAAAATTAATAAATAACATTCTAGTATACCAATGTCTTTGATAAGAAATACAAAATTCACACCTATATTATGTTCGATCTATCTAAAATAACTGAAACATTGCAAAAATTACAGATCATTTGAAATATTGGAAGGTTTCGGTTTAATATTTAAAAGAAAATTGAAATGAAGAAGAGAAAACTATTACACCGAAAAGAATTGACATTTATTTGTGATAGGTCTAAATTTTGAATTATCTATTCATTGGCCCACATTTTGAAGTGAGTCAAATTAAATATAAGTCTAAATTATATTTTGAATTCATTATCTAATTTATTTAATTTTTTTAATGTCTACAATAATTAATGAAGAAAAGTGCTTAATTAATTCAGTGAACTTCAAAAGTATATATATATATATATATATATATATATATATATATATGATACCATATCATCATCTACTAGTATAAATGATCGGTCTATCTAATTCTTAGTCGTCTTTTCACAGTCAATGCATTTATCGTAGTCCCACACACCCGAGTAGCACGGCCATGACAATTGGAAATCTGGACATAGTCAACGCGCGTATAGAAAAATGTGCATAATAAAAAGAAAAGACGAGGAAAGGAAGTGGGAAATCAACCGGAAGCGATGAAAAGTCTTACACAATCCATTAGTACCCACCTCAACCCTCTTGCTACAGAACCCTAGCCTTGCTATCACCCAAATACATTGCAATAATCAATAAAAAACAGTGCTTAATTAATTTAATGACCTTCAAAAGTATATATAGATATATGAAGAGTGCTAGACTGTCGCTTTTTTGATTGATTGAAAAATCAATCATAAAGTCTCATTTATTACATGTTTATTATTTTAAAAAAATATTAAAAATACAATTTTTTAGAATAAAATTATCCTCATAATCTCTTAATCCTTTATCTCTCCTCTTTTAATGCGTGTGTGTTTACATATATATATATATATATATATATATATATATAGATGTATGTAATAGATTATTTCACCACCGAACTTGTCTGTACCATTCACATCTCTCTCATAAAATAATTAAAACTCAAATTTAGTATTTGACTGCAACTAAAACTCAATTTTATAATTTTATTTCAATTAAAACTTTCAATTTTATTTTAAAATAACTAAAACTCAATTTCAAAATTTTACTACAATTAAAACTTCTATATATATACACGAGTTTATAAAAAATAATAATTGTCTTTTTGTCAAAAAGACAGTAACTTAGGACACGAAATTTTACTAAAGATGTATATTGATAGTTAAATTATTAAAAAATTATGAAGATAATTTTATCCTAAAATATTACACTTTTAATATTTTTAAAATATAATAAATAAATAACAAATAAAATTTTATAATTAATTTTTTAATCAATCTGTGCAGGGACAATTGCGTGACTGTCGGAAACACTCCTCTACTACTACTGTATACTTTTGTAATCAGTTTTTAGACTTCTAGTCATCTATCTAACCATGACAATTGGATACAAACGTGTGGAAAAAAGTGCGTAATTAACAGAAAAGACGAGGGAAAGGAAGAGGAAGCAATGAAAAAGTCTTTCCTTCAGTGGGTGGAGGCAGATATTTTAATATGAGGGCCCCAATTTGTACTATGTGATCAAAATTTGAAAAATCCAATTATAAATAATTCATTTATAATATTAGTCATGATATATATACCTTGATAAAAAATTTTAAAATAAAAAAGAAAAAGAAAATGCAACCTGAATAAATAAACAGAAAAATGAAATGTGAAAAAAAAATATAACGAAAAATTACAATTAGAAAGAAAAGAGATAAAGAAAAAAGCATTATCAAATTTTCTTCTGTATCAATTTTTTTTTAAATTTTATTTTTGAAAAAACGATTTGTATTTTGATTCCATTGCCGAAAAGATATATCATTATTATTTAGTGAAAGATTAAATATATATATAATTTTAGCAAAACAAAATCTAGTAAGTTTGAACAAAATAAAATTACTACTATAATAACTTATACAAAGAGTAGTCATAAAAATTGCTATATGGCAAACGACAATTGAAATAATTAGCATATCGTTGATTGTCATTTTGGTTTCACAAAACTTTAGTGGCCATTCATTAATTGACCAAGTCAAGAGTATGTCGATCAGATGCGCATATTAGTAAACTTAAGCTATCCATAAATTAACAGAAAAAAAAATCACATGATGAACTTGTCCTATTTTAATTTATTGTAATTAAAATGTTACTTATTTGCTAATAGTCTAAAATGGGGCCAGATTACTCTGCTTGTAATGGAATTATAGTCCAGGCAGACTAGAGTCGGGCACTAAGTAGGATTTCATTTGTCATGGACTTAATGTCCTTGGATGCAAGTGCGACGGAGATTTTTGGGCTAACCAAAGCTTGAATTCCATATCATAAAAGCCAAGCTTAAAACAATGGAGTTTATCTCTAGTAACTAGTTTTCCTGCTGGCCTAAAACCAAGACAATTTATTTCATATCCATGTGATGGTCGTTGTCTTTTCCAGATTTGCCGGGAATTATCGTCAATTGTGAAATTATAATGGCATCCATGTCATGTAATTCTGAAAATGTGGTGTGATTTTTTGTTTTTGTTTTTATTTTTTGTTTTTATTTTCCTTATAGCGAGCATCTTAAAAGTAAAAGACTTCATAGAATTTATGCATGAATTCCACCCAAGCATGAAATTTAGAATTTTTTCCCCAAACAACATATTATTAACAAAACAAGCAAACAATCTAATAAAACCTTGAGAAAAAAAAAAAAGAATAAGGCAGAAGGATCACACATCAGAAAGAAAGGCCTCCTTGGTTCGTCACTCGGAAATCAATTCTCAAGAATCCAGAAAATAGAAAACTGTTTTCAGAAAATTATAAAAAACAGTTTTATAAAAACAGACATTTTTTAAATTGAGTTTTTAGAAAATAGTTCTAAAAAACTATCAACCAAGCAGAAAATTGAACCAAGGATGCCTAAACAATTTACAAGATCTCTCACAATAACACCAACACAGTAATATACTCTAACACTAGAAAACAAATCAAGGGCTAAATGGAGCAACCAAATACTGCAACTAGGAGTCCATTGTATCTACCACATTCTAGATAAAATTGAACTCCAATTGCAAAATGGTGCAGGTAAAAAATAGTCTCAACATTTTGCTTCTCAACATAAACTCCAAACCAATCTAGCCTCGACTTCTATAATGATTGGAGAAACATTTAAAAGTAGCCTAATTCAGTTTCTTATATTATAGTTGGCCCTTGTAGGAACTTTTCATATTATAAATGAACCCTTACCAACTTTTCCTATTTCATATGAGCCCTGTAGTGTTGTCCAACATTGGTCATTAACTAAATAGACCACATACAAACTTCTTCATTTACTATATCAACCCACATATAGGTTATCATATTTCAAAAATAACCCCGACACATCTATTCTACAAAATTTTGAGACTTAGTTCATAGAACCCCCAAAAGTTTAGAATATTCTCTTCTATCTCACACACCAAAAATTATCTAAAAATATTATGAAATTGTAGTTGAATAACACCAACACGTTACTATAAATTGAAGAAAATCAAATCTAATGATTCTATTTTAATCGTCAACTCTTTCTTAAAATAATTGTTGGAGTACTTTTGTAGATGAAGAGATTCTACTAAGAGGAGTGACTCCCACTAGACTGGACTGGAATAGACAAGTTGGAATCAATAAATTGCTCAAACTGTATGGGAAAGGTGAGTTGGGTGTAAGATGGGAGAGAGAGAAAGCAAATATGACTAGGAAAGGGAGGAGGGTCAGAGTTGGCTAACTGCCTTCACACCATGGGGTATATATCAGGTGTGAGTCTTTGATAACTGTCATCCTATGTGGCACAAGCTCATCATGCCACATGTCCCTTCCTTTGCCATACTTGGTTGAAGTCATGGACATCTTTTTCATGGTAACGGGTAAGTATTATGCATTGTCCCATGCCTTGGAGTTTTTATAGCACAATACATAATACCTCCTGTGGGCTAAACAGTTATGCTTTAGACCTCAATGAGTCATTCTCTTAATCATCCATTCCACACTCAACCCATCTTCTCGACTAGAGTTATGACACCATAACTGCCTAGGTCATATCATAGTGCGCCTCTGTGCCCGAAATGACCCGCGGAGCACTATAGCTTCATACGAGCTCCATCACATCAAGGCTAGAAGTAATATCACAACTAGTTACTTTTCATTTCAAAGAGAAGAGACGGTAATCCTCTACACGATCGTTGCTATGAGAATTATCATTCGGGGTCATGAGCTTGGAGCCACATGATGGCCCATTCCTCCATGATTTCTCCTAACCCTGGAGTATCCTAAGGTATCAACTGAAATATACCCGCGAGGGGAGGTTGGCCCCAATCATCCCTCAACTTTCATTACTTAAAGTTACCCACAACCACTATCCTTCGTGAGTTAAAGCATTCACAACCGCTTGCAATACCTTCACAGGTTAAAGTCACCCGTGACTGCTATATCATCGTACGATCCTTGGAACCAATTCGAGAAACCCTTGGGGCCTCTGAGATCCATTCATATCCTATGAAAAAGTCTTATATAATCCATTAGAGTAAAAAAAAGACCATCGGGTCGCAGGAAGGATTCACTTGAGACCCGTTAGGTCGCGAGAAATATCCACTCACAACCCATCGGGTCACTGGACGGGTCCACCTCTGACCTGTTTGGGTCACAGGGAAAACACATTTTTGGCCACTTCAAGTCTCATGGTTAAATCCATCCTTCGTTCCTATATGTTTTATGCACAACTCTTTACAGTTGCCCCCTTGTAGCCATTGATCTTTAAAGAGCAAACGGGTGCAACATCAAAGAAATATTCATCCAACATTACAAAGCATCCTTTAATTATTTTCTTGGTTCACCTTGTTTCCAAGGAAGAAACAATTATGTTTAGGTGTTTCACCATATTGTCTTCACGATCCTTCAATGAGTCTTCAAGGTTGACCTTCTTCAATGAACCTACAAGAAAATAAGGTTGGTCTCTTTTTTCCTCCAATGAACCTTTTTACTTGAACCTTTTTTACCCTTATTTACTTTTCTCCTATTTTTTTATATCCACCCTTTTTATAAGACCTCTTCTTCCACAAATTATCCAACCCTTTTTAAAAAACTATTTTCCCACAAAAATATACAATCCCCTTATAACATCTCCAATTTTTTTTTTAATGAACCTTTTGTCTTTACAGTGTTGCTCCCTTGTAGGCGGCAATATTCTAAGAGCGATTGACTGCAAAATTCATGTATCATTGATTGTGACTAAATTTATGCTAATGAAACTCATATTCAAAGGTTGGGAACAATAGTGAAGGAGCATTTTATCAAGTATTCTGACGCCACTGTTCCCTGCGAGCCATGTATTCCTTTTGACTGGGGTGGAGATTATGTCCTCGAGCTTCCTTACATTCTCAAGCAGTGAAGAAAATATTTGTAATTCATGATTGAGAAGATGGACATGATACTCAGGAAACATTCTGTCAACACAAATCTTTATCAATTGTGCTTTAGCTATTGGCTCAAAGCAATCTAATGATACTTCTCAGAAACATTTAACATAAGCAGATATGTCCTCTTTGAGTCTCTACTTTTGTCACGTAAAGGACAACACGATTACTTTCTCTTCTGTGTCAAAAAAATTACTTTAAAATATGGCCAACATTTTAGTCCATGTTGAAATAATCCCCAGTGTTAAACTCATGTACCATGTGTATGCCTTTCCTGTAAGATTTTTAGAGAATTCCCTGAGTTTGAGGTGTTCATTATTGCCATTGGTGCTCAAAGCATCAATAAATTGTGAAACATGTTCCCGTGTAGTTCCTTCTTTGCTCTCAAACTTTTTGAACTTTGGAGCAACATACCCCTCTAGATATGGAAGAGTCAATATCGCGGGATCGTTTCGTGGCGGGATTTTAACATCAACCATCAAACCACTTTTAGAGTTTAGAATCTTTTGTAGCTACTTAACAGTTACAAATGGTGAATTGGAGATGAGCTCATCATGCTTAGGATTTTCAGTTGCTTTCGAAAGTTTATTCATGGGATTGAGATTGGATTCGTGAGCTACCATTGATTCAGGAATAAAATCTTGGTTTGGTGCTACTGACAAACCAGGAATAGTCGGAATAGTCTGTTGAGTCTTCAAAAACTATACAATCTGCATCTGTGTTTCTTGAATGTTCAGCAGAGTTTGTAACATATCAGAAGATAGATTGTTCTGCATTTGTGGCGATGTTACAGGTTGCATAGTTTGACGAGACTATTTTCGGCATCGTTGTTGTGGAGTTGGCTATGGAGTAGGATTTGCAGTTTCTAAATAGTAGGCTCTTGGATTTGATCAGATAATTGTGAAGTTAAAGATGTTTACTTTCTTTTTCATTTGGCATTTTTCTGTCAAGCTATTGTGGAAAGCAATCCTCCCTAATGAAGTCAACAAAATATAGATGAAGAGGTTCTGCTAAGAGGAGTGACTACTACTAGGCTGGACTGGAATAGACAGATTAGAATTAACAAACTGCTCAAGCTGTATGGGAAATATAAGCTGGGCGTGAGATAGGAGATAGAGAAAGTAAATAAGACTAGAAGAAGGTGGGGTTCAAATTTGACTAACTGCCTTCACACCATTGGGTATTTATAGACCTCAGGTGTGAGCCTTTGACATTTGTCATCCTACATAGCACAAGTTCATCATGTCATGTGTCCCTTCCTTTGCCATACATGGTTGAAGCTATAGGTATCTTTTTAATGGTCGCGGATAAGTATAATACATTGTCCTATGCCTTGGATTTTTTATAGCACAATACATAATACCTCCTGTGGGCCAAATAGTTATGCTTTACACCTCAACGAGCCCTGCTCTCAATCATCCCCCAACCTTCGTGAGTTAAATTCACCCACGACCGCTATCCTTCGTGAGTTAAAACACTCACGACTGCTTGCGATTCCTTCGCAGGATAAAGTCACCTGCGACCACTATATCACCATTCGATCCTTGGAACTAATCTGAGAAACCGTCAGGGCCTCCATGATCCATTCATATCCCATGAAAAAGTTTTATATAATCTATTAGAGTAAAAAAAAAGTCTACTCGAGACCTATCGGGTCGCGGAAAGATCCACCTACGACCCATCGGGTCGCGAGAAAGATCCACCCAAGACCCATTGGGTCAAGTGAAATGACCACTCGCGACCCATCTGGTCGCCGGAAGGGTCCACCTGCAGCCCTTTTGGGCCACAGGGAAAGCCTATTTCTGGCCTCTTCAAGTCTCGAGGTGAAATCCATCCTTCGTTCCTATATTCTTTATGCACACATCTTTACAACTTTTCACTGTAAAACACACAGTAAAAATGTTGTCAAATTCTCCCTCCTTTTCCTTTAAAATTTTGTAAGATACAAGAATTAAAGAAATTTCAAATAAGGTTAATGACCCAATGTCTCTTATAATACTATTTAGTAATTAAAAAACTTTTGTTATGTGAAAAATTAATAATAGCATAAAAAATTTGCTTTTTTAGATATTTTAATGAAATTCCCAAAATATATTATTGTTGTGAGTATCAGGAAAAAAACCAATTATGCTACTTACAAAAGCTTCCTATTCATTTCTAATTGACAAGTCAATGGAAAAGTCTTAGCGTGTTGAGAAAAATTGGAAGGTCTTAGTCTTCCATTTGGACAAAGATTGGAAGACCTAAATCATTTTTTTAATTTTAGTGAACCTTTGCAAGGGTTATCCGCATTATGGAGGTCATTTTCTAATGTTTTTCCATCCACCATTGACCAAACATCTATCAAAAGAGTAATGCTATTTAGACATATTTCTTAAGTTAGTAAGGTTGCTCTATTATAACTTGGAGGTCGAGTTCGAAATAACAAAATTGAAGGTAAGGTTGCGTATAATTAACCTTCTCCATATCCGCATTTGTGGCCCAGGTCTGCAATAACAGAAATATCATGCATTGAGATTGTTCTTTCTTAAGTTAAGGTGTGTGCTTGAAAGAATTTATCTTGAAGAATCATGTTTTCCACACTAAATAAAATATAGAAAAGGACACTAGCTACAAGTTTCCTATGGGCTAAGACTTGGTTGAATTGTATATTTTTTCAGTTTCTATATACCTCCTCCTCTATAATTCCTTTCAGTGCCACACTGATCCTAGATTTTCTCGCAATAGTCAATTTTGATGGTTGTTAATACCACTTTATGGTGTAAATGGGATAGTTCCTAGTGCTGATCAAAAGATCTTAAGTTATAATAGTCATATGGTTAACTCCTAATTTTCCAAAATTTATATTATGATCAAATCAATAGGAAACAAGTCTCAAAGTTTAAGAAATTGGAGAGTCAAATCCAAGTTAAAATAGGACACAGGAAGGCAAAAATCCACCCCCAGAAGCCTTGGACCGATCCAGGGCTTTGCCCTATAGGTTTGTGAAGTAGTTAGACTTTATGGACCAGTCTAGCTAAACCCTGGACTAGTTCGACTACGAATATTTCAAAAATCTGCTTAAAACCCCTAGTTTTCAAGGTCGGAACTTCTCGATTTGAAATATATGTGTGTTCTCACCACTTTACCTGAACTACGTGACTCTCATACTTGAGCAACAATGTCCTCATGCAATCGAAACCATCCAGAAACTTCAATCGATCAAATCTTTGTTCAGATCATTAATGTCTTCTTCTGAAGTTCAAGCTTCATAACTTTGAAGAACATTTTGCATGGTCGGTGTAGAATTTCATGCTCACTCTGAAACTTCAATTACAAGAATATAAATAAAATATTACAACTCAATAGTGTCTAGTTCTGGCATCAAATTTTGCCAATTACAAAAAAAAAATACGTTACAGATGCATCTATGTTCCATGGCTCAGCAAGTAATCAGATAGAACAGGCTAAATTTTGATTCATACAGGATTTAGAACTGAGTTGAAGCAAGATGCAAGGTTGGAAATTTTGTCTATAAATTTGCAAATAAGATAAAAAAAAAATTTGGACGTCTCAAAAGTTCAGATATGTCAAGCTCTCTTTGTATCTGTTAGATAATATATTTAATATTATGTTCCTTAGTTACTATTTTGGTTTTATCAAAAACCACCTAACATTTTTAATCCTCCCAGAATTTCTTGTCTCATAAGTTTACTTGGCCTCCAAGATTAGGTGTCTATAAATAGGCCTTTATGTATTCTTCATAAATAAAATATATGCAATATACAATTTTTCTATATTTCTAACATGGTTTTAGAGCCAACCGATCCATGGTAAAGTTTTTTTAGTCCATCAACATCACCGCCGAAGATGGTACCATTGGCTTCATCCCCAGCGGGTAAGTCAAAATCATTGTGCAAATATCACCATCAATCAACCATAGTCTCCCTTACGCGCTTCTGTGCGCCCACTAGTGGTAATCACACGCCTCCATGATTGACAACTATGCTTCCTTGCGCCCTCTAGTGGTAATCACACACCTTGGCGATTGACTAGAACATTTGCATGTGCGTCCTGTGGTAATCACACACATCTGTAATTGGCCACTGCGCTTCCGTGTGCCACCACTACACTTCCATGCATCTCCAGAAGTCACCATACGCTTCCACGAGCCACCATCACACTTTCATGCGCCTACAGTAGTAGTCACATGTGATTAAACAGAAAATTTCAATGATCCAAGTAGGATTGCTCATTTTTTTATATTTCTAATTTACTAATTAACTAAGTAACTGCAATTAAAGTTGGAAACAAGTAAATCTAATGAGTGAAGATAAGGATGAGATGTGACTAGGGTTTTTGACTTCACCACTAACCTCGTAATCAATGGACAATTAACTAATTATGAAGAGTTATATCATGCATATGTTTTGGTGGCTACAAGCTCACATTCAATAATAAGAAAGATAATATATGATCAAGGTTAAGTATGAACTATCTTCAATTAGCATGCATTATCTACTTATCTACTATACTCTAGGGTGTAGGATGATCCATCTTTTTTAGGCATAATTCATCAAAACATTAATTATATATTCAATTAATACCATTGTGTAATCATCACTCTCATAATCACATAAAATAAGAGGGATTGAGTTTAATCACAACAACTAAATATCTAAGATAAGATAAGAAATCATTGAAACTGAATATAAACTTTATGGACCAATTCTCAATAGAATCATCTAAATTACACAATCTATGCATGAATATAAAACTATCTAATAATTAGAACAATCAAATCATTGATGCTTAGCTAGGGCTACATCAAAATCCTAGTGGAAGAACTAGTCGTTCATGGTGGAAGAAGACATCTCAATGGTTGAGGAAGAAGACGTCATCTCCTTTGAAGATGTGCTAACCCTTGTTCTCTAATCGTTTTTCACTCAAAAGCCATTCAAAACTTCAGAGAAAGGTTCCCGAAACATCCTCAAGTTGCCACTTTTATATGCCAAGAGAAAAGATGAAGTTTCCCAACCAAAATAGGAGACTTCGGGTTTTCCCACAGCCCCAATCGGTGGATTTTTCTGCTAAACTTTGGCCCAGATTTTGACCTAGTAAACATCCATTTCACAAAAATTTCATGAAGACAAAAAGATCTAGAATCGAATTTCGTTCAACACACGCGAAGTTTGGGTTGTTTTGATAGTTGAATAAGGAGTTATGGGCAGAATACAAAAATGAGTCTAGAACTTTCTTTTTCGCAGAATTGGATTTCAGCCCATAATTTCCTTAAGCAATTATACTCCTTTTAGAGCTCTTCTTTGGGCTATTTCGACTTTAAATATTAACTTAATCTGGTCTAATTGATGGAGTCTTCTTATGACCTTCTTGAATATCATCTTTAAAAGCCTAAAATTCATGATTTGAATGAATTTACTATAAAGCACCTGAAAAATAAGAAAAACACTAAAACAAAGTAAAATCACAAATAGCCTATTACTAAGAGAATACAATATGCAAGTTAAGAGGCTAGATTGTGTAACATTCCATACCTATCATTGGTGCGCCCTACCTGCAAGACAAAAGAGTTCGGAACCAAACAGTCGGGGTGCCGGTCGGGTACCCTCCGACGATCAAGTCAGTCCTTGATGAATATATAAAATAGAAAGTAATTATGTATATAATTTTAGTGTACCTTTGGATATGCATCAGCTCTCCTTTTTATAGGAGGGTGTTGGTAGTGGTGTTGTTGTTGTAGGACAAGTAACACTAGACTTCTCCTGCAAGTAATTTCCTTTGGCTGGTTTGGGCAATTACCTTTTCGGGTCTGTGGCAGTCGTCCAAATTTCGTGAGAGGTTCAAATCTCTCACATCTGTTGCCCCCTATTCTCAAGGGTTTGCTTGTCGAACCTCGAGAATGTTTATTTCTTTTGAAATTTTGTCATTTATTTGTAAATAGAGTCATTCCAATATTACATACTACATGTGCGGAACCAAGTGTAGGGGCAAAATTATCAACGTGGAATGGTTAGAGAGTTTGGTTCTTTGTTTGGGTATGTACGTCAAAGTCAAATTTAAAATAGTTAAAATGCATAATGAAAGAAAACGACCGTAAGGAAAGGGATGAACGGGGAAGCAATGAAAACTGTTTTCTTTAATGAAAATAGACTTGCAAACCAATCAAATCTTAGCAGTTAGAAAAATTAATTATAAATTCAAATATATTTTTAGTGAACGAGTCATATTTTGAAAATTATTCACGAATACTTGTTAATAGACATATTTTTTTATTAAACAGGTTTAAAATCGAGTTCGAACAACTTGAGTTGAATTAATCATGCACTATTCATTAACATCCCATTGATCTGCAACTATATGAAAGAGAGAATGGAAACAAAAATGAAAAAAAAAACCCTCTCTTTTTAAAAAATATAGGAGGAAAGAAGAAGAAATATCTTTTATTTTTTTAATTATTTCAATCTTCTAAAATGTCTCATTAAAGCAATAGTATAACCGTCAATGCAATATCACCACCCCACTTTTTCATTTATTTTAGGCTCAACCAAATTGAGAGGAACTTCCTTTCTCTTGATTTTTCCATTCCACGTCCTTCTGCTTTTTTTCCGGTGAATATTCTATTTCACATCCTTGTCTTCACCTCTTTCCTTTTTTCCATTTTTCATATCGAATATATGTTTCCAATCAAATAGCTAATGGTTGTGCCATGTGTTTAATCTGTCACTCGGATAGTAGTACCAATGGGCTAGTGTAAAACCTATCCTCCTAACTGTGTAATGAACAATTTGTGAACTATATGGATGAATAATTTGTAAAGGGAGTTGATATTTCCGCTCCAACTCTTTATTTTGATAAATATAATAACTATCATGTCCTTTTAGCATTTTATTTTAATTAGAAAAGTTATTTTTCTATGCATTGATTTGTTTATTTATTTATTTTTATTATTAAAAATTCTCTATAACTTAACTCTATATTAGTGTTTAAAAGTTTTTGAATCAAATATAAAAGAAAATTGAGTTGCAAACTTACTGCGGCAGAAGAAATCAAACTAATAATAAGTTTATATATTTCTTTTTCCTTTTTTAATTCAAAAGCATTATTCTTTTGTTATCTTTCCTTAACTACTTTTCATAACCCAAAAACTATAGAATGTACAAGAGGAATCGGCACGGTAAGACCCAAATTCAATTGATGATAAAATAAAACATATAAATTTCAAACTTTTGGTTTTGAAAATACTTATTTTTTTTTGTGAAAGATTTTTAAAAGTACTAATTTTGCTTCTAAAAGCAAAATTTACTTTGAATTTTGTTCTAAGAAGGAATATTCATCCGTTCCAAAAAGCCAACCAAACAAGACATTGAGAACACAAGAACACAAACCAGATTAATAGATTCTAAAAATACCACAACATAACTCATAGAAGAAAAAATTTTCAATGAATCAAATCCATGATTCTTAGGAAAATCACTTATTAGAACAATAATAGAGCATTGGAACAATAACAGAGCACGTACCGTACGTAACCAGCAAAATGTAGAAAGAAAATAAACTACTATAGAAACTCCTCCATCTTGAAAATGAAGAGATACGTAACAGAGTTTTAAAAAAAAAAATTTAGTTTAATTTTTTTGAGAAGGTAATTAACTATCACAAATTTTGATTTTTACTAGTTTTTTTCCTTCTGCTTGCAACTCAGTCTTTTTTTTCTAATTGATTCAATATTTTTTAACACTAAAATGAAGTTAAGCTTTAGCAGAAAGAGAGAATTTTTAGAAAGCTTTTTTAATTGAAATAGAATACTAAGAGGGCACTTTAGTCATTATATTTACCAAAAATAAGGAGTTGGAGTGCCAGAGTATATTTATGGAACGCAAATATCAGTTCTAATATGTAAAATATTATATAATTCTTCCACTAATTATAAGTATGTGTATATAGATATAAATTAATAGACATAGCTATATTTATGAGAGAAGAATATCACAAACCAGATATATTGTTTTGGTACAAATTTAGAAATGTATACATATATACATATTTGTATTCACATATAAATAAAGACCATATGTATATATAAATATATTCAATGTTTGAGATAGAAGGCTTACAATGGCAATAACATCATCAAGGGAGGCTCAACCCTTAGGAGACTTGTTATGTATACCACTTGTTAAACACCATATAATGGAGCAATTTGGTAATCACTGTACTACAAAAACACAAAATTTTATTTTAAAAAAAAGACATTTTGCTTAATTAACTATATCTTCCATACTTATGTTGCAACATATATTTTTAATTTTTTAAGTATGATATTATTTCTATATATATATATATATATATATATATATCAGTAGTGTTCAATTGCTCCCTAGTGAGTAGGGAGTAGTATACTCACTTTTAATTGTAACTTTAGAATCTAATCATATGGGTACAATTAAATAGGACTTCTTTCCTCTTTTTTCAAAGCAAAAGTGTGAAGTCTTTCTAAAAGTGGACAAAATTTTATTTATATATTTTTTAAAAAGGCGTCTAGTAGGAACGTAAGAAAGAATTAACCAACCAAATTGCTACACCAGAGGGAGAGCTCCCCCCAACATTTTCAATTTTTTTGTTATCCTCTAGAAAAATTGTTATTTAATTTGTAAATAAGCCCAAAATTGATAGAAAATTTAAATTGGCTCCCCCAAATTTTTTTTCAAAACACTTATTTATTGACCCTAAAATAATGAGTTTGAAAATAAATATAAGTTGAAGTTTTATAAATATTAATTTGAACAATTTTAGCCATTCTTTTGAAGTCCAATTGTAGGGGGCAAATTATCACCCAATCCAACAGGCTGAACTGGTACAGAGAACAGACCAGGCCCATGTCGGCTTGAGACCATGTATCAGCAGAAAGCTCAAACAGGCTGGGTCACTAATTATCAAGGGCCTAATCTCCCCACCCCAATGCTATAAAGCCCAAATCAAAGCAGACTTACAGCTCAAAAAGGAATCCAAACTCCTTGAGAGAAAAGTTAATTGTAATAAGGAAAATCAAACCCTAAAGCGACTCAAATTCCTACTTGCATAAATATTCATGAAATTATCAATGAAAGAGATTCTCGAATCCATCTCTCACAAGATCTTTTCTTTTTCTCTGAAAACACTTTGTTCATTATTTTTGGGTGTGTGCATTGAGTTGTTAAGCAACAATTAGTTGAACAATTTTCTGTAACTACACTTTGGTGCCATCTGTGGGAAGTGTTTAGTCATTTTTCAAAACAAAAGAAACCTGTAACCATGGTGGATACGAGGAGAAATACTTACGATGTGGCGAAGTTGGGTCGACCCCTCAGGAACAAAGGAGGGCGCCACCCATCCAGCTAGAGGCATGAGATCTGCTAGCACGCCCTAACGTTCCGTAGCCCAACAGAATGATGCCCTACATCAATAGATTGCAGATCTGCAGGCCAGGGTGGAATGCGCCGAAAGCGCTAGAAGCCCTGGGCGACAACAAAACGAAGGGGCCAGCTCAAGTAACCGTCGCTAAGTGCCTCACACCACAACAGATTCAGTAACAGATAGCATCACCCCGATCGCCCAGTGAGGATCAAGTCGATCCCTCGTAGCCACTTCCGAAATGGAGAATCCATATGCAATGGGAGATTTTAGCATTGAAGGGCGACAGGTCAGGCTATCTAGCCAATCGATCACTTGCCACCACCCGGTTGACTGAATCTCCCTTCACCGAGGACATAGTCAGAACCGAAAGGCCAAGGAGGTTCACTCTAGCGACGTTCGCTACCTTTGATGAAAAAAGGGACTTGGTAGAACACATCTACCAGTACCAATAGACGATGACACAGGACATCGAGAACGATGCACTTATGTGCAAGATCTTCCCGTCCAGCTTGTCTGGGCCAGCACTGCTTTGGTTTAAGCAGTAACCACCCCGTTCAATACCAAACTTTGATAAACTGTACAATTTGTTCGTAGCCCAGTATGCGGGAAACCAGGAACACAAAAGGACGATCTCCTCACTGTTCACCATGAGACAAGCCAAAAGGGAGAGGTTGAAGTCTTTCCTAACCCTTTTTAACTTGGAGATGTCCATGATAAACCAATGTGATCAGACCCCAGTAGTGGAAGTTTTCAAGATAGCAATTTCTCTGGAAGAGGGGTTCCATCGATCCCTGGTAAAGAACCCTCCAAAGGATATAGGCGAATTGAATTTTTGAGCCCAAAAATACCTGAGGATAGATGAGGATGAGGCAGCCAGAACGCAACGATCGACATTGGTCACTGTGGCCCAACAAACTAAAAGCCAAGTGGCCAAGGCGAAGCCACCTCGGGCGCCTTCCTCATCTGTTCTAGAGGTTGTGAAAATAGGCAAAAGATTGAGGATAAGATCACCCCTCTAAAAGTATCTTTGCCCAGACTCTACTATGGAAACAAGGGCGAAGGAATTTTTTACCCTCCTCCGACCATCAGGCAACCACTAGAGCAGAGGGACAAGAATGAACACTGTTCCCTCCACAACGACTTTGGCCATACCACCAACGAGTGCAAGGGCTTAAAGTAGTAGGTCAAAACCCTAATCGCAAGAGGGGGTTTGACGGAGTACATCGTTCGGGAAAAACAGACAAAAACTTTTGATCAACCCCAGCAAGAGGCAAACAAACAACTCAATCCCAGTCCGATCCGGATTATTAATGAGATTCATGGCTGACCAGGCTCAGACCAAGAAAGCGAGTCTAAAAAACGGTCAAATCTCATGAGTGCCCAGAAGATCCAAAGAATTGGAGAAGTTCGCTCAGTACATGATCACTCAGCTAATACACCAATCACCTTCACGGACAAAGAAATGAGCAGGGTCCAAACGCCCCACAAAGATCCTCTCGTGATTAGCCTCATCATTTCCAACTACGAGGTTAAAAGGGTATTGGTTGACGCAGGAAGTAGCACCAACGTTCTGATTTTATCTGCTTTCTAGCAGATAGGTTTAGAACTAGAACGCATTAGACCTACCGCCAAACTGCTCGTAGGCTTCGACGGTAAGCAAGTAACTCCAATAGGGGTTGTCGAGCTCCCAGTCACTGCAGCCTCAAAAACTCTGACTGAGGCCTTCATCATTGTCGACTTTAGCTCTTAATATAACATGATAATGGGAAGAGGCTGGATACACAAGATGCAAGAAGTCCCTTCAACGCTTCACCAACTTATGAGGTGCATCGCACCGAACGGGAGAGACACAGTCGATATCATTGGAGACCAGGTTATTGCCAAAAAGTGTTATGCCCTAACGCTGAAAGGGAAGACAGTGTAGGAAGAACCGACCAAATAGCAATCACAAAACTCTCTGCCGAAGGGCGTTCCTCAGGAACGGGAAAAAGAAAGTTCAACCAAGGAACCGCTCGAGGAGGTAGAGATCATTCTTGGCAAATATTCCACAAATTTAGGGACTTTTTTATGCCAAATAGAAAGAATGCAGTTGATACAACTGCTAAGAAAGAATGTTGACATTTTTGCCTGGGCCAACACGGACATGCCTAACATAGACTCCTCAGTGTCATGAAATGCACTCAACGTCAATCCCAACTTTCCACCTGTTAAACAGAAGCAGAGACAGTTCGCCTTAGAAAAGAACCAAATCATCACTTCAGAAGTAGATTGGCTCTTGCAAGTCAGGTTCATCAGGGAAGTTCGGTTCCCAGACTAGATCTCGAATGTGGTGGTGGTACAGAAAAAAGAACGGTAAATGGCAGGTCTGCATAGATTTTACCAACCTAAATAAAGCCTGCCCCAAAGATAGTTTCCCATTGCCAAAAATCGATCAGATGGTCGACGCCACAACTGGATACGAATGGTTGATATTCCTTTATTACCCAAAAAAGAACCTATTGTTACAAAGTGATGTCGTTCGGACTCAAGAATTCAGGAGCAACTTACCAACGGTTGATCAACAAAGTCTTCAAAAATCTGATGGGCCGAACAGTCAAAACATATATAGATGACATGGTGGTGAAAATCCCCAAGAGGGAAGACCACCTACAGCATCTGCAGGAAGTATTTGACACCTTGAGAAGCCATAATATGAGACTGAACTTGTCAAAGTTTGCCTTCGATGTTTTCTAAGGACAGTTCCTTGGGCACATCATGAACCGAATAGGGATAAAGGCGAGCCCAGTTCAGGTGAAGGCCCTCCTCCAGAACGAGGAGCCGAAAACTCACAGAGATGTTTAGATCCTAATAGGATGCATTGCCGCTCTGAGTAGATTTATCTCTTAGTTGTCGAACAAATGTAAGCCCTTCTTCAATGTCATCCAATCGAAGGGAAAAGAAGTGTGGGGGCTGAACAGAATGAAGCCTTGGCAAGGCTGAAACAATATCTAATCCAGCTACCAACGCTCTCAGCACCTGATGCGGGAGAGTCCCTATACTTATATCTCGTAGTATCCTAAATGACCACCAGCGCCGTCTTGATCAGAGAACTTGACAAAAAACAGTGCCCGATGTTCTACGTAAGCAAGACCATAACTGAGGTAGAACAAAGGTACTCAAAGATCGAAAAAGGTTGTGCTCACCCTAGTCCAGGCAAAGAGGAAGCTCAGGCATTACTTCGAGGCACATCCAATCATTGTCCAACCAAATTCCAAATCAGAGCGATCCTTCATAAGCTTGATTAGAAGGGAAGAGTAGCCAAATGGGCAATAGAGCTGGGTGTCTACGAAATAACCTACGAAACCTCGAACCGCCATAAAGGGACAGGCAGTTGTAGACTTCTTGTTAGAATGCGAACCTGAAAGTGACGAGGAAACAGAACTTTCATCCCATCCTAAATAAAGACTCTTCGTTGATGGGTCGTCAACACGAGCAGGGTCAGGTGTCGGTGTGAAAATCCAGACCCCAGACGGAACAGCCCTATAACAGGCAATCCACCTGGAATTCCCCGCATCTAACAATGGAGCTGAGTACGAAGACCTTTTAGCAGGACTGAGATTGACGCAAACACTTCAGGTAAAAAACTTGCAAGTCTTTAGTGATTCTTAGCTAATCGTGAAACAGGTTAGTGGAGACTACCTGCTGAAAGATAATCGGATGAAAGCCTACAAAGACCTAGTGCAATAGCTGTTTAAGGGGTTCGATTAAGTTAGAATCTCTCAAATCTCAAGAGATCTGAACCTGAACGCTGACAAGTTTGCATGTTCAGTCTTGGCGGCCTATCCAGATCTGATCAGAATAGCTCTAATCGAGTCCTTGCAAAAACCCGGCACACATCCCTAACAAAAGGTGTTGGTTATATAGAACCTGGGCATTCACAAAATGGGTTGAGGCGTTGGCGTATCCAACAATCACTCATGTTCAAGTCAAAAGCTTCATCTAGAACAATATCATCTATCGGTTTGGGTTGCCAGAGTCCATTATCATGGACAATGCCACAAACTTCGACAACCAACCACTAGACAAGTTCTTCAGAAAATATGGGATTAACCAAAAATTCTCTGCTAGATCCTACCCATAGAAAAATGGCCAAGCAGAGACAACTAATTGGACCATCTTTGAATGCATCCAGAAGAAGCTAGAGAAACGTAAGGGCAGGTGGCTAAAAGAGCTATCCAATGTCCTCTGGGCATACCGAATGACTCCAAGGCGTCCGACCGGTGAGAGTCCGTTCTACCTGGTGTACGGTTCTATTGTGATAATACCAATCGAACCGTCAACTCCGACCATCCGAATGGAGGTACTGGAAAGGGGGCAGAATGACCGGTTGCTGGAACGAAATCTAGACCTCCTAGAAGATAAGAGGGAGACATCCCAAATAAGACTCGTTTCCTACCAAAGAATGGTTAAGAACAGCTATGACTAAAAGGTGAAACATCGAGCGTTCAACCTTAGTGACTGGGTGCTACGAAAAGTCACCGACAACACAAAGGAACAAAATGCCAAAAAATTCATAGAAGGACCGTATAAAATCACTGAGGTGATCGAGAAGGATGCATATAGGCTTTGCAGAGTTAGCGGTGCAGAAGCAATTCGCAAGCCCTGGAATGCAACCCATTTAAAAAGGTACTATATGTAGATTCCAGCATATTTAAATTATTTTTTCCATTTCTACAGACTATCCTCTAATTCTTAAAGAGATACGGAAGAAATCAATAAATAATGCATCTTTTAGAGAAATCATATCACTGTTAAAAGGAAATAGGACATGGTCCCACATTCAATAAAAGACTCCATACTTTATACTAAATAAAGTATAGAATGGAATCCTATAGTCGTGACAGGGCATTGTCGCTGTGTAAGCTTGAAATATACAGCAGTAATGCCTTGCCCTCTTTTTGCCTTTATTTCAAAGGCACTTTAGCCTCTAAGGCCATTATGACATATTTTGCAAAGTATAATTCTTTGTTTTCTTCAAAGAATAAAGGAAAATTCTTCTTATAAAGAAAGTCTGAAATTTAAATACGGGCAATTCAGACCCACTATCTTTTTAGATAGGATTACACTATCCCTATGGCTGGCCCCAAATCCAATGGGAGCCATTTTATAAGTTGGTCAATGCAAAAATATGTATGAACAAAATCCCACATCGGATAAAAGTCTGTGTCTTTTACTATACAAAAAAGGAAACAAAGACCCTAAAGGGCACAACGTGGACATGGTACAACGCAGAAAGTAGATGCGCTGTAACATACCCACGCTCGCTTTTATGCCGGCAAAAATTGCCAACTTTTCCAAATCAAGCTAAGGTCTTAAATGATCGATCGCTTATCCAAGCTAAGGTCTTAAATGATCGATCACTCCACAATCAAAGTCCCTTGTTTTGCTGGGGCAACACTTCTACAGGAGATTAATCAGTAGAGATAGGGGCAGCTAGTGAAGCAGCCAAGGAGGCAGAATGAAAGGCTGGAGGAGTGACAGCAGAACAGGGAGCAGAGCTTGAGCTCTTCAGGAAATTCGCAAACTGGCATTCAACTTCACTAAAAGGAGGAATATGGTAGTCACCAAATGAATTAATGGCCTCTTGAGAGAAACCAGGGATAACTCGTTTGAATTAATTGGTCCTCCGTATTGGAAAATACTTTTTGAGGAACTCACTTTGCATTTGAGTCCATGTAGTGATAGAGCTTGCCGATAGAGATCTGAACCAATATTTAGCCTTCTCCTTCAAAGAGAATAGAAAGAGTCGCATCCGGAAAGCATCTTCTAAGAAGTTATGATTTTTTGTTGTTGAGCAAACTTCTATAAAATCCAAGTGCTTGTACGGATCCTCATCAGTCAGCCCAAAGTAGGATGACAACATCTGGACGATACTGGACTTGATTTCATAGTTCTGTGCAGTCACATTAGGCAGTTGAAATTCAGTTGGCAAATTGTATGTCTCTGGGACATAGTAATCTCTGAGTAAATGCGCCCTCTCCATAACAGCATTAGGTACAATATTGTTGTCCTCATTATTATCACGCATACTGATAAGTAATGAATATTGCATATTCAATGCCCTTAAGATTATATGAATTAGTGTCTTAGTAATATTTATTTCATATTTTTATTAATAATTTTAATCTTTTCAGAATTTCAGGTGATTAAGGGTAATTCTAATTAATAATGGTGCAATTGGGCTACAGATGGTGTTAGGCCTATTCACATTGAAGATTGGGCCAATTCAGGCCTAAAAAGTCTTGGACCCGTTTTGGTATTCAGACCATATCTCCGTACACGATTGTCAAAACAACCCAAACTCCGTGGTAGTTGAAGGAAATTCAATTCTGCACAATTTCATATTTCACGAAAATTTCCTAAAACGGACGTTTTCATCAACTTTCTGCCCTATTTGCGCAGCTGCCACTTTTTGGGCGCAAATGCCACTTTGTGAGGAGCAAGTGCCATTTTCTTATGCGCACTTGCCACTTTGGGAAGGCCAGGTGTCCCGTTGGTTTGTTTTCGCAAAGTAAAAACGACGAAACGAAGAAAACTAGGGTATTCTGGAGGGGGAAGCAGAGAGAGATATACAGAGGCGATTCGTGACGATACGGGCAAGACGACGACAACTTCATCATCGTTCAAGCCTGGACCTCCGATCATGAGTGGCTAAACACCATTCCGGGGAAGTGATGTAACCCTAACCTGTCTTTCAATGTTTTAGTTTGTATATTAATTTGGGAATTATTTATTTTGTGCATTGATTGTATAACCAAAACATAAACAACAGCTGTGCTGTTAGTTTTAATTTGAATGGATTATTTCATTGCATATTTACTTTTGTTCTTGTAGAATGAATGCATGTTTGCAGTGATTAGGGTTTAGTTCTTTTCAACTTCTGTGATTTTGTTAAGACAGGTTATACAATAGTTTTCATAGATCATTCAATTTAGAGTTTTTATAATTCGTACTAAGCGAAGATGGGTTATCATATCATTAGTTAGTCAGATGTATAGGTCATGCTTAGCGAAGACGAGTTATGCTTAATTGTATGTTGAATGAATCCTCTTGATAGAACTGAATTTGGCTTGTAGCCATTCTTTTCTGAATGCATAGATTAAACGTCCCAAATTAGTACAACTTTCATTGTCAGAAGGTTAGTGGTGAAGTCAATTCCCAGGACCCTCTATCTCCAATATCCATCATTTATTTATGTTATTTAATTTTAGCAACTTAAGTTAAAAACAAAACAAATTATTTTTGAATTAAATTAGATAAGGTCTTGACAACTTAACAACGAAACCAACGCAGTCTCTGTGGGTTCGACCCCTACTCACCACTTTACTAATTTTAGTAGAGTATTTGTAGGGTTTTATAAATTCTTTTTTGTCAAAGTGTAAAACAACGACGACACTATTACATAATATTTTATTGTGTTTTGCACGTCGAACACATACCAACGATGATGTTAATAATCTCTTCCTCTTGCTCAATGGTATGGTGATTGAAGTCCCTCAAAAGAAAACAAAAATAAAATAATATAAATTAGTAGCAATATAAAAATTCTAAAAAAAAACTAAAACAAATTAGTATCTGAAAATAAAACAAAAACAAAATTAAAAGCAAAATATAAAAATTTCCTAAACTAAAAATCCAATTAAAATTAATTATGTAAAATCAATCAATCGAACAGATAATCCCCGACAACGGCGCCAAAATTGATTCGTTGGTAAGTGTATCAATTAAAATTACCAGACTTCGCATTAGAACGAATTCCTTACAGAATAGGGCTATTGAAAGGGGTGTCAAACCTCAGGGATTATGGTCTGACTAAGTTGGTATATGGAATTAATTTTAATTAAATTAAGAAAGAATAGGTTTCTGATTTTTATATCTAAACTAACTAAAGAATCAATTAAAATAAAACAAGAGAAAATAAAGAGTGTAGAAAATATGAGATGAATCTAGGGTTATTGACTTCACCACTAACTTCACAATCAATGGCCAATTGAACTAACTACGGGGAATCATATCATGCATAAGTGGTGTCGGTGGCTACAAGCTCACCTTCATCCGTCAAGAAGATAACATATGATTAAGGCTAAGTCATGGACTATCTTCGATTGGCATGGCCATCTGCCTAAATACTCTACTCTAGGGTGCAGTATTGTCCATATTCTCTAGGCATACTCCATCAAAGCGTTTAATGATATATTTAGTGATTACCATTGTGTAATAATTATTCTCATAATCATAGAATATAAGAGAGATTGAGTTTAATAGCAACAACTAAATATCTAAGACAAGATAGGAAATCTTTGAAACTGAATTTATAAGACTTTTATAGCTCAATTCTATAAGAAAAATCCTCTAAATTATACAATCTATACATGTATACAAAAATTCCCAATAATTAAAATAATCAAACCATTGATGCTTAGTTAGGGCTACATCAAAACCCTAGTGGATGAACTAGCCGCTCATAGTAGAAGAAGCTTCAACGGTTAAGGAAGAAGGCATCATATTCATGAAATACGCGCAAGACTTCATTCTCCCATGGTTCTCCACTCCAAAGCTCTGCAAATTATGTCTTCTAAAGTATCAAAAAGGTCTCTCCAAATAGCCTCGAATTCTCCCTTTTAAACTCCCAAGAGAGATCATCAAGTCCTAATCCAATTAGGAAATAATTAGGTTTTCCTGCAGCACTAAATAGGTGAATTTTTCTGCTGATATTCAGCCCAACTATTGACCAACTTGAAGTCTGATTCACGAAATTTTTGTGAATACAAACGTGTCCAGAATCGAATTTCGTTTAACCAAGTGAAAATTAAGTAGATTTGAGACTCGAAAATATGATTTCCGGTCCTTATTCCAAAATAGGATTAAAACTGTATTAAGCGCAGAATCGGACTTCAGGCTCCTAATCTCCTTAAGCAGTTGTAATTCTCTTGAATCTCTTCCTTGGAATGATTTGAGTTGAAATATGGACTTGAATGGATCCATTTGATGTAGGCTTAATCTAACTCTCTTGGATGTCATCTTTAAAAGCCCAAAATCATAGTTTTAACTGAAATAATCATTAAGGCCCTGAAAATACACAAAACACTAAAACGAAGTAAAATCACAAATAATCTATCACTAAGAAAATAAAATGTACAAATTAAGAGGTTAGAATGCGTAACATTCGACGTCAATCACACACCCAAACTTACATATTGCTAGTCCCTTAGCAATAAAATAAAATAAAACTAAAACAAAGGAACCTAACTAAACACAAACTCAACTACCCAACTTCACTTTTGTGAGAGAAACGATTGCATTTAGTATATGCAACAAGCCTTTAAACTCCTAGGTTCCCCCTAGTGGACGAGTTATAGTCTCGTGAGGGTTTTCAGAAATGATACCCATAAACATTCAAAATTCTTGTTTAAACATTACTCAAGAAGAATATTACAATATATAGTTACAAACTTGCATTCAAGAATAATTTCAAACTTCTAAATTCCATAATTCAAAGCAATGGTCCCCATGCATAATTCACATCAACATATCTCAAAATAACCAACTCTAGCTCTCTCATGATAAGTGAACTAGTAGTCATCTCATGTAGCATAACCCAGCTCCGAATATATTAAGGCACATACCCCTTTAACTCACTAGTTCCCCTTATTGAATTCATACTTTCAAACATGAATACATGAATTTTTTTCATTTTTTTTCTTCTTTTTTTCATTGCTTTATTGGTTGTGCAATGTCTTGGTCATTTAAGCTTTCTGAAAGATCCATGTAGCAACTTTTTAGTTAGTGACTCCCAAACCAGATGGCTTTAGGGCACTAGGTGTTAAGACTCCCCGAAGAACCTAATTACTCGAATCAGTCAGGCTACAAATCAAGACAACCAATGCTCATCTTTTCTCACCCCTTAACTTTTGACGCGAACACTCCGTGCTTTGTGAGGCATAGAGGCTCGGTTACTCATGAAAAGGATCAAATTGATTTGTTATTCATTACATTTTCTCCTTTTTTTTCTTCTCTATTTTTTTTTTATTGAAGTCAAGTAAAACACATCATCGGTACTCATTCTCAAGAGATACTAATTAATATCAAGCATATGTAACTCAACAACTCAGATCCAAAGTTTATACCCCACAAGATTATGCTAGTGTGTATGTGCATGTGAGGAAACTAAAACCAATCACCCCAAGGCATGTCAATGTAAACAATGATTAAAACTACTTAATTCAAACCATAGTTTTCAAAAATTTAAAACTTACTCAAAAATTGCAAGTTAAGCACCTACATAAAGTATTAATCCCTTGAATAATGTAAAAAAATTCTAACTAAAAATAAAACAAAAGAAAAGAAAATAAAAAACTAAGAAAAATAAAATAACCAAAAAGTCCTAAAACAAGAAAAATTTCACAAAAATTTTTCAAATTTCTCCCCATTACAATAAAGCACATCAAAGGCATCGCCTCACCCCCAAACTTAAACTATACATTGTTCTCAATGTACACCAAATAGAAGCATAGAGAAGAGAAAGAATGACATTACCAGGATCCGAAGAAGTGGCAAAAAAAATCAAGCAAACCAATAGCATGAAAGTAATGCAAGCACACCCCCAAACTTGGATGCGACAACCTGTCAAAACAACCACTATGCACCAAGACTAAGTGGAAATATGAGAGAAAATAAGAATAAAAAGAAATAAAAAAATATAATATAATATAATAAAAGGATCAAATTCATCAAATACAAATGAAAGGGGAAAGAGAAAAAATAAATAAAAATAATTTTTTTTAATTTTCTGATTGGGCGATCGATCGCCCACCTGGGAAAAAATTATCAAAAGATTTTTGGTTTCCTGGGCGATCTATTGCCCCACTAGTCCGACCTGACCTTTCTATCGCCCAAGGTCGACCAAGAGTGCCTTTTTTCGCCTGTTTTGGGTCCAAATACCCCGTCCACCTCCCGGCATTCTCCGGAATCAACTAAGACATCAAAAACTCAAAGAAAACACATTAAAACACACCTAATATTGAAAGAAAAACTAAGAAAACATGAACTAAAAATTGAAGGAGAGAAATCCTAAAGAAATTAAATGTTAGAAATACAAAATACCCCACAGTTAACATTCGTAGGCGACGTTCATCGACTTCAATTCAAGGTTCACCCAATGTCACATCTCTTGAGGAGATTTAACATCGTCCCCCTTGTATGCTTCTCACTTCCTTGTGCTGAACTCAAAGTAACCAGAATGGTCTCATTGGCTTCAAAAAATATATATCTTGGCCTTGAAGAAAGAGGTGTCAATTCCAAATGTGGAGGAGACTCCAATGATGGCACCGTAGGACTGCTAGAAAGAGGGAGAAGTGGCTCAATCGAAATCCTCCAAGGTGGCTTATCTTTTATGACCACTACGTCAAGCATAGCATTCACCTCTGCGATGGACTTCTCACCATCTTGAGATAGAGCAAACGGAGCAACTTCTTCCTCACAATCATCAATGTCATTCATGAAGAAACAATCACTCTTATCTGGAGGATGTTGAGTAGCATTAAAAATATTCAATTTTACCTTCATGTTGCCAAATGATATATCCATGATCCCCGATCTACAATTAATACGAGTATTAGTAGTAGCTAGAAACGGACGACCAAGGATGACTGGAATGTGCCTTTTCGAATTATGCACTGGCTCGGTATCTAGAACAATGAAGTCCACTAGAAAATAGAATTTATCCACCTTGATGATGACATCTTCAACGATCCCATGAGGTCATTTGGTTGATCTATCTGCAAATCACAACACTATCATGGTAGGCTTCAATTCTCCTAAACCCAACTGTAGGTAGACTGAGTAGGGCAACAAATTCACACTTGCACCCAAATTAAGAAGAGCTTTATCCACATGGTGCTCCCCAATTATGCATGAGATAGTTGGAGCTCCAAGATCTTTATACTTTGGAGGAGTGCAATGCTAGATAAATGAGCTCACTTGTTGTGGAAGTATGACTCTCTTTGAAACATGACCCATTGATCTCCTTTTCTGAGTGCACAATTCATTCAAAAATTTAGCATAAGGAAGAATCTGTTTGATGGCATCAAGGAGTGGTAGATTAATCTTCACTTGTCAAAACACCTCCATCATGTATGCAACTTGTTCCTTGCTTCCCCAACTTGGATGCTTCTTGAAAACGTTGTGGGAAAGGAGCCTTGGGCTCATATGAATTTTCAGCACTTGGACTTATGATCACTTTTTCTTCTTTCTTCTTTTCTCCCACCTTGTTATTAATTACTTTTCTACTTCTCAAAGTGGTGATGGCTTGAACCTCCTCAAGATGTGGGTTGCTCGAAGAAGAAATATTGTCGAGGACATGAACCCCTCTTGGGTTGTTAACTGGTTGACTTGGTAGCTTCCCCTCTTCTCTTTTACTCAAGGCATTGGCAAGTTGTCCAAACTGAGATTCCAGTTTGGCAATCGATTGAGAGTGAGAATAAACTAGTTAGGCAGTGGATCGAACTACTTCAGCAATAGAGTTAAGCTTCTCAAGTTTTACTAAGGCAATCATCATGTTGTCCTCAAGAGTTGAATTCTTTGGTGGCATAGGAACTTGTGATTGATATGGCTGTGGAGGCAGATACTTTTGAGGCTAAAAAGTAGGTTGATTTGCTACCATGAGTTGCACCACTCTCTATGCCACAACATCCACAATGGTAGACATAGCATCTGTAGATCCAACCTCAAAAATATCATTTGCCTTCCTCGAATGGGTTGGTCTACTTGAACGAGATGAAAACACATATTGTAAAAAATTGTCACTGAGAATCTCAAACAAAGTCCATGCTTCATCTTCACTTTTTAACATAAAAGTAGCCCCACATGATGCATCCACCATCTGTCTGTTACCTTTTGTCAGCCCTTCATAAAAACACTACACTAATTGCCACTTTGGAACTTGGTGATGAGGACACTTCCTAAGAAGGTCCTTGAATCTCTCTCATGTCTCATACAATTGTTCCCCCTCAGATTAAGAGAAACCAGTGATAACTCATCTGAATTGATTGGTCCTCCCTATCGGAAAATACTTCTTGAGGAACTCACTTTGCATTTGAGTCCATGTAGTGATAGAGCTCGCTAATAGAGATCTGAATGAATACTTAACCTTCTCCTTCAAAGAGAATGGAAAGAGTCACATCCGAAAAGCATCTTCTGAGAAGTTATGAATTTTTGTTGTTGAGCAAACTTCTATAAAATCATCTAAGTGCTTGTACGGATCCTCATCAGTCAACCCGAAGTAGGATGACAACATCTGGACGACACTGGACTTGATCTCATAGTTCTGTGTAGTCACATTAGACAATTGAAATTCAGCTAGCAAATTGTATGTCTCTGGGACATAGTAATCTTTGAGTAAACGAGCCCTCTCCACAACATCATTAGGCACAATATTGTTGTCCTCGTTATTATCACGCACACCAGCCATGACATTAATAATCTCTTCCTCTTGCTCAATGGTATGGTGATTGAAGTCCCTCAAAAGAAAAAGAAAAAAAAAATACAAATTAGTAGCAATATAAAAATTCTTAAAAAAAATAAAACAAATTAGTATCTAAAAATAAAACAAAAACAAAATTAAAAGCAAAATATAAAAATTTCCTAAACTAAAAATTCAATTTAAATATAAAAATTTCCTAAACTAAAAATTCAATTAAAATAAAAATTTAATGAACTACGCGCAAGACTTCGTTCTCCAATGGTTCTCCACTCCAAAGCTCTGCAAATTATGCCTTCTAAAGTGTAAAAAAGGTCTCTCCAAACAGCCTCTAATTCTCCCTTTTAAACTCCTAAGAGAAATAATCAAGTCCTAATCCAATTAGGAAATAATTAGGTTTTCCCGCAGCACTAAACAGGTGAATTTTTCTGCTGATATTCGGCTCAACTTTTGACCCACTAGAAGTCTGATTCACTGAAATACAAAAGTGTTCAGAATCGAATTTCATTCAACCCAAGCAAAAATTAAGTCGATTTGAGGCTCAAAAATATGACTTCTGGTCCGTTTTCCAAAATGGGATTAAAACTATATTAAACGCAGAATCGAGCTTCAGGCCCGTAATCTCCTTAAGCAGTTGTAATTCTCTTGGGCCTCTTCCTTGGGCTGATTTGAGTTAAAATATGGAATTGAATGGATTCATTTGATGTAGGCTTCATCTAACCCTCTTGAATGTCATCTTTAAAAGCCCAAAATCATAGTTTTAACTGAAATAATCATTAAGGCCTTGAAAATACAAAAAACACTAAAACGAAGTAAAATCACAAATAATCTATCACTAAGAGAATAAAATATACAAATTAAGACGCTAGAATGCGTAACATTCGACGCTCAGTTGTGATACTTAATATCACAACTATATTGTAATACTTAATATTGTCAGGAAAAAAATAATATTAATAATAATAAGAGAAAAAAAATAAAAAAAATTCACTGACGTCCCAGTTGGTGTTTATAGAAAAAATATCTTAAATTATATGTTAATCTTCATCGAGTCTAATATGAAAAAAATGCTAATGAAAAATTTTAATCTTTCCCAGAGTAGAATGTTCAAAGTATTACCTATAACCTTCCCATGCTCAAAAAGGAGGGGAGGGATTTGAGCTCCAAAGTGGGCAAATAATAATAATAATAAGAGAAAAAAAATTACGTTAACGTTCCAGTTAGGTGTTTATAGAAAAAATATTTTTAAATTATATGCTAATCTTCTTGAGTCTAAGATGACAAAAATTTCATTGACAAATTTTAATCTTTCCCATAGTGGAATGTTGAATTAATAATACTTTTATAATATATGTATATATTTTTTATTTTCTAATTGATTAAAGGAAAGAGAGAGCTTACATGAGAGAGTGGTGTTATAGAGAAGGCCAAATGAGAGTTACAAATGAGAAAGACATCATTAAAATAATAATAATAACACCTTTCGAAAAAATATTCAAATAATAATATTATTGTCGGGGGTATTGGAGTAATTTTAGTTGAATAAACTTAGTCTTCACATCAACTTAAGGGAAATTTGGGAATTTTAGACATGAAAATTTGCTTATATAAGCATTTTCCACCATTGACTGTTAACGGAGGGGGCGGTATATGTTATTCATACACAAATCTTAAAGGAGATCAGTGTAATTTTGCAAACAAAAAAGGAGATTTGTGTATATTGACTAAACTTCAAAGAAGGTGAGTGTAATTTTTCCTATAATATAACAACTTTATGACTATGGAATTCAAACCAAGTCTTTTATGCACTACTTGGGTACCAAAATTCAAAGTAAAAAAAAGTGGTTATAAATTCCAATTCGAAGAAAGGGACTTCATCGTTATAAACACAAGAAATTGGACCAAATCCAGATGTATTGGACCACTAAACTTATTCCTAACGTAAATCTGCCGACTTACTAGATTGAGCTGACATGATCAACCAAATAAAGTTAAAAATTTGGACCTCTCCATGTTACCTTACCCAAGTGAAGGTACAAATTTTTGAATAATTACTTTTTTTTATTTTTTTTTTCAGGTAGTTTTTCAAGTGCAGTTTCCATATAGGTGGTCCAGATGGAAGGAGTCGAGGAAATTGTGTTTGCAAGAACTTAAAATCAATCCCATGAATTATGACAGGAGTAACTCATGAGATTGATTTTAGGAATCCTGCGACAATATAATTTTTATATTTATCTAATGTTTGTATTCTTTTACTTATAAATAGAAGTGGTCATTTGATGCAAGAGTATCCGAGTCAGATGATGCTGAGCTGTCAGATGACACATTAATGACACTAAAATACCTTGAGTTGGCAGACCAGCACAAAAATGGCAGGAAACCGTGACCTTGTCCCTAATTGGGGTAATTTTGGATACGCTTCTGTATTTTGGCCATAACTTTGGCTACGGGTATCAGAATCGCCTTTATGACCACAATTCAGAAAACTTGTTTCGGCGCGCACGTCGTGGGCACCAAGCTACACTGGGTGTGTATTTTTTCGAGGCCAAAATCCACTGTTTTACCCTCCGAATCCCCAATTTTAGTTATTGCTTTCCTTTTTTAGTAATATTTATTTTGTTGATTAGGAAGAGATTCTGGGCTTGATTTGGGTCAGATTTCTGGCAACTTCCTTCTTTTATTTCGTATTTTATTTTGGCACAATTTTTGAAATCCTCCTATTTTTGGTAATATTGATGAATTTCAGCTATATAGCCCGACTTGTGGGCTGATTCTAAAATACTTTGATTTTGAGTAATAATTTGAATACTAGAGGCTTTTCTCTGAGTTTTTTGGACGATTCCCGTGCATTCCTTCTGTATATTTCCTGTTATCAATAGCCTACAGAATAATCACTATTCTGTTCGGCGTCATCATTGTAAACATAATAAAAGAATATAGTTCTTTGGACTCTGTGTGCCATGAATTTAGGCTAAATCACGTTATATTCTTTTGTTGTTCATGCTTAATTTCTCTCTTAAATTTGGTTTCTCTTAACAAAACATATATATGTATATATTTTATTCTTGTAAATAAAATGAAAATCATTATGTCTTGTCAATTTTAAATTTTAATGTGTAGATGGGACGAGCACAAAAAATTAAAAGTCATCCATTTGGACAAGATATTGGAGGACCAAAATCATCCCTTTTTGTCATTACATGTGTAAAACCCAAATTGAGTGGTTATTTCCATTGGATCGTTTATGTAGAAAAATTTAGCCACCATTTGGAGTTATTTTATGACCCACAAATTGAGTCAGAATCCATTTCGCTATCCATTTCTTGATTCTCTACCACAAAAGCCAGGCCTGAATTAATACTTGGCATGGAGAGTTCTAATAAGCTATTACAAACTCAATCAAAGTTTTCAGCCTTTCTGAAAAAAAATAGCAAGTAAACTACCAAATGGATCCTACTTTCTGGTGTGTTTGCTGAGTAGTTTACCTATGAACCGATACACTACACTGATCTGCATGGGATTTAAACAATAGTCATCACAATTAAGCTAGATTTAACTTATTTTACCTCATCTAGCTCATTTTATAGATCAAAGGATAAGAAATTAATATAGAAAAGATAACAGTGTTAAGTATCTAGTAAACCATATTTATACAGCTTTAACCTGCAAAAACCAGGTTTATATGTTCTCTCCATCTATGAGGAATCCAACTTGATTACCACTCTTAAAGTACAAATCTTTTTGAAGCATAGTTTTGATATCGTGAACAGAGGAACTTTCACAGCTTGCATCTATAACAGCCTACTCTACCACATGGTATGATATTATCCGCTTTGGATCCAAACTTGCACAATTTTGTTCATGAGTTTTACCCCAAAAGGTCTCATACCATTTGGAGAGAACACACTACATATAAGTACATCTCCTTCTCCACACCCAGACGATATGGGATTGAGCACCCTGTAGTCTGTCAGTGTGGTAGCTCGCTTCAGTGTCTCTTCTTGCACCCGCCCACATCATACCCACCCACAAGGGTCACTACAATCCACCTTGCTAGGAAGCCCGACGTCCTCGTCGGCACACTTTCGGCTGGGTTTCGACTCTAATATCATTTGTAACAGCCCACTCCACCTGATGGTATGATATTGTCCGCTTTGGGCCTGAGCCCACACGATTTTGCTCTTGAGTTTTACCCATTTTGTTGATATTTTAGGTCCCAGGTCGGTTTCACTATGGGGATAGAGTCTTGGGAGGGGTTTGGTTGTGGCAGACATCTCATCTCATCAGTTACAGAGTAGGAACTTATTCTCTTTTTCAAGTTCAAATTATGAACTCTTTTGAGACTTTAGTTGTTGGTTTTTAATTTAGAGTTAAAACTCTTACTTTCTGGTTAAGGGGTCCTTGGGTTACAGGACTTTCAAATTGTACTACCGGACATGTACTTTGTTTATTTAACGTTTTATATTGATTCAGATAGACTTTCTATTTTGCTTTTAAAATTTATTTCATTCTGTCTTTTATACTCTGTAGGGACCCTTGTGGGCGGCTGTGATGTGGGCTGGTGCAAGAAGAGACACTGGGGCGAGCTACCACACTGGCAGATTACAAGGTGCTCAATCCCACATCACTTGGGTGTGAAGAAGGGGATGTACTTATATATGGTCTGTTCTCTCCAAATGGTATGAGGCCTTTTGGGGTAAGACGCAAGAGCAAAATCGTGTGGGCTTAGGCCCAAAACGGACAATATCATACTATGTAGTGGAGTGGGCTGTTACATGCCATTACAAATGGTATCAGAGCCAGAGTCCAGCCGAAAGTGTGCCGACGAGGATGTCAGGCCTCCTAGGGGGGTGGATTGTAGTGACTCTTGTGGGTGGGTGTGATGTGGGCGGGTGCAAGAAGAGACACTAGGGCGAGCTACCACACTAGCAGGCTACAGAGTGCTCAATCCCACATCACCTGGGTGTGGAGAAGATGATGTGCTTATATGTAGTGTGTTCTCTCCAAATGGTATGAAGCCTTTTGGGGTAAAACCCAAGATCAAAACCGTGCGTGCTTAGATCTAAAGTGGACAATATCATACCATGTGGTGGAATGAGCTATTACAGATGGTATCAGAGCCAAAGCCCAGCTGAAAGTGTGCCGACGAGTACATCTGACCTCCTAGGGCTTACACCTAAAGCGGACAATATCATACCATGTGGTGGAGTGGGCTGTTACAGATGGTATCAGAGCCAGAGCCCAACCGAAAATGTGCCGACGACGACGTCGAGCGTCCTAGGGGGTGGATTGTAGTGACCCTTATGGGCGGTTGTGATGTGGGCGAATGCAAGAAGAGACACTGGAGCGATCTACCACACTGGCAGGCTATATAGTGCTCAATTCTACATCGTCTGGGTGTGAAGCAAATGGTATGAGTGCTTTTGAGGTAGAACTCAAGAGCAAAACCATGCAGACTTAGGCTAAAAGCGGACAATATCATACCATGTGGTGGAGCGGGCTGTTACATCATCCATCAAACTCCTGCAATAACATGTAAAATAGTGATAGAATATTGAAAATGTTGAAGAACTAGACATTCGCCGCTAATGGCATGGAATAATATAACAGCATTGATGATCATACACTTTTAAACCTCATGAACGCGTTTTCTGGTTGGGAAACAATTTTCTAAATTTTTAATGGCCCATTTGGATTTAGATGTCTTGTTGAAAGTTAAGCTAAATATGCCATTGGTAACTCCAAAAAGCACAAACAACAAACATACTTTCATGCTTCAACTTCTTTCACAATTTGTGAGAAACTGAAGTCTGACCTTCTTGACTCTTGCTAGAGAAACTTCCATACTAATCCTCTCTTGGGGTGATTCTGCAGAGCAATCTTGAGCTAATTTCATGATGGATGAAACACACGGCACCTTTGCAGTGAAGTCTTCTTCATCTGGGTTTAGCAAGTTGGAATCTATAACCTTAATTATTTCCAATTTACTCAACCCTTGAGGCTTAGATCTCCAGCAAAATATAAATCATCAGTGGGTTTTCCTTCTTGAAAATGTTTTCATCAACATAATACTATAACTGTAAACATCAATCTTTGTGGATACTAATCCTTCTATTCCATACACTACATGGAACATTACAATTCATCGTAACAATTAACATGCATTTAGGTCAGGAAAGTACAATTTAGTAGAAAGTTGAATTCAAGTTCTGTCATGAATTCAGACTTTGTTATGAAAAAAGAAAAAAAGAACTTGACGTTAATAAAAATTAAAGCTAGAGACTTTCACCTGGTGCAATATATATACCCAAATGTAGCAAGAGTCACGGTTAGTGCAAGGCTTTCCCCCTCTCCTGCGAACTTTGCAATGCCAAAGTCACTCACATGTGCAATCATATTTTCATCTCGAAGGACATTGTTGGGCTTTAGATCACAGTGAATGATAGGTGTTGGATAACCATGGTGGAGATAATCCAATACACATGCCACATCTATTATTACATCCAACCTCTTCAAGATATCCAAGAAATAGTTGTAAGAATACAACCACTTTTCGAGGCTCCCATTTGGCATGTACTTGAGTACCAATGCTTTGAAATCTAGGTTTGAGCAACTACTAAAGACACAGGTGAGATTTCTATGGGGGATGTTGCGCAACATTCCACATTCTGTGTCAAACCTCTTGAGTGCGCCTTCTAGTTGCAAATTGAATACCTTAATAGTCAAAATTGTCCCATCTATTAGCATACCTTTGTAAAAATAAACTGAAACTACCCATTCCAAGCAAGTTGATTTCTCCAAACCCATTGGTTTCTTGTAGGAGTTCATGGTATGTAATTCTTTCATGTGTAACTACAGGGATCGAATCAATTCGAATTGACGTTTCATTGTTTCTTCTTCAACTTCTTACACAAACAAATGTGGAGATCAAAGTAATCAACATTGATGTGATCGACAACAAAATATAAATGACTAAAAGTGCTCTTTTAGTCCTTGATCTTTGAAGAGAACTAGCGTCACATGATATGACTTGGAACTGAGGAGCACCACACAATACTTCATTTGACATAAAAGATTGACCCGTGAAGTTTGTGGAAGGACCTCCAGTGGGAATTTCTCCTTAGTATATTGAAATATTTAAGATACAAGAGTACCTCTAACAATTTGGGGATCACACCAGAGGTTGTTTTGGGATAGATCCAAGAAAACCAAACTTACCAGTTGCCAAATGACTCAGGAATAGGTCCTTGTATTCTATTATGGGCCAAAGATAGATTAATCAAGTTTTGCAGACCTGCCAATTGTGCTTGGGATATCACCTGAGAGTTGATTCATTGATAGATTTATTAGCATTGCTGCCTTTAGATTTCCAATTTCTGGGGGCAGACGGACAATTACAGAATTTGAGGAGAGGTCTTTCACCAAATGATCTCTGAGGCTCAGAAGGAGGTTGGTATGGTGGAAGATAATTTGTTAGACTTTAGATATGGATAATACATATCTAAATTGAGAAGCATTTGAGACGGAGAATTTCAGTGAGAGGTGATTGAAGACAAGTGAAATGAATTGTAGTGTTGAGATGTTAACAAAGGTTGCTGGAATGGGACCTTTTAGGCCATTTGAACCTGAATCAAATACCTCCAAGTTGCGAAGGTCACCAATCTCCCCTGGGGCATTACACTACATGCATGCGAAAACAAACAACAAATTAACAAACGTAAAGTAATCTCAATACAACTTCCAATCAATCGAGAAGCTTTGCAGCGATGATTGAAACAAATGCACTAGTTGAAGAACCTCCTTGGTGCTTCATCATCAAATTTCAGTTTGACATTCACATCTAGAAAAATGACTTGGAAAGTACAATTATGGGTATGAGTGATAATAAAAATTAACACACACATATATATAATGATCTATTAAATGACACATGCAATTTCTCCTTTTCATTCAATTGGGAAGGCTTCTTTGCAAACTGAGTTCTATGCAATTTCTAGACCCATACTTCTTCCTTAATAAGGATATTAGAGTCGTGCACAAATGAAGCTATGAGTCAGGAAACAATTAAGTATATGCAAAAGACGCCTTGCCCAGGCCAATCAAGTTCATCCCAGAGGGACTATATGTTGAATGTAGTTATAAGAAGAAAAAAAATAATTAGTTTAAAACAGCTGTAGATTTATAAAATTCAACTTTGTGGCAAATATGGAAATTGGAAAGGCAAAAATTGCCCATACCTGCATAGGATAATACATAATTATGCATATATGTGTGTGTATTCATATGTTAGATGAGAGAGAGAGAGAGAAACTGTCATCTACATAGAAAAATAGGGTTCTCTGGATCAATGGCCTACTTTATTAATTAGTATGAACATGAGAATGGAGCTTCACGCCTATTGTCCAGAAATTCTACTGATTTAGGTCTCAAAACGAAGCCAAAGAGAATCAACTTCAGCATATATAGTAAAAAGGAAAGACAATGACAAACTTACAGAGGGGAATTCTTGTTTAGCTCTGTAGTTGGGAAAGTAACTGTAACCAGTGAGACCGGGCAGATCATCTCCAACCTGCACAGATGAGAAGAAAAAAAAAATGAATGACATGCATTGAATTATAGGCAACTTAATGATGATGACAAAAGAATGAATATATGGGTTATGCTTGTTTAGCTAATAGAGATTGCTTGCTACATTCCAGGAATATTCTTCTGTTGTAAAAGTTCATAAAAGGAAAATCATAGTAACAGGACAGACCTTTATAATCTCTGCAATGGCTAACTTTTCTTGCTAATTGCCTGTCCCAGGCCTTCAAAACAATCTCCCATAGACCATTTATCCGGAATATATGTAACACAAGGTGTTTATTCATAATAGGTAGAGAAAATAGTTGAAGGAAGATTGTAATGGTCCCAGAGCACTGCAACAAATTCTTAGCAAGGGAATAATTGTAAACCAGAAAAATTAGGGTAAAACTACACATGAAAATAATAATATCATCATCATATGATAATAATGCCATTTTTTTGTTGACTTGACTAACTCAAAGCAAAATAGAAAAAACATATAATAGTACAAAGAAGTTTTTTAGACTAAATTTAGAAACTATGCATATTTCCTTTTTCTTATTTTCATTTCCCTTTTCCAATACATATAATGGCAGATCCACATTCGTTGCTAATGCCTCCATAATGTTTTAGCCACATTCAAATATTACGTTACATTGGACATCCTATCAAGATGAAAGGCCTACATGCCTCCAACAAAACAGAAATGCCAATATAGCTATACATCCTCTTTAGGCCGAATCTCCATGCCCTCAACAATGAGGCCAGTCTTGCCGCCAAGGTGTATGATCTCCATCAGTCGCAGCTCCACCTCACCATCATCGCCATTATCATTGAAAAACTCACCCAATTCAATCTCCATCCACCCATCCTTTCTCACTCGTTTAAACACTTGTGATATCAGATCAATAGTGGTGGCCTCATCTTCTGCTTGATGCTCATCTATTTCATTAACAAGTCTCACATACACATTGACTTCATCCAGCCCAAAATATCTGTTTGCAATTTTGTACACAAGGTAAGCTGCATAAGTTGTATTTGGGGACAGCAGTTGAGTTACCATCTTGCCTCGGATATCAAGCCAACAAACACTAAGAAGCTTAGCCACATCTGAGAATCTGCACATATAAAACGATAACACTGCAATAAGAAGCCTTGAAGCAACTATGCACCCTTGAAGTCATGCACATGGATGCATTGATAAACATCCACAAATAAAAGAGGAAGTGTGTGTGTGTGTGTGTGTGCAGAGAGAGAGAGAAGGGATGGTGGCTGAACCTGGAGTCAGGGTGAGATGCCCATTCCCAGTAACAAGGGGTCTGTCCCCATGAAATTGAAAGTTTCCTGGCTCCTAGCATATAACATTTCTTCCCGCTCTTTTTATCTACTGAGAAGCTCTGCTTATAAGCAGTGCCAACATTGCATTAACAAAAGCAGAACTATATAAGAAGTTCTTACTGTACAACAAACTGCAGCAAGAACACTAATGGAAATATTCTAGCTGTGTGCCAATCCCTCCAAGTAAATTCAAGGTTGGTGTGACATTCAAAATTAGTACTTTTTATAGAAGGCTAATGGAAATATTAATTTAATTCAGGAAAAAAAATATTAATTTAAAAATTAATGCATGTTACAAAAATTAAAAATAATACATGTGTTCTAAATTAGAGAAGAGTGGGATAAGCATGAAATTATTTGCAATAATGGAATGGTAAATATAAAAATCATGTAAAATTTTAGCGACATGATCGACAAAACATAAAGACATCTTCAATTTTGTTTAACTTGAAATTTTATCAAATATGCTTCAACATTAATTTTTCACAATCAATGAAGTAAAACAACCATAAGGCTCTCAAATTGTTACCTATAGCTCACTGGTAATGTATATGTGCAGTTCAAATTATCGAAATCCACAAAGAATATCAGAACATTTTTATGGGACTTCGCCTCCATTTGGATAAATGAATGTATTTCAAAATGAAAGGATTTATTTTTAAATAAAAGATTGTTTATTCAAGTTGGAACTCGAAACTCAAGGAGATATTAGATTTGAGGTAGGATCCTTGCCGGCATGGATTTCAATTAACTTCTTCCATCATTATTATTGAATCCATTCATATAAGACTCTCAAATCATTATTAGAACTTAAACTTAAATCACTTACTCTAAACTAATGCTACAACCGTTTAAATGATTGAACATGAATCCGATCATTTCAAATCCTTCAATTCAGATGGAACCTTAATATTTCTATGCTTCAAGCATGTACATTTCCAGTCCATTTCAATCACCAACTATAAAATGTAGGTGGAACCAAATTACTAGAAATGATACCTGACAAAATCAAGTAAAGGTGATTAAAATAGTTGATGAATGCACTAATTTTGAAGTATAGAAACTCCAAATCCAATTCTATAAGATCAAAAAACAGAGAAATTGAACCAAGCCTAGTTCTTTTTTTAAAAAAAAAGTTTTTTCTTTTTTGGTGGTAAGAAACAGAAACAGAGCAAAAACAGCATTATCCCATCATATCCCAGTTGACTGCCTTTTTTTAACTTCTAAGACAAAAGCGCCATGTTTTACGATCACAAAGGAAAACTTAACCAAGATCATAATTTTTCTTCTCTCTTTTTTACTTCTTTAGTTTTTGTGTTGTGTTTTAAGCCTTTTGATTTAAAACAAATTATATAGTCAAAACAACGGGACAAAAGTTCTATGTGACTATTATAGCCAAACAATGTTGATTCTGACTCTAGTTCAAGTTCGAGCCCTGGCGTGGGCAAAATGTGTGTGACTCATTTACCTGATCAAGAAAAAAAAATGGTGATTCTGACTCATTGTCTAAGATCAAGATCCCATTTTCCCAATTCTAAGATAAAATTAAACCAACACTATAGTTTTTCTGTTTCTTTTTTTGACTGAATACCAAGAAAAAGAGTCGAATTTTAATTTTTGGGTCGATAAACAGAGTCCACATATTAAGGGGAAAAAAATACTCTGTTTCTATTATTGATCTTAGAAAATGGGATGTCAACTATCATCATTGAACCCATTTACTCAGATCAAAAATAGACAACAAACCAACTTTTATATGCCAATATATATATAGAAAGAGAGAGAGAGAGAAATAAGACTACAGTCAGAACATCAAGAAAAATGATCAATCAATCTTTATAGTTTCTCTTTTCTTTTCTTTTTCCTCCCTTGAAATTCAAGCAAAGTATCAAAACGCATGAGCAATGGAACAGCACCAGAATTTGAAACTTTATATACAACTGTAATGACAATCTTCTTCATATTTGAAATGAGCCAATTAGGGGTGGCAATTTGTGTTGGTTGGTCGTGACACGGACAACACACATTTAAGTCATTTCTAACATGAATCTGACACGTTTTATCCAACAAGTTTTAATTAAACAGATTATAGAACACGACTCATAACTGGCATGTCAAACACGAACACTAAACGTTTAATTATCGTGTCAATTCGTGATTACTACCTGAACACAATTAAGCCAAAAAACCAAATTCACTTATCATGTGTAGTGTTCAAGTATGTTAATCCCATGTTACAGATCAAAGAAAAGTTTTAGCATATCGTGTCAAGTATTGTCACCCGTACTTCAAACTACATCAATTTAGACAACTAACAAATGGTTAGTGATATAAAGTGATTATACAAACAATTCATCACAGTCAAAGGAATAATTGTCTCAGATTAGTGTAATATTACCGATTTTCCATCGTCAATGAGGATTGGAGAGTCGCAGAGATGAAAGTAGAGTTGTTTTTTGGTGGAATAGAGCACAGGGGACACTGATCTGGAGATGATCTGCTTATAATCAGACGGCAGAAATCTCTCCCAGATGATGTCAGAGTCGGCGGCTGACCTGAATCCCCGTGAAATCGCCGACGATCTGCACACATCTCCAGGAGTGGTTAGCGAGAGAATGTTTGATATGCATCCTTCCGGCAATAACGAGAAACAGGCCTCCCAATTTCTCTTGGCCATCTCGCTCTAACATATCATTATTACATTTACAATTATAATAATATATACATGTTATAATATCGATTATATGATAAGGTTTGGTTTTTGTGTGTGTGTGTGTTGGGTTGGGTTGGGGGGGGGGGGGGTTTAATATCTAATGAGGCCCTACTCAGTGAGATGACCCCCTTGGTCCCTTAAACGGGCCCAATGCTATTTCCTCTCTTTTCAAAGTGAAAGGTAAAGTGTTCGAGTCTCTCCAAGTACATTGTAATACTTAATATTATCAAAAAAATATATATTAATAATAATAAGAGAAAAAAAATAAAAAATTACACTAACATCCCAGTGGTGTTTATAAAAAAAATATCTTAAATTATATGTTAATCTTCATTGAGTCTAATATGACAAAAATGCCAATGAAAAATTTTAATCTTTCCCAGAGTAGAATATTCAAAGTATTACACATAACCTCCCCATGCTCAAAAAGGAAGGGGGGATTCGAGCTCTAAAGTGGGCAAATAATAATAATAAGAGAAAAAAAATTAAAAAAATTACCTTAACATTCCAGTTGGGTGTTTATAGAAAAAATATTTTTAAATTATATGCTAATCTTCGTTAGTCTAAGATGACAAAAATGTCAATGACAAATTTTAATCTGTCCCACAGTGGAATGTTGAATTAATAATGCTTTCATAACATATGTATATATATATATATTTTCTATTTGATTAAAGGAAAGAGAAAGCTTACACGAGAGAGAGTGGTGTTACATAGAAGGCCAAATGAGAGTTACGAATGAGAAAGACATCATTAAAATAATAATAAAAACACCTTTCGAAAAAAAATATTAAAATAATAATATTATCATTGGAGGTATTGGAGTAATTTTAGTTGAGCAAACTTAGTCTTCGCATCAACTTAAGGGAAAATTTGGAATTTTAGACATGAAAATTTGCTTACATCGGCACTTTTTGTCATTGACTGTTAATGGAGGAGGTATTGTGTGTTATTCATACACAAATCTTAAGGTACATTAGTGTAATTTTACAAATAAGAAAAAAAATTCGTATATATTAACTAAAATTCAAGGAGAGTGGGGGTAATTTACCGTATAATATAACAACTTTATGACTAAGAATTCAAACCAAGTTTTTTATGAACTACTTGGGTACCAAAATTCAAAGTAAAAAAAGTGGTTATAGATCCCGCTTAAAGAACCTATTCAGTGCTGACAAAGATTGAAAGACTAGCCATCCCAAGTTCTAGAAGACAAAAATCATTCATCCGATATTAAATAGGGGTAGATAGTAGCTTCAAAATTCATCTTTTTCTAGATTTTTTTATGACATTACAAAAAAAAAAAAAAAAAAAGATATTTTATTCTTGTAAATAAAATGAAAATCATTATGTCTTGTCAAGACCAAAATCATTCCTTTTTGTCATTACATGTGTAAAACTCAAATTGAGTGGTTATCCTTTCCATTAAATCATTTATGTAGAAAAATTTAGCCAGCATTTGGAGTTATTTTCTGACTCACAAATTGAGTCAGAGTCTATTTCGCTTGCTATTTCTCTCTACCACAAAAATTAGGCTTGAATTAATACTTGGTATGAAGACCCTGTTTGGCAGAGCTTTTGCTTATACTTTTACGGAGAAGAAAAAGAGAAGCAGAAGCTAAATCAGAAAGCTGGTACCCCCAGCTTCCTTTAAACGCTCTTTTTGGACTCCAAAGCTCTTCCGTCTTACCAATCCAAACACTTTACAAACGGCTTTTGAGCTTAAAAAGTCGAAAGTCGCTTTTCAAAAGTCAATCCAAACAGGGCCGAAGAGTTCTAATAAGCTATTACAAACTCAATCAAAATTTTCAGCTTTCCAGACACGGAGTCACAACATTAGTAGTATATTTTTTTCGAAAAAATAGCAAGTACACTACCAAATCGATCGAACTCTCGATTTGGTGTGTTTCCTCGAACGACTAGCAATACACTTGATTGTCAATCACAAAGCTACTTCTTTTTCTTTTTTCTTTTTGGGTGGTGGTTGTTGCATCGTGAAGTAGCAGAGCTAGCACGCTTGAATCTCCATAAATCTGCAAAAGTACTAGGCAATATTTATCTTTTTTATTCTTTCACGGACTCTTCAAATTCCGATCTCCGTATGTCTCTTCTCTTAGTCTCTCATTGCAACATATTTTTCTTCTCCACTCATCACAACCATAAAATTACGGAAAGATATTAAACTACAAAATAATTGAAAGAGTATTATAGTGAATTTTTCTAATATCATATTATATTGCTCTTCAATTTAAATTATTTTTTAATCTTATTATTTTTTGTTATCATAAAATTGTATATTTGGTTTGTAATTATTGTTATTTGGATATCATAATATTAGAATATGTTTACTAGAAAGTATAAATCGGGATCTAAAAAATTTAAAAATAAAAGAAGAATAGATAAACTAATTCAATCTCAAAAAAGAGTTATTGATAAATTTGTTAACCCTAATAATCAAACAGTAAAAAAATTAGGTGAAAATTCTACAAAAGAATAACAAAGTCGTCTAAAAGAATTAGAAGATTATACAACAATGAAAGAAAAATATATTAGTGACTTGATTCAAAATGATAATCAAATGTGAGATAAAAAAATATTTTACAAAGAACATCAAAAAAATTTGAAGAAAGTGAAACAAGTAAAAAAAAATGAAGATGTTAATAAAAAATTATATTAAAGTTGATAAAATCATATTTAAGATCAATTATGTCACAAGAAAAATTAAATAGACTCGCTATATTATCTATTGAAAAAAATATTTTAACAAAATTAAAATACAAGAATCTAATTAGTAACTTTGCATATCAAAAAACAAGAAAAATAATTTTTAAATAAATACTATTAATTATTATTTGATATTAATATATTAAATATTAAAAGGCTCATTTTATAATTTTTCCCAAAGACCACAAATTATGTTTAGCTGTGCGGGTCCTCTCCATGGTTTTGAACCCCGAACTATGATAACTCATAACAACTTCACAAGTGGCCACCCCATTGATATATACAGGGAATATTTGTTCAATAGGGATAGTACTTCAGTGATCGATCTTCAAGCGTACGATACTATATATATACTCTAGTAGTAGAGAAATATGTGTTCAAGAGAAAATGTAATCAGTTTTTAGACTTTTTATTCCAGCAATTAATGCATTTTTTTGACAAATTGGACATAGACGTATGGAAAATGATGCATAATAAAGACAGAAGATGAGAGTAAGGAAGGGGAAAGGAATGAACTCGAAGCAATGAAAAGTCTTTCCTTATCTATAATTAGGTGTTGTTTGCACTTAATTTTGGAGAGAGGAAATGTTTATTTAATTAAGGGTGTTTGGTAAAGGAATTTGAGTACCACTAAAAACGATAAACACCACTTAAAATAGAATAAAATTTTAAGTGACAGAAACATCACTTATAAGTTATCGCTTAATGTTAAATGCTAAAATTCAAAAGATATCAAAAAATATTTATTTTACATGCACACTTTTGGGGAGAATCGAACCTCTTACTTTTTAAAAAGTTATCATATATCACTTAATGGTAAATGCTAAAATTCAAAAGATATTAAAAAAATATTTATTTTTTAATTACCCAACTACATGCACGCTTTTGGGAAGACTTGAACCTCTTACTTTTTAAGAAGAAGAGATACCACTGGACCACAATTCTTTGTCATTAGTTTATTATTATGAAAATTCTACTTATTGGCTAATAGTCTACTGAATAGAATGCAGAAAAGGACACTGGAAGTGTCCCATGGGCCAAGACTTGGTTGACGACTTGTATCTTTTTTTCAAGCCTCCTCCATAATTGATAATTCCTTTCGACTTCCTAGTGTTGATTGGAAGATCTCTAAGTTATAATATATATTGGATACCAAAATATTATAAGTACTAAAAATTAACCTTAAACATGAGTAATAATTAATTGTCAAACATCCATTACTAATCTCCAGATAAACATATCCAATATGAATCTTGGAATGACCATTCAATTGAAGAGATCATTATGTCAAACCGGTAATCATACCCCTTAAACATGAGTAAAAGTTCAAATATGTCAAGTTCTCATTGGATCGTTGCTGCTATATAGAAAAGTTAGTTTTTAGTAAACAATTTTCAGTTTTATTAGAGATTTTGAAGAGTTTATACCAAAACTTTCTGCTGATTTTGCAATTTGAAAACCTTTAAATTCAAAGAAAATTTATATAGTATTTATTAATAACTAAACATCGATACAGTCAAAATTATACATAATTTAGTTTAGCACAGCATGCATGTTTCAAATAGAGCATGTTCTTTTTTAACAGTAAAATACCATATTCATATATATCTTCTTGAGTGTTGCTAGAGCATCTCCCATGCTGATCCTTTCACGATTTGTAAACATGGATCTTTGTGGATACTAACCCTTCCATTCCATACTCTACATGGAACATTACAATTCATCATGATAAGAATTAAAATTCATGTAGGTCAGGAAAGTAAAATTACACCTGCATGCATGCGAAAACAAACAACAAATTAACAAACGTAAAGTAATCTCAATACAATCGCACTAGTTGAAGAACCTCCTTGGTGCTTCATCATCAAATTTAAGGTGGCATTCACATCTAGAAAAATGACTTGGAAAGTACAATTACGTGTATGAGTTATAATAAAAATTAACACACACATACATATATATATATATATATATATATATATATATATATATATAATGGTCTATTCAATGACACATGCAATTTCTCTTTTTCATTCAATTGGGAAGGCCTCTTGCAAACTGAGTTGTATGCAATTTCTAGACCCATACTTCTTCCTTAATAAGGATATTAGAGTCGTGCACAAATGAAGCTATGAGTCAGGAAACAATTAAGTATATGCAAAAGACGCCTTTCCCAGGTTATATATATACATTATTCATTAACTCCTCTCTTACTTCCATATCGGTTCCTTCAATAAAATCTTCCTTCTTCTTGTTCTTTAGACTTCGTCAAACTTTGTATAAATTTGATAAACTATCAAGACAGCCTTCTTATAACAAAAGTCATGATTTCTCTTTCTTAATCACTAGAATAAGATAATTTTTGCTATCTTTAAAAAGTCAAATGAATCTTGTAATACATCTCTTAATTCAACAATCAACAATTAAAGCTCATGGCTCTTGTCATAAGAGGGCTCTCTTAATAACCTTACTCCATGTCTTTTATACAAACCTTCACTTTTGGGTTTCATATAATTATATTTTATTCTATATTAAAAAAAAAAATTGCCATGATCAAGGTTCATGAATCACATGTATTATGTTTAAGAACTGTACAATATATTTGAAATTAAGAATTTTATTTTTTAATTATGAACACATCCAGATATAAATCGGACACACCGAGAGTGTTGGTTAAGTGTCACCGTCTAATGTGTGCTGACACGGATATGACTATTTAGAATTGTCCATACTTCTTATGTGTTCAACTTTGCATAGTTAGCGATCTTTTTTCCTTTATATTGTTTTTCTTCTTTTTACTTGACAAGGTCATTTCCCCTGAATGCTGTTTTACTTTTAAATTGCTAAATATATATATATATATATATATATATATATATATATATATATATATATATATAAGAAGGCCACTTCATAAATTAATTTTTAATTAAACATGACAAAATTTGCAGGCAAGGTGCAGTCATGGCATGTTATCTTTTGAATAGTTGAGAACACAGACTCGCAATGAGAACACATTCATGATAGACTGACTTACTGAAACACTAAAAAACAAAGGCATCACTAACACAGATGCAAACGCAATGCAAAACGGGATCAATGCAAGAAAATGCGGTTTACAGGGGATCAATGCAAGAAAATGGGTAAATCTCAATGCACAATGCATCAAAAAGAATAACCAAGCAGCGCAAATTTGAAGTCCTCAGGCCATTCATGGAAAAAGGAACTCGAATCTCATGCTCAAGCACTGGAGGAGAAACTTCCAAAATGTCAACAGAAACTAAGGAAGATGCTTAATCCGACCCATATACACCCTAAACTATCATGTAGAATATCCATCTACAATCCTAAGCCTGAGGTTTCCTATACTACTCGTAATTTGATTGCTTCTTGCATGCTCATTATATATATATATATATATATATATATATATATATATATATATATATATATTTCAAGGTCTTGCATACTCTGTTAAGCCAGATGAATTAACACATGCGTGAGCTTTACTCGGGTTGGACAACACAATCATGACAGTAATACTGAAGAAGTGTAGAGATTGATCAAATCCCAACCTTCTTACAACATCTCCTATGGGTTAGCATTAATGGGAGAAACAAACAAAATTTTGCGAATATCAGAAAGCAATTATCGTACATTTAAAATCTTACTAACCATTATAATCCCAGACTCTGCTTCATTCACCTCCTTGACCCCAGTTACAATACTCTCCATTTTATACCTACAGATTAAATTTGTGAGTAGAGAAAGATGAAGAAACAATCTTAAACTCGCAAGATTGAAGTAACACCTTTGAATGCTATTATTATATTAATATAAGAAAAAAGACAGAAAAAACCACTTAAGCCGATTCATTGGTTTTCCCGTAACTACATATACCGCAATCCTAGAATTATTAGATCGACCTGAATCATGTGGTCCAAATTATCATCTAGGAATATTTAATAATTTCTCATCACAACTCTGCCGTGGACCGTTTGAATCTATATGTTGAATATAGTTATAAGAATAAAAAAATAATTAGCTTAAAATAGCTGTAGATTTATAAAATTAAGCAAATATGGAAATTGGAAAGGCAAAAATTGTCCATAACTGCATAGTATAACACATAATTATGCATATATGTGTGTGTATTCATATGTTAGATGAGAGAGAGAGAAACTGTCATCTACATAGAAAAATAGGGTTCTAATTAATCGTGCATAAAATTAAAATTGAGGAATAGAGCCATCTACTTGTAAAATTGACAGAAAAAAAAGATGTCAGAGTTAATAATTATCCACCATTTAATTATTTTTTTATATAAATAAACATCTACATTGATTTTTCCTTTATACTCACATGATAAAATGTCTTTTATTCTTTCTACTATCTTTCTAAAAAAAAAAATTCTTATTTAGTATTTTTTATTAATAAATCAGCTTTCATTCATCAAAGCATTATCATTTTTTATGGTTATTGGTGAGGCAAACATATTATTATTATCTTTATTGATAGAGTATTTGACTCCAATTATGAAACATACAATGTGGAGGTTGAGTTCAAGCTGACGTGGATAAGAAGTCTACTTTAACGAGAACTTCTCTATCTCCAGGAGCCAGTCTCCTACTAGGATACAGTCCCATTTTACCGCTATAAATACAGAAACGGTCCATATACCAGGTACGCAATTAATACCCCTTGAGTTCCTTTATAGCTTGAAAAAGCCCTTTCGATTTCTAACTTAATCGTTGGAGCGTAGTCGGCTGGCACCGCGCCGGTGCCCTCTCGATTACCCTTCTCTTGTCAATTTTTATAGGTTGGCGTTTGACCAGTTCGGGGTGAATTTTTTGCTTCATCAGTTGGCGCCGTCTGTGGGAAACAATCACAAACTTGATTATTCTACATGAATCATATACGAAGCATAATGCACCTACGATCTGGGTTAGAGACTACCACTGTACAGGACCTTCCAGCGCAGGGCTCTCCTGTCGGTCACAATCCTCCAGTCGCCCAGGATCCTCTTGTCGGCCATGACCTTCCTGGCGGACAGGGCCCTCCAATCGGACAGGGAGGCATGCAAGCCCTTGGACAGATGGACTTCCCTGGGGCACGCCCAGAAATCCCAAATAACCAGGGACGGATCGCAGCGTTGGAATGCCAAGTCTGGAACTTGAATCAAAGTCTGGCTCAGATACTCCAACAAAATGCGACAATTCTGCAGCGCCTCCCTCTTGTGGCACCAGTACCATCGCCGGGTCACCCTGTTGATCTAGAAGGGGATGGTGTTGGGCGAGACAATGAAGTCCCAACGGACGACGCAGCTCAGAATCGAGTAAGAGGTGGGACGAACCCTAGTTACCTAGTCCCACTCGAAAAGAACCAACCCCATGGAGACTCAGGGCACCCAGAGAAAACTACCTATTATGACATGTAGATGCAGGACCTCAGAGCCAAGGTAGAAAGCATGGCCCACGCCATAAGGGGGAAGGGCCCTGCTACAGTAGAGGAGCTGGTCCAGCAAACCAACCTCCCTTTCTCCGGGGGGATAATGAGTTGTCCTTTTCCCAACAAGTTCAAGATGCCCACCCTTGAAAGCTTTGATGGGACCAAGGACCCGCTAGATCATCTGGAGACTTACAAGGCTCTAATGCACCTCCAAGGAATACTAGATGAAATCCTATGTAGAGCTTTTCCTACTACATTGAAGGGTTCTGCCCGATCATGGTTCAACAACCTGAAGCCGGCATCTGTACGTTCCTTCAAAAAACTGAGCCAATTGTTCGTAGGCAATTTTATTACCGCCCGAAGGCACAGAAAGCCCGCCACCTATCTCTTGAACGTAAGACAGAATAAGGGGGATTCATTACGAGACTACATTAACCGGTTTAATAGGGAGATGTTGCAGGTCGATGCTCTAGACGATAAGGTGGCAGTTACCACATTCATGGGGGGCCAACTGCCTTCAAAATTTTTGTACTCAATTTCCAAGCACCTTCTAGAAAGTATGTCTGAGCTACTCATGAAAGCCCAAAAGTACATGAACGTAGAGGATGTTCTTGATGCGAGAAAGGCAAACAGGAAAAGGGAGGGACATTCCAGTGAGGAAGATAGAGACCCCAAGTATGGCAAAATATCACGGGGGTAGACCGATAAAGCATCACGTCATGAGTAGGGAGGCAGTTGGCCCATCCTTGGATTGCTGAGCATTTGTGGAAGTGCCACCAGTAAGCCTTTCTTTTAAAAGTTGCATCTACTTTAATTATTCTAGCTGAAACTCAATTTAATATCGAGCCTTAGGGCGATAGCTCTGAGGTTTTTGCTTGAATAATTCTCTGTTTGTTACTCAAATATCAAGAGCAATCCTTTTTGTTTCAAAATTTGTTATTATAACTAAACCAAAAAGTACACCACACTACGGGGATACACTTTTAAGGAGGGCCTTTAATGAAAAAGGCGGGATGGATGAATCCCGAGAAAATTATTTAACAGCCCTACGGGGTCACAGCCCTATAAGGGCCCAGCCCTACGGGGGCACAACCCTACAAGAGCTATCCTACGGGGATACACCTCCAAGGAGGGCCTTTAATGAAAAAGGTAGGATGGATGAATCCCGAGAACATTGTTTAATAGCCCTACGGGGGCCCAGCCCTACGGGGTCACAACCCTATAAGAGCCTAGCCCTACAGGGGCACAGCCCTATGAGGGCCACCCTACGGGGATACACCTCCAAGGAGGGCCTTTAATGAAAAAAGTGGGATGGATGAATCCCGAGAACATTGTTTAATAGTCCCACGGGGGCCAGCCCTACGGGGTCACAGCCCTATAAAGGCCCAGCCCTACGGGGGCACAACCCTACGAGGGCCACCCTGCGGGGATACACCTCCAAGGAGGGTCTTTAATGAAAAAGGAGGGATGGATGAATCCCAAGAACATTGTTTAATAGCCCTACGGGGGCCCAGTCCTACGGGGTCACAGCCCTATAAGGGCCCAGCCCTATGAGGGCCACCCTACGGGGATACACCTCCAAGGAGGGCCTTTAATGAAAAAGGCGGGATGGATAAATCCCGAGAAAATTGTTTAACAGCCCTACGGGGGCCCAATCCTATGGGGTCACAGCCCTACAAGGGCCCAGCCCTACGAGGGCCACCCTGCGGGGATACACCTCCAAGGAGGGCCTTTAATGAAAAAGGCGGGATGGATGAATCCCGAGAATATTATTTAACAGCCTTACGGGGCCCCAGCCCTAAGGGGTCACAGCCCTATAAGGGCCCAGCCCTACGGAGGCACAGCCTTACGAGGGCCACCCTGCGGGGATACACCTCCAAGGAGGGCCTTTAATGAAAAAGGCCGGATGGATCAATCCCGAGAACATTATTTAACAGCCCTACGGGGGCCTAGCCCTATGGGGTCACAGCCCTACAAGGGCCCAGCCCTAAGGGGGCACAACTTTACGAGGGCCACCCTACGGGGATACACCTCCAAGGAGGGCCTTTAATAAAAAAGGCGGGATTGATGAATTTCAAGAACAATGTTTAAACAGCCCTACGGGGGCACAAGCCCAGCCCTACGGGGGCCTGGCCCTACTACGGGGACACGACCATACCTTTTCAGATGGTCATTAATGAAAAATGAGGGATGATTAATCCGAAAACATTGTCGAGCTACCCTACGGGGGCACAACCTGTTAAAGGAGATTTTAGCAAAAGGCAGGTAAGTCCCGCTAAGGTGGTCACATGGCTTTATCAAGAGCCGTGCTATTAAATTTATTAATTAGAGTTAATTAACCAAGTGAGTCACTGGCATAATGGTTAGGTTGAAACCATCAGAGCTTATTAGCTAAGGTTCGATTCTTCAAATTGACAATCATTTTATATATATATATATATATGTAAACTCGGTTCTTATATACTGGCCAAAGGCCAGACCCAAGAAGAAACTAGCCCAACCAAAAATTGGGCCCAGGAAGAAACCGGCCCGACTAAGGACGAGCCCACCTAACCGGACGCGACCGGGCCCACAGGGCCGAGCGTCAGGCAACCTGGCCGGGCCCATCGGGCCCCAAGCCATGCCCACCTAACCAAAGGCCGGGCCCCACCAAGCTGGGCCCGCCTGGCCAAGCACCGGGCGCGACCGGGCCCACCTTGCCTGGCCAAGCGCCGGGCCGGGCGCTATCGGGCCCACCTTACCAAGCGCGCCGAGCCGGGCCCACGGGATGAGTGCAAAAAAAAAAAAAGGAAAAAGAAAAAAAAAAGGAAAAAGGAGAAAAAAAGAAAAGGTCGGGCCCACCTTGCCGGGAGCGACCGGGCCCACCTGGCCAAGCGCGCCGGGCCGGGCCCACTGGATGAGTGAGGAAAAAAAAAAAAAAAGGAAAAAGAAAAAAAAAAGGGAAAAGGAGAAAAAAAGAAAAGGTCGGGTCCACCTTGCCGGGAGCGACCGGGCCCACCTAGCCAAGCGTGCCGGGCCGGGAGCGGTCGGGCCCACAGGACGAGTGTGGAAAAAAAAAAAAGAAGGAAAAAGAAAAAAAAAAAAGGAAAAAGGAGAAAAAAAGAGAAAGTGCTTGTAGCGGTTTACAATTCACGAGTCAAGATAAAGCCCAGCAAGCCAAGATAAAGCCTAGCAGCCCAGCCAAAGTGTTCCTAAGGCTCGACGAGCAACCCTCATGAACAGGGGGCATCTGATAGAGTATTTGACTCCAATTATGAAACATACAACATGGAGGTTGAGTTCAAGCTGATGTGGATAAGAAGTCTACTTTAACGAGGACTTCTCTATCTCCAGGAGCCAGTCTCCAGTAGGATACAGTCTCATTTGACCGCTATAAATACAGAGACGGTCCATATACCAGGTACGTAATTAATACCCCATGAGTTCCTTTATAGCTTGAAAAAGCCCTTTCAATTTCTGACTTGATCGTCGGAGCGTAGTCGGCCGATATCGCGCCGATGCCCTCTCGATTACCCTTCTCTTGTTCGTTTTTATAGGTTGGCGTTTGACCAGTTCGGGGTGAAATTTTTGCTTCTTCATTTATTATTCCAACTAAGAAAATCGTACATAATTTTATACTTTTGTAATCCACTTGCGTTTTTTCTAAAGAAAAAAATAACACAAATTTCCTTTAAAAACATTTGGATTATTTCAAAAATTATTCTTTCACCACACTTAAATAGTAACTATGTTTTTTATTTATTAAAAGTTTAGGTAGGACGCAAACATCACTTCCCTCTTGACTAAAGTTTTTTTCTTTATTTTCCTCACTCCATTATTTATCCAAACATGCAATAATCTTTTTGGTAGTACTGTATGATGAAACACACGGATAGGGGTGGGAAATTCCCTTGCCCCTGACAGGTTTTTGCCTCGCCCCACTACGTAGGATTTGTTTTGGAGTAGGGACGTAGATGGTATTTTATTTTAAAACTCGACTTAGATTCGGGGTGGAGGTGGATTTGTGCTTAAACCCACCAGGTTATATTTATAAATAGATATTTACCCTTAGTTTTATATAGTATTCCTTCACTACCTTCACACACACACACACACATATATATTTATGTATGTATATTACATTTAAGCTTGGCATAATAAGGACAAAAAAGTCAATCTAATGGTCAAAAGTGGTTAAAAAACTAATTTTGTTGTCCAAAATATCTTTTGCTATCTACGGTCTAAAATCACCATATCTAATGGTCACGATTTCGAGTGCATGGTAGGCATAAACATATACTACTATATATAGCAATATTATATAGAAACTTGGTATAATAAGGACAAAAAATCCAATCAAACGGTTAAAAGTGGTTAAAAAATCAATCATGCGGCTAACGGGTATGAGTGCATGATAGTGTCATAGGCAAGGGCATACACTAATATATGTTGAATGTATTAGTATATTAGGTTTCTCATTTAGTTCATTTGCATCTTAGAACACCAACTTCACCGAACGCGATAGTCATAGAGAGAAGACCCGTTGCGTCTAGAGCTGCAAACAAGCCTAACGTTCGACAAGCAGGTTGAACTCGACTTGAGTTGGGCTCGGTTCGTATTCGTTTATTTACTAAAGGAACCAAGTCCAAGCAAAATATATGTGTTTGATTAATAAATGAACCAACCTCAAATACCCCTCTACTCGACTTGTTAATTCGTGAACATGTTCATGAACAAGTTTGTTAAATAGGCTCAATTATAGCTCGTGAACATGTGTATATATATATACACACAGAAATATATATATTAAATAACTTCGTAAGTATAGACCATTTATTTTCTTTTAAACTAATAACTTTAGACCAGCCCAATCCAACCCAGGCCATGCATTTGGCAACCCAATCGTAGGCCATGCATTTGCCTAACCCAATCACAAGCACACTCTTTTAAACTTATAACTTTCGACCACGCCAACCAAATCAATAAAAAACCAAACTTTTTAAAAATAAAATGGACCAACACCAAGAGAATTATCATAGCTCAAACCTAAGCCCATGTTCTGAAGCCCATCTATATATATTTTTTAACCACTTAATTACTCTTAACCCTAGCCGCACGACCCACACTCCTCTCTCTACGTCCTAAGTCCCAACTCACAACTGCCGATCTATATTTTGTGTTTGCTATCTCTCTCTCTCTCTCTCTCACTCTCTCGTGGCATGGGAGGATGGTGATGATGACTTTGGCGAGATCAGAGCAGTGGCTTTGACTAGATCGGTGATTTTCCAGGTATTTCTGCTTTTTATAATTTTGTATGAAATTTATTTTGATGGAAATTTAGTTTTAGACAGATATGTGCATTGTGCATATGCATGTCTGTAATATGTGTATGATAGATCTGTGCATTTGTGTGTTTTGTGTGTGCAATATCTGTATCTCTATACGAGTTTCGAGTCGAGCTCGAAAAGCTCGTGAACCTGACCAAGCGAAGTTGAACACGAGGGTTAGGGTTTTATTTTCTCCTTTCACTAGCCTTTCAATTTTAGTAGAAATTTTAAATTGTTTTTTTCTTCACTGTTCAGATCTGTTCTCGTATCTCATTCTCTCTCTTGCTCTAAACTCTCTCTCTATCTCTTCCTGAAAGGTCGGCCAGCGAGAGAGCTTCCTGCGGGTCTTCTTCATTTCTTTTTTGATCATCTGTCTAAGTGTATCTAAGAATTTGTATAGATTTTTGTAGTATTCTTTATTTGATTCTGATCAGAGTTTTTGTTTGTATAACTATGTATATTTCTATGTGTAAATTATATATATGTTTACATACAGATCTGTTGCTTTGAGCTAATTTGTGCATATGCAATGTCCTTTTTGTAGAGTTAGTGAAGAGTTAGATTTATCTGTCCAGTGGACATTGATTTTTCTTTTTAGATGAACTAGTATAAATTTAACTATAAGCCTAACCATCATTTTCTCCTCTTGCAAAACAAAACGCTAGTCACATTGCTCTAACCTTCTAGGGCAAGCCGGAGAACCCTCTCATCGGTGCCACAATGTAAATCATACTCCCACATTTCTGTAACGACTTGAAGGTTAGCTCCTCCCTCTTTCTCTCTCATAGTATTACACTCTCATATTATTTCTCTCGTATGGCATCAGTGGCAGAACTCATCCACTTTTTGATTTATTTGTTTGCTTCTTTACTTCTTATAGTGCTGGGTGAGATTATTTTCGTTCATGGAATAGGCCCAGGAGGATTACAACATATTAAGACCTTCGAGCTTTCGTGGAGCTGATGTCTTTATACTTGCATTTTCTCTTATTAGCAAAGCCAGCTACGAAAATGTTTCCAAAAAGGTGAGGTTTGCTTTGAACGTGTAGAGAAAGAAACTTTTTCTTTCTCTCACGCCTTATGTGCTGCTTGCTATGTGCTAGTAATTTGGGTTCCAATTCCCCCCATCCCCCACTGTTTGGGACCTGATAAAACAGTTTATTTAAACTATTTGACATAGTTGTTTATGTTTTATTCATGTTATTAAAAAAATAATTTAGAGTCTGAATCATATATACGATATTCATACACACATACATAAATTTGCATGTAAGCGAGCTCGGTTGAGCCAAGGTTAAGCTCATAAAAGAAAATGTCGAGTCTAGCTCTAACACTCATGTAGGAGCTCGAACACTACATGATTGAGCCGAGGTCGAACAAGCCACTACTTGACAGTCAACTTTGCTCATTTAAAGTCATAAATGGAATCATATTTCACCTTGTAAGGCTGAAATCTTTGATCTTTGATGGTCCATGGGTTAGAGATATCCACAATTACACATATATAAAAAATTGACCTGTCCTCCTCAATCATCAGGTTGTTGACTCCTCTTTTTCTTATTCTTCTAAATATTTGCTGATATATTGTTTAATTTAGTTTTTACATTCTTTTTTGAGCATTTAGACATTATGAATCAAGTCAAGTGTTTTAGCTTCAAATTCTTTATCTATCTATTCTGATTTGATGCTAGGATAAGTTGTGAATGCAAGTACTTTTTTTTTTCATTTTTCTTTTTGGTAGGATGTGAATGAAATGCTTCTAAATATTTAAGTCAAGTTTCCAAATTTTTTAGAATTTCTCTGGCATGTTTAAATTTTTTCCTTTTAATATAGGTTCACTTATTGTGAAGGGAGAAGATAAATGGATCGAGTGGGATTGAAAAATAGTAAGTTGTTTTGTGTTATCTTTTATTTCAGTTTCATTTTTTATTTAAGCAAAGTTAAGGTCATTTTGATAAATTTATATAGCTATTAATAGCGACATGATTGCAACTTTTTGATACTTTTATAGGGTGGGTTGCAAAAGTTTTATAGTATAGGGAATTTTTGCAATTTACTCTGCCAGAGATAAGATATTGACTCGGGAGAAAAAGTCCAAAAATCCCAATAAAGGTTGATGGTTAAGATTAGCATTAAAGTGAACTTATTGCCCTTTTAGGGTGTTTAGTTCAAGTGATTCTGTGTAAATTTCCTTCTTCCCGTTACCTTGTTTTAGTTCGAATGCTCAATCCTGCTGCACCATCTCAACTCTGCCAGCAGATCAGCTGCCGATTCTTTCCTGAAGTTTGTCCTAACCCCCTTGCAAATACATGGAATTAGCTCATCCATTTCCTTACTACTGTAGATAGATCCTAGAGGTATGATTATAAAGGAACGTCGAGAGAAAGAATTATAAATGTTTCTGAGAGGGGTTTCTAAAGGTAATCATTACGCTTTATTACAACAGGTGCACATGCAATTCTATTAAATATAGACATTCCTTTGGGCCAATTAGTATTCACATAAGTTACATGCACACAACAATTTATATTTCAGAAAAAAATTAGTTTCCACAAGAGAGGTCACTTTGGCGACATATATATATACCTGCCAATAATTGGATTTAAAATTGCACCAAAATTTATTATATGGAAATATCTTCATATTCCCATAGGATAAAGTGAGAATATCAGCATATTCACATTGGTGTTTATATATATATATATATATATATATATACATATGTTAATTTTCTTATCAAAACTGATAATACAATATTTACGATATGTATATATATATAACATACTCAAATCTGAATATCTTATAATTACTGACATGTTTTATATATAGGTAAACTGTTGCAGTTTTGTTTTGATACTCTTGTTTCTTGCATCCCTGCTCCCTTGATGTTGTAGGTTGTCACCCACTTAGAGAGATGAATCTCCCCACTTCGCATTTTGGTGTGATGGTAAATAGAACCCTGATACCTTGGAAGAGGTCTGTCAGTAACAAAATAGAAAATTTGTTGATTTATCTTGCTTGTCATCATGCATCAATGATAGATATGTCTCTAATTATCCTATCATATGAAAGAGACTATTTACTGAGAAAGAGAGTCAAAAACCAGCTTAGGAATAGGAATAGGTAAAGGGACTTGGAACTTAGCAGACGGAATAGGAGAGAGACAAATAGATCCTGGAGGTTTGTCTATGAAGGAACGCTAAGAGAAAGAATCATAAACGTTTCTGGGAAGAGCAGAAGGGGTTTCTGAGGAGAGTACTAAAAATTATCTTAAAAAGTATTAACAATATTGCCATGCGCCAATCGAAAACCGCAAAAAGGTTTTTGAGAGAAGAGGCGATGACACCAACAAATCACATGCAATTTTGTTAAATATTGACCTTCCTTTGGGTCGATTAATATTTATATAAGTTACATGCACACAACCGTTTATATTTCAGAAGGAAATTAATTTCTACAAGAGATGTCACTTTGGCGACATGCTGTTTCAAATAATTCATCTCGAAATATATATAAACCTACCATTATTTGAATTTGAAAAAGCACCAAAATTTTTCCTGTGGAATATCATCATATTCCCACAAGATTAAGTGTGACTATCAGCATATCGCATAGGATAATTTTATCCTTAAACATATATATATATATGTATCAATTTAGTTATCAAAATCGATAATACCATATTTCTGATATGCATATATATATAACAGTCAATCTGAATATTTGATAATTACTGACATGTTTTGTATTTTGATACACTTGTTTCTCACATCCCTACTCCCTTGATGCTGCAGATGGTCACCCCCTTAGAGAGATGAATCTCCCCACTTCACGTTTTTGTGTGACAGGTAAATGGAGCCCTAGTGGCTTGGAAAAGGTCTGTCGATAACAAACTAGAAAATTTATTGATTATATTGCTTCTTATCGGGCATCAATGAGGGCTCTATCTCCAATTATCCTATCGTATAAAGGAGACTATTTACCAATAAAAATGGTCAGAAACTCAAGATTAGGAATAGGGAAAGGGACATGGACAGTGACAGACACAAGGATGGGAACAGGGAACAGGAGAGCGAGAGGGATACATCCTGTAGGTTTGAGTATGAAAGAACGTCAAGAGAAAGAATCATAAATGTTTATGAGAGGAACATCAGGTCTCCAAGGAGAGTGTTGATGATTATCTTAAAAAGTATGGACAAAATTGCTATACCCCAGGTGAAAGTAGTAGAAATGTTTTTGAGAGTAGCGGTGATGACACAAAGAGATCAAGAGAAAGTAGTAGAGGGTTTCTAAAGCTAATCATTATGCGTTTATTACCACAGGTCCACATGCAATTCTGCTAAATATTAACCTTCCTTTGGGCTGGTTAATATTAACATAAGTTACATGCACACAACCGTTTATATTTCAAAACAAAATTAATTTCCACAAGAGATATCACTTTGGTGACATGTTTGTTCAGTTAATTTATCTCAAAAGATATATAGACCTGCCAATTTTTGAATTTAAAATTGCACCAAAATATATCCTCTGGGAATAACATCATATTCCCACAGGATAAAGTTAGAATATCAGCATATTCCAATAGAATAATTTAATCAATAAAAACACACACACACACACACACATATATATATATATACATATATATATATATATTTATCAATATTCTTATCAAAACCGATTATACCATATTTTTGATATGTATATATATATATATTACAGCCTCAAATTTGAATATTTGATAATTACTAACATGTTTTATATATTGGTAAACTGATGCAGTTTTATTTGGATACTCTTGTTACTCATATCCCTACCCCCTTGATGCTGTAGATTGTCACCCACCTTAGAGAGATGAATCTCCCCTCTCCCTACTTGGCGTTTCGGTGTGACGGGTAAATAGACCCTAGTGGCATGGACAAGGTCCTTCAACAACAAACTAGAAAATTTGTTTATTCATCTTGCTTCTCATCGTGCATCAATGAGAGATATGTCTCTAATTATCCTATCGTATGAAGGAGACTATTTACCGAGTCAAAAACCAGCTCAGGAATAGGAATAGTGAAAAGGGACATGGATAGTGGCAAACACAAAGATGGGTAAAGGGAACATGATAGAGAGGGATAGATCCTGAAGATTTGACTATGAAGGAATGTCAAGAGAAAGAATTATAAACGTTTCTGATAAAACTGTTGCATTTTTATTTTGATACTGTTGTTTCTCGCATCTTTACTTCCTTGATGTTGCAGATTGTCACCCACCTTATAGATATGAGTTTTGCCACTTTGCATTTTCATGTGACGGGTAAATGGAACCCTAATGGCTTGGATAAGGTCTGTCGGCAACAAAATAGAAAATTTGTTGATTCATCTTTCTCTCTCATAGTATTACACTCTCATTTTATTTCTCTCGTTTGGCATCAGTGGCAGAACTCATCCACTTTTTGATTTATTTATTTGCTTCTTTACTTCTTATAGTGTTGGGTGTGATTATTTTCGTTCATGGAACAGGCCTAGGAGGATTACAACAAATTAAGACCTTCGAGCTTTCGTGGAACTGTTTATACTTGCATTTTCTCTTATTAGCAAAGCCAGCTATGAAAATGTTTCCAAAAAGGTGAGGTTTGCTTTGAACGTGTAGAGAAAGAAGCTTTTTCTTTCTCTAATGCCTTATGTTCTGCTGCTTGCTACGAAAATGTGCTAGTAATTTGGGTTCCAATTCCCCCCATTCCCCACTGTTTGGGACCTGATAAAATAGTTTATTTAAACTATTTGACATAGTTGTTTTATGTTTTATTCATGTTATTAAAAAAATAATTCAGAGTCTGAATCATATATACAATCATATATACGATATTCATACACACATACATAAATTTGCATGTAAACGAGCTCGATTGAGCCAAGGTCAAGCTCATAAAAGAAAATGTCGAGTCGAGCTCTAACACTCATGTAGGAGCTCGAACACTACATGATTGAGCCGAGGTCGAACAAGCCACTACTTGACAGTCAACTTTGCTCATTTAAAGTCATAAATGGAATCATATTTCACCTTGTAAGGCTGAAATCTTTGATCTTTGATGGTCTATGGGTTAGAGATATCCACAATTACACATATATAAAAAATTGACCTCTCCCTCTCAATCATCAGGTTGCTGACTCCTCTTTTTCTTCTTCTTTTAAATATTTGCTGATATATTATTTAATTTAGTTTTTGCATGCTTTCTTGAGCATTTAGACATTATGAATCAAGTCAAGTGTTTTAGCTTCAAATTCTTTAGCTTTCTATTCTGATTTGATGCTAGGATAAGTTGTGAATGCAAGTACTTTTTTTTTTTTCATTTTTCTTTTTGGTAGGATGTGAATGAAATGCTTCTAAATATTTAAGTCAAGTTTCCAAATTTTTTAGAAGTTACCTGGCACATTTAAATTTTTTCCTTTTAATATAGGTTCACTTATTGTGAAGGGAGAAGATAAATGGAACGAGTGGGATCGAAAAATAGTAAGTTGTTTTGTGTTATCTTTTATTTCAGTTTCATTTTTTTATTTAAGCAAAGTTAAGGTCATTTTGATAAATTTATATATCTGTTAATAGCGACATGATTGCAACTTTTTGATACTTTTATAGGGTGGGTTGCAAAAGTTTTATAGTATAGGGAATTTTTGCAATTTACTCTGCCAGAGATGAGATATTGACTTGGGAGAAAAAGTATAAAAATCCCAATAAAGGTTGATGGTTAAGATTAGCATTAAAGTGAACTTATTGCCCTTTTAGGTGAAGGGTGTTTAGTTCAAGTGATTCTGTGTAAATTTCCTTCTTCCCGTTACCTTGTTTTAGTTCGAATGCTCAATCTCACTGCACCATCTTAGCTCTGCTAGTGGAACAGCTGCCGATTCTTTCCTGAAGTTCGTCCTAACCCCCTTGCAAATACATAGAATCAGCTCATCCTTTTCCTTACTATTGTAGATAGATCCTGGAGGTATGACTATAAAGGAACGTCAAGAGAAAGAATTATAAATGTTTATGAGAGGAGCAGAAGAGTTTCTAAGGAGAGTATTGATGATTATCTTAAAAAGTATGGACAATATTGAGCAGAGATGACTCGAAGAGATCAAGAGAAAGTAGTAAAGGGGTTTCTAAAGGTAATCATTACGCTTTATTACCATAGGTCCAAATGCAATTATGTTAAATATAGACCTTCCTTTGGGCCGATTAGTATTCACATAAGTTACATACACACAACCATTTATATTTCAATACAAAATTAGTTTCCAGAAGAGAGGTAACTTTGGTAACATATATATAAACCTACCAATAATTGGATTTAAAATTGCACCAAAATTTATTATGTGGAAATACCTTCATATTCCGACAGGATAAAGTGGGAATATCAAGATATTCCTATAGGTGTTTATATATATATATATATATATATAGATATAGATATAATTTTCTTATCAAAATTGATAATACCATATTTATGATATGTATATATATATAACATCCTCAAATCTGAATATTTCATAATTACTGACATGTTTTATATATTGGTAAATTGTTGCATTTCTATTTTGATACTCTTGTTTCTTGTATCCCTGGTTCCTTGATGTTGTATATTGTCACCCATCCTAGAGAGATGAAGCTCCCCACTTTGCGTTTTGGTTTGATGGGTAAATAGAACCTTAATGGTTGGAAGAAGTCCGTCGGCAACAAAATAGAAAATTTGTTGATTAATCTTGCTTCTGATCGTGCATCAATGAGAGATATGTCTCTAAATATCCTATAGTATGAAGGAGACTATTTACCGAGAAAGAGAGTCGAAAACCAGCTTAGGAATAGGAATAGGTAAAGGGACTTGGATAGTGGTAAACGGAATAGGAGAGAGACAGATAGATCCTGAAGGTTTGTCTATGAAGGAACGTCAAGAGAAAGAATCATAAACGTTTCTGGGAGGAGTAGAAGGGTTTCTGAGGATAGTAGTGAAAATTATCTTAAAAAGTACTAACAATATTGCCATGCACCAAGTGAAAACAACAGAAAGGTTTTTGAGAGAAGAGGTGATGACACCAACAGATCAAGAGAAAGCTGCGGAGGGGTTTCTATAGGTAATCATTACATGTTTAGTACAATAGTTTCACATGCAATTTTGTTAAATATTGACCTTTCTTTGGGCCGGTTAATATTTATATAAGTTACATTCCCACAACCGTTTATATTTCCGAAAGAAAATTAATTTCCACAAGAGAGGTCACATTGGCGACATGTTATTTTAATTAATATATCTCGAAATATATAAACCTGTCAATATTTGAATTTAAAAAAGCACCAAAATTTATCCTGTGGAAATATCATCATATTCCCACAAGATTAAGTGTGAATATCAGCATATTCGCATAGGATAATTTTAATTTTAAACATACATATATGTACCAATTTAGTTATCAAAATCGATAATACCATATTTCCGATATGCATATATATATAGTAGTCTCAAATCTGAATATCTGATAATTACTGACATATTTTCTATTTTAATACACTTGTTCCTCGCATCCTTACGCCTTTGATACTGCATATCATCACCCACCTTAGAGAGATATCTCCCCACTTCACATTTTTGTGTGATGGGTAAATGGAGCCCTAGTGGTTTGGACATGGTCCGTTGACAACAAACTAAAAAATTTATTGATTGTATTGTTTCTTATCGGGCATCAATGAGGGTTCTTTCTCCAATTATCCTATCGTATAAAGGAGACTATTTACCAAGAAAAATGGTCAGAAACTTAAGAATAGGAATAGGAAAAGGGACATGGACAGTGGCAGACACAAGGATGGGAACAAGGAACAGGAGAGTGAGAGGGATAGATCCTGTAGGTTTGACTATGAAAGAACATCAAGAAAAAGAATCATATACATTTTTGAGAGGAGTAGAAGGATTCTGAGGAGAGTGGTGATGTTTACTTAAAAATTATGGACAATATTGCAATGCCCCAGGCGAAAATAGCAGAAAGGTTTTTAAGAGTAGCGGTGAAAACACAAATAGATCAAGAGAAAGTAGTAGAGGGTTTCTAAAGGTAATCATTACGCGTTTATTACCACAGGTCCACATGCAATTCTGTTAAATATTGACCTTACTTTGGGCCGGTTAATATTTATATAAGCTACATGCACACAACCGTTTATATTTCAAAATAAAATTAATTTTCACAAGAGAGGTCACTTTGGGGACATGTTTGTTCAATTAATTCATCTCAAAATAATTATAAACCTGCCAATATTTGAATATAAAATTGCACCAAAATTTATCCTCTGCTAATATTATAATATTCCCTCAAGATAGAGTGGGAATATCAGCATATTCCCATAGGATAATTTTATCCATAAACACACACACACACACACACACACACACACATATATATATATATATACATATTGTCACCCACCTTAGAGAGACCAATCTCTCCACTTCGCGTGTTAGTGTGACGAGTAAATGGAACCCTAATGGTTAGGACAAGGTCCGTCGACAACAAAATAGAAAATTTGTTGATTCATCTTATTTCTCATCGTGCATTAATGAGAGATATGTCTCTAATTATCCTGCCAATATTTGAATTAAGAAAAGCACCAAAATTTATCAAGTGCAAATATCATCATGATCCCATAAGATTAAATGTGAATATCAGCATATTCGCATAGGATAATTTTATCCTTAAACATATATATATATATATATATATATATATGTATCAATTTAGTTATCAAAACTGATAATACCATATTTCCGATATGCATATATATACAACATTTGAACCTGCTAACATTTGAATTTAAATTGCCCCAAAATTTAGTCTCTGGTAATATTATCATATTCCCACACGATAAAGTGGGAATATCAGCATATTCCCATAGGATAATTTTTTCCATAAACACACACACACACATATATATATATACATATATATTTATCAATATTTTTATCAAAATCGATGATACCATATTTTTGATATATATATTTATATATATAACAGCCTCAAATTTGCATATTTGATAATTACTGACATGTTTTATATATTGGTAAACTGTTGCAGTTTTATTTTGATCCTCTTGTTACTCGCATCCCTACCACCTTGATGTTGTAGATTGTCACACACCTTAAAGATATGAATCTCCCCTCTCCCCACTTCACGTTTCAGTGTGACGGGTAAATAGAACCCTAGTGTCATGGACAAGGTCATTTGACAACAAACTAGAAAATTTGTTGATTCATCTTACTTCTCATCGTGCATCGATGAGATATGTCTCTAATTATCCTATCGTATGAAGGACACTATTTACCGAGAAAGAGAGTTGAAAACCAGGTCTAGAATAGGAATAAAGAAAGGGACATGGATAGTGGCAGACACAAGGATGAGAAAGGGGAACATGAGAGAGAGGGATTGATCTTAGAGGTTTGACTATGAAGGAACGTCAAAAGAAAGAATTATAAACATTTATGAGAGGAGTAGAAGGATTTCTAAGGAGAGTGGTGATGATTATCTTAAAAAGTATGGACAATATTGAGTAGTGATGACACCAAGAGATCAAGAGAAAGCAGGGGTTTCTAAAGGTAATCATTATGCTTTTTTACCACAGATCCACATGCAATTCTGTTAACTATAGACCTTACTTTGGGCGAATTAGTATTCACATAAGTTACATGCACACAACCATTTATATTTCAGAACAAAATTAGTTTACACAAAAGAGGTCACTTTGGCGACATATATATATATATATATATATATATATATATAAACCTGCCAATATTTGAATTTGAAATTGCACCAAAATTTATCCTATGGTAATATGATGATAATATTCCCAGAGGGTAAAGTGGGAATATTAGTATATTCCCATATTACTATATTTTTGACATGTATATATATATATATAACATCCTCAAATCTAAATATTTGATAATTCATGGCATGTTTTATTTATTGGTAACTGTTGCAGTTCTATTTTGGTTCTCTTGTTTCTCGTATCCCTACTCCTTTGATGTTATAGATTGTCACTCACCTTAGAGAGATGAATCTCTCCACTTCATGTTTTGGTGTGATAAGTAAATGGAGCCCTAGTGGCTTGAAAAAGATCCGTTAGCAACAAGCTAGAAAATTTGTTGTTTCATCTTGCTTCTCGTCGTGCATCAATGATGGATTTGTCTCCAATTATTCTATTGTATGAAGGAGACTATTTTCGAGAAAAAGGTTGGAAACCAACTCAGGAATAGGAATAGGGAAAAGGACTCTAATTATCCTATCGTATGAAGGACACTATTACCAAGAAAGAGAGTCGAAAACTAGCTCAGGAATAGGAATAGGAAAAATGACGTAGATAGTGGCAGACACAAGGATGGGATAGGAGACAGAGGGATTGATCCTGGAGGTTTGACTATGAAGGTACGTCATGTAAAGACCAGAACTAAAATTTGACCAGTTTTCAAAATTTTTTGTCTTTTTTGCTATAAATGCATTTTGAATGATATTTTGAGATAGAAAAATATGTTATAAGGTTTTTGGAAGTTTTTAGAACATTTTGAGAAGTTTGACTTTTTGGTCAAACAGGGGCCCAGGATGAGGTCTAGTGGGCCTAGGAATCTGAAAAATTTCTGGAAAATAATTATTTTTGATTTTGAATGTAACGAAATGTTTAATGAGTTAAGGAAGTAATTTCGAGTCCAACAGAGTTTTCAAAATCAAAAACGGAGGTCGGGAAGGTACGTTAAGTGGCACGGGAGCAAAACGGTCATTTTGCACCCCTAGGAGTGGAATAAATATCCCACGGATTTGAGATATTCATTTCTATAGATCTCTGTTTCTCTCTAAAATCACACACTTCATCTTTCTCCCTTCTCTCTAGATTTTGTACAAGTTGGAGTGTGATTTGAAGTTAGTCGAAGGAGGAAAGTGTGTAGAGGACGTCAAGGGCTTCGGTTAAAACCGAACAAAGTCCACATTTTGTGAAGTTGAAATAGCTGGGATTTTCAAAGTTGGATTTCCAATCTTAAGGTTTGAGGTAGGGGTATCTTCGATGTGCTTGTAGGAGTTAGAGGGACAAAGGTCATGTATTGATTTTCACTTGTATATATATGCATGTTTAGAGTGTTCTTCATGTGATGTATATGATGTATGTGAAGAATGTTGGTCTACGCATGTTAAATGTGAGTTTTGTGCCACCTATATGTGAAATACATGATGTATGTGACTTGTATGAATGTTATACGTGAATGAATGTGTACTTAACATGCTATTTATAGCTTAATGATATTTTCATATGTTATAACTATTGGTTGAGGAGCATCAGGTTCATTAAGCTTACCTTGACCGTGACTTGAATTATGTGAGCTTAAATGCCATATGTGAAAAATGCATCAAAAGAGTAATTTTCTATGTTAATGCATTTAGTGATTATTGTTGGTGAAAATGCATGCAATATTATGCGTATGTTGTGATTGCTTAGCATAAGTTGTTCTTGGTGGAAAGTGGAATGGTTGTTGGAAATAGAATGAGTATTAAGGAAATTGAACTATGAGCATGGATGCACACAGAAGGTCTAATATTTCCAATTGGTGGAAAACGGACTCCTTTCCTTCAATTAGCAGTCTTCAATTGATGAGGAACCGTAGTGAAAATCTTGAGGTTGACGAGTGTCAACATGTGATAATCTTGGTGGTAGTGAAAATCTTGAGGTTGACGAATGTCAATATGTGATAATCTTGGTGGTGGTGAAAATATAGAATTATGAGGTTGAAAGGTTACATCGTGATACTTTGGAATTTGTAAGGTTAAGTAGTTGAGTTAGTGAATTCATGTAGAGGATTTGGTTGTCAAATTCAAGACGTGTGTTGTGTGGTTTGTGGTTGTGCATGGTTACATGTATACTTTCTAATTGCTACGTTGTTACCTCGTTGATGACATGAGTGTTCGAACTTGCCATGTAGCGTAAGGGTAACATGATGCATATCATGTAGGCCGGCGTCGAGTTGATACTTAGGTGGGTTTGGTCATCTCTACTGAGCCGCAGTGGTGCTCACCCCTTTCTCCCCAAACATTTTTACAAGTTAGGTACCAATGGGAGACAAAGCAAGATTAGCTCAGTGGACCTTGTTGAGCTTCTGTTTGGACTTTTGAGATGTAAATAGATGTTTATGCTGGTTTGTGACATGTGGACTATGTTAATGATGTTATATTTACATTTGATTATATTGATATACTCTAGTTTCAAGTGTAATGATCATATATAGATCATATGTGATTTGTGGGTTTTGAATGTAAGAAGTCAGTTTTAATTCCATTATGTATAAATTTTTGGATATAATTGTTGGAGACGTGGATTCATGTTTAAAATGATATTTGATGATGTTTTGATCATTTATACATGTTATAGATGATGTTTGATGCCTTCTAGAGGAGTTTTGGACCCTAAAAGTTGAGAATTTTGACTCCCGGAGAGTAGAATTTGATACTTGCGACGATACATGTTCGATGCATCGTAGCTTCGATGCATCTAACTTCCCAATTTGATGCATCGAAGTTTTTATTCACATCATTATCCAAAATCTGCCCAAATTTCAATCGGGCATAACTTCTTCATTTTAAATCGAAATTGAGTGTGATTTTTTTTAAAATTCAATATTTTTGAATGATCTATCCAATGTTGATGGTTTTAGAACTAAGTACCAGTCACACAGGGATTTGAGTTCTAGAAATTTAGGGGTTATGTAAGTGTGACTTGATGTGGGATTATTTGAGGTTGGTAGTTTTTGAGGTTGAGTTAGCACATGCATGTGCAAGAAAAGAGTTAAGCTTCTATAGTATTTAATAGTATAGAGAGTTCATTAGTGATTAATGAACAAGTTCACCTTTGGTTTCCGGAGAACAAAAATCAGGGTGTGACAACTTGGCTTCACATCGTGATATCAAAGGGTGATTGTGGTTAGAGTATGGATGATAAGTGTGAGTCACCCTTGATTTTTGGAGAATGAAAATCGGGGCATGACACATCAAGAGAAGGAATCATAAATGTTTTGAGAGGAGCAGAAGGGTTTTTGAGGAGTGTGCTGATGATTATCTTAAAATGTATGGACAATATTGTCATGCCCAAGGCAAAAGCAGCAGAAAGCTTTTTGAGAGGAGCATTGATGACACCAAGAGATCAAGAAAAAGCAGCATAGGGGTTTCTACATGTTATCATTACGCGTTTAGTACAAAGGTGCACATACAATTCTGTTAAATATTGACCTTCCTTTGGGCCAGTTAATATTCATCTAAGTTATATGCCCACAACCATTTATATACTTCAGAACATAATTAATTTCACAAGAGATGTCACTTTGGCGACATGCTGTTTCAATTAATTAATCTCAAAATATATATAAACCAGCCAATATTTGAATTTAAAATTGCACCAAAATTTATCGTGTGGGAATAGTAATATTCCCACAGGATAAAGTGGGAATATAAGCATATTGTCATAATACCATATTTTTGATATGCATATATATATAACAGCCTCAAATTTGAATATTTGATAATTACTGACATGTTTTATATATTGGTAAAATGTTGTAGTTCTATTTTGATACTCTTATTGCTCGCATCGCGAATCCTTTGATGTTGCAGATTGTTCCCCACTTCGAAAAGATGAATCTGCCAACTTCGCACCTTGGAGAGATGAATCTCCCAACTTCGCGTTTTGGTGTGACTGTAAATGGAGCCCTAGTGGCCTGGACATGGTCCGTCGGCAACAAACTAGAAAATTTGTTGATTCATCTTACTTCTCATTGTGCATTAATTATGAATTTGTCTCCAATTATCCTATCGTATAAAGGAGACTATTTATCGAGAAAGAGTGTCAGAAACAAGCTCAAGAATAGGAATAGGGAAAGGGACATGTACAGTGGCAGACACAAGCATGGGAATAGGGAATAGGAGACAGAGAAATGGATAGATCCTAGAGATTTGACTATGGAGTAACGTCAAGAGAAGAATCATAAACATTTTTGAGAGAAGTAGAAGGGTTTCTAAGAAGAGTGGTGATTATTATCTTAAAAAGTATGGACAATATTGAGCAGTGATGACACCAAGAGATGAAGAGAAAGCAGCAAAGAGGTTTCTAAAGGTAACCATTATGCGTTAATTAGCATAGATCCACATGCAATTCGACCTTCCTTTGGGCCGGTTAGTATTCATATAAGTTACATGTACACAACCGTTTATATTTCAGAACAAAATTAATTTTCATAAGAGTGGTCACTTTGGCGACATGCTGTTTCAATTAATTTATCTCAAAATATATATAAATCTGCCAATATTTGAATTTAAAATTTTACCAAAATTTATCAGTTGGGAATATAATCATATTTCCCATAGGATAAAGTGGGAATATCAGCATATTACCATAGTACCATATTTCAGATATGCATATATAAAACAGCCTCAAATATGAATATTTGATAATTACTGACATATTTTATATAATGGTAACTGTTGAGTTCTATTTTGATACTCTTGTTCCTCGCATCCCTACTCCCTTGATGCTGCAGATTGTCACCCATCTTTGAGAGGTTAATCTCCAACTTCGCGTTTTGGTGTGACTAGTAAATGGAGCCCTAGTGGTTGGACAAGGTCCACCGACAACACACTAGAAAATTTATTGATTATATTTCTTCTTTTTGAGCATCAATTAGAGAACTGTCTCCAATTATCCTATCGTATGAAGGAGACTATTTACGAAGAAAAATGGCCGAAAACTAAAGATTAGGAATAGGGAAAGGAACATGGACAGTGGCAGACACAAGGATGCGAACAGGGAACAGGAGGACGAGATCCTGTAGGTTTGACTATGAAAGAATGTCAAGAGAAAGAATCATAAACGCTTCTGAGAGGAGCAAAAGATTTTTGAGGAAAGTAGTGATGATTATCGTAAAAAGTATGGACAATATTGCACATATATAAAAAATTGACTTATCCTCCTCAATCATCAGGTTGCTGACTCCTCTATTGTTCTTCTTTTAAAAAGTTGTTGATATATTATTTAATTTAGTTTTTGCATGCTTTCTCGAGCATTTACACATTATGAATCAAGTCAAGTGTTTTAGCTTCAAATTCTTCAGCTTTCTGTTCTAATTTGATGCTAAGATTAGTTGTGAATACAAGTACTTTTTTTTTTCATTTTTCTTTTTGGTAGGATGTGAATGAAATGTTTCTAAATATTTAAGTCAAGTTTCCAAATTTTTAGAAGTTCCCTGGCACGTTTAAATTTTTTCCTTTTAATATGTGTTCACTTATTGTGAAGCGAGACGATAAGTGGAATGAGTGGGATTGAAAAATAGTACATATATATAAACCTGCCAATAATTGGATTTAAAATTGCACCAAATTTTATTATGTGAAAATACCGTCATATTCCCACAGGATAAAGTGGCAATATCAGCATATTCCCATAGGTGTTTATATATCTATAAATATGTTAATTTTCTTATCAAAACCGATAATACCATATTTATGATATGTATATATATATCTAACATCCTACAGTCTCAATATTTGATAATTACTGACATGTTTTATATATTTGTAAACTGTTGCAGTTGTATTTTGAAACTCTTGTTTCTCGCATCCCTTCTTCCTTGATGCTACAGATTGTCACCCACCTTAGAGAGATGAATTTTTCCACTTTGCATTTTCGTGTGACGGGTAAATGGAACCCTAATCGCTTGGACAAGGTCCGTCGGCAACAAATGTGAAAATTTGTTGATTCATCTTTCTCTCTCATAGTATTACACTCTCATATTATTTCTCTCGTATGGCATCAGTGGCAGAACTCATCCAGTTTTTGCTTTATTTGTTTCCTTCTTTACTTCTTATAGTGCTGGTGTGATTATTTTCGTTCATGGAACAGGCCCAGGCGGATTACAATAGATTAAGACCTTCAAACTTTCGTGGATCTGATGTCTTAATACTTGTATTTTCTCTCATTAGCAAAGCCAGCTACGAAAATGTTTCCAAAAAGGCGAGGTTTGCTTTGAATGTCTAGAGATAGAAACATTTTCTTTCTCTCACGCCTTATGTTCTGCTGCTTGCTATGAAAATGTGCTAGTAATTAGGATTTACATTCCCCCAATCCCTCACTATTTGGGACCTGATAAAACAGTTTACTTAAACTATTTGACATAGTTGTTTTATGTTTTATTCATGTTGTTAAAAAAATAATTCAGAGTCTGAATCATATATACGATATTCATACACACGTACATAAACTTGCATGTAAGTGAGCTCAGTTAAGCCAAGGTCAAGCTCATAAAAGAAAATGTTGACTCGAGCTCTAACACTCATGTAGGAGCTCGAACATTACATGATTGAGCCATGGTCGAACAAGCCACAACTCGACAGTGAAATTTGCTCATTTAAAGTCATACATGGAATCATATTTCACCTTGTAAGGCCAAAATCTTTGATCTTTGATGGTCCATGGGTTAGAGATATCGACAATTACATATATATAAAATTGATCTTTCCTCCTCAATCATCAGGTTGCTGACTCCTCTTTTTCTTCTTCTTTTAAATATTTGCTGATATATTCTACAGCTTTCTGTACTGATTTGATTCTAGGATAAGTTGTGAATACAAGTACTTTTTTTTTTCATTTTTTTTCTGGTAGGATGTGAATGAAATGCTTCTAAATATTTAAGTCAAGTTTCCAAATTTTTTAGTTCCCTGGCACGTCAAATTTTTTTCCTTTTAATATGGGTTCACTTATTGTGAAGGGAGAAGATAAATGGAATGAGTGGGATCGAAAAATAGTAAGTTGTTTTGTGTTATCTTTTATTTTCTGTTTCATTTTTTATTTAGGCAAAGTTAAGGTCATTTTGATAAATTTATATAGTTGCTAATAGCGAAATGATTGCAACTTTTGATACTTTTATAGGGTGGGTTGCAAAAGTTTTATAGTATAGCGAATTTTTGGAATTTACTCTACCAGAGATGAGATATTGACTCAGGGAAAAAATTCTAAAAATCCAAATAAAGGTTGACGGTTAAGATTAGCATTCAAGTGAACTTATTGCCCTTTTAGGTGAAGGGTGTTTAGTTCAAGTGAATCTGTGTAAATTACCTTTTTCCCATTACCTTGTTTTAGTTCGAATGCTCAATCCCGCTGCACAATCTCAGCTCTGCCAGCAAAACAGCTGCCGTTTCTTTCCTCAAGTTCGTCCTAACCCCTTTACCAATACATGGAATCAGCTCATCATTTTCCTTACTACTGTAGATAGATCCTGCAGGTTTGAGTATAAAGGAACGTCAAGAGAAAGAATTATAAACATTTCTGAGAGGAGCAGAAGGGTTTCTGAGGAGAGTGGTGATGATTATCTTAAAATGTATGGACAATATTGAGCAGTGATAACACCAAGAGATCAAGAGAAAGCAGTAGGGGGGTTTCTAAAGGTAATCATTACGCTTTATTACAATAGGTTCACATGCAATTCTATTAAATATAGATCTTCCTTTGGGCCGATTAGTATTTACATAAGTTACATGCACACAAACATTTATATTTCAGAACAAAATTAGTTTCCACAAGAGAGGTTACTTTGGCGACATATATATAAACCTTCCAATAATTGGATTTAAAATTGCTCCATAATTTATTATGTGGAAATACCATCATATTCCCACTAGATAAAGTGGGAATATCAGCATATTCACATAGATGTTTATATATATATATATATATGTTAATTTTCTTATCAAAACTGATAATACCATATTTATGATATGTATATATATATATAATAATTCTCAAATTTGAATATTTGATAATTATTGACATGTTTTATATATTGGTAAACTGTTGCAGTTGTATTTTGATACTCTTATTTCTCGCATCCCTGCTTCCTTGGTGCTGTAGATTGTCACCCACCTTAGAGAGATGAATTTCTCCACTTTGCGTTTTGGTGTGACAGGGAAATGGAACCCTAATGGCTTGGACAAGGTCCGTCGTCAACAAAATAGAAAATTTGTTGATTAATCTTTCTCTCTCATAGTATTACACTCTCATTTTATTTCTCTCGTATGGCATCAGTGGCAGATTTCATCCACTTTTTGATTTAATTGTTTGATTCTTTACTTCTTATAGTGCCGCGTGTGATTATTTTCGTTCATGGAACAAGCCCAGGAGGATTACAACAGATTAAGACCTTCGAGCTTTCGTGGATCTGATGTCTTTATACTTGCATTTTCTCTCATTAGCAAAGCCAACTACAAAACTGTTTCCAAAAAGGCGAGGATTGCTTTGAATGTGTAGAGATAGAAACTTTTTCTTTCTCTCACGCCTTATGTTCTGCTGCTTGCTGTGAAAATGTGCTAGTAATTTGGGTTTCCATTCCCCCCATCCTCTACTGTTTGGGACCTGATAAAACAATTTATTTAAAGTATTTGACATAGTTGTTTTATGTTTTATTCATGTTATTAAACAAATAATTCAGAGTTTGAATCAAATATACAATCATAAATATGATATTCATACACACATACATAAATTTGCAAGTAAGCGAGCACGGTTGAGCCAAGGTTAAGCTCATACAAAAAATGTCGAGTCGGGCTCTAACACTCATGTAGGAGCTCGAACATTACATGATTGAACCGAGGTCGAACCAGCAACTACTCGACAGTCAACTTTGCTCATTTAAAGTCATATATGGAATCATATTTCACCTTGTAAGGCTGAAATCTTTGATCTTTGATGGTCCATGGGTTAGAGATATCCACAATTACACATATATAAAAAATTGACCTGTCCTCCTCAATCTTCAGGTTGCTGACTCCTCTTATTCTTCTTTTAAATATTTGTTGATATATTATTTAATTTAGTTTTTGCATGCTTTCTTGAGCATTTAGATATTATGAATAAAGTCAAGTGTTTTAGCTTCAAATTCTTCAGTTTTCTGTTCTGATTTGATGCTAGGATAAGTTGTGAATGCAAGTACTTTTTTTTTTTTTCATTTTTCTTTTTGGAAGGATCTGAATGAAATGCTTCTAAATATTTAAGTGAAGTTTCCAAATTTTTTAGAAGTTCCCTGGCACGTCAAATTTTTTTCCTTTTAATATGGGTTCACTTATTGTGAAGAGAGAAGATAAATGGAACAAGTGGGATCGAAAAATAGAAAGTTGTTTTGTGTTATCTTTTATTTTCTGTTTCATTTTTTATTTAGGCAAAGTTAAGGTCATTTTGATAAATTTATATAGTTGTTAATAGTGAAATGATTGCAACTTTTTGATACTTTTATAGGGTGGGTTGCAAAAGTTTTATAGTATAGGGAATTTTTGCAATTTACTCTACCAGAGATGAGATATTGACTCGGGGAAAAAGTCAAAAAATCCCAATAAAGGTTGAAGGTTAAGATTAGCATTAAAGTGAACTTACTGCCCTTTTAGGTGAAGGGGGTTTAGTTCAAGTGACTCTGTGTAAATTTCCTTCGTCCCATTACATTGTTTTAGTTCGAATGCTTAATCCCGCTGCACTATCTCTGCTCTACCAGTAGAACAGCTGCCGTTTCTTTTCTCAAGTATGTCCTAACCCCCTTGCCAATACATAGAATCAGCTCATCCTTTTCCTTACTATTGTAGATTGATCCTGGAGGTATGACTTTAAAGAAACGTCAAGAGAAAGAATTATAAACGTTTATGAGAGGAGTAGAAGGGTTTCTGAGGAGAGTATTGATGATTATCTTAAAAAGTGTGGACAATATTGAGCAGTGATGACACCAAGAGATCAAGAGAAAGCAGTAGAGGGTTTCTAAAGATAATCATTACCCTTTATTTCAACATATATATATATATATATATATATGTGTGTGTGTGTGTGTGTGTGTGTGTGTGTGTGTTAATTTTCTAATCAAAATCGATAATATCATATTTATGATATGTATATATATATATATATATATAACATCCTCAAATCTGAAAATTTGATAATTACTGACATGTTTTATATATTGGTAAACTGTTGCAGTTGTATTTTGATACTCTTGTTTCTTGCATCCTTGCTTCCTTGACGTTGCAGATTGTCACCCGCCTTAAAGAGATGAATTTCTCAACTTTGCATTTTGGGGTGATGGGTAAATGGAACCCTAATGGCTTCGACAAGGTCCATCGGCAACAAAATAGAAAATTTGTTGATTCAACTTTCTCTCTCATAGTATTACACTCCCATTTTAAATCTCTCATATGGCATCAGTGGCAGAACTCATCCAGTTTTTGATTTATTTATTTTCTTCTTAACTTCTTATAGTGTTGCGTGTGATTATTTTCGTTCATGGAATAGGCCCAGGTGGATTACAACAGATTAAGACCTTCGAGCTTTCTTGGATCTGATGTCTTTATACTTGCATTTTCTCTCATTAGCAAAGCAAGCTACAAAAATGTTTCCAAAAAAGCGAGGTTTGCTTTGAATGTGTAGAGATAGAAACTTTTTCTTTCTCTCATGCCTTATGTTCTTCTGCTTGCTATGAAAATGTGATAGAAATTTGAGTTTCCATTCCCCCCATCCCCCACTGTTTGGGACCTGATAAAACAATTTATTTAAACTATTTGACATAGTTGTTTTATGTTTTATTCATGTTATTAAGAAAATAATTTGGAGTCTGAATCTGATATACAATCACATATACGATATTCGTACACACATACATAAATTTGCATGTAAGCAAGCTCGGTTGAGCCAAGGTCAAGCTAATAAAAGAAAATGTCGAGTCGGGCTCTAACACTCATGTAGGAGCTCGAACACTACATGATTGAGCCGAGGTCGAACAAGCCACTACTCGACAGTCAACTTTGCTCATTTAAAGTCATACATGGAATCATATTTCACCTTGTAAGGCTGAAATCTTTGATCTTTGATGGTCCATGGGTTAGAGATATCCACAATTACACCTATATAAAAAATTGACCTGTCGTCCTCAATCATTAGGTTGCTGACTCCTCTTTTTCTTCTTCTTTTAAATATTTGCTCATATATTATTTAATTTAGTTTTTGCATGCTTTCTTGAGCATTTAGATATTATGAATTAAGTCAAGTGTTTTAGCTTCAAATTCTTCAGCTTTTTATTTTGATTTGATGATTGGATAAGTTGTGAATGCAAGTATTTTTTTTTTCATTTTTATTTTTGGTAGGATGTGAATGAAATGCTTCAAAATATTTAAGTCAAGTTTCCAAATTTTTTAGAGTTCCTTGGCACGTTTAAATTTTTTCCTTTTAATATGGGTTCACTTATTGTGAAGGGAGAAAATAAATGGAACGAGTGGGATCAAAAAATAGTAAATTGTTTTGTGTTATCTTTTATTTTCTATTTCATTTTTTCTTTAGGCAAAGTTAAGGCCATTTTGATAAATTTATATTGCTGTTAATAGCGACATGATTGCAACTTTTTGATACCTTAATATTGTGGGTCGCAAAAGTTTTATAGTATAGGGAATTTTTGAAATTTACTCTACCAGAGATGAGATATTGACTCGGGGGAAAAAGTCTAAAAGCCTAGTAAAGGTTGATGGTTACGATTAGCATTAAATTGAACTTATTACCCTTTTAGGTGAAAGGTGTTTAGTTCAAGTGAATCTGTGTAAATTTCCTTCTTCCCGTTACCTTGTTTTAGTTCGAATGCTCAATCCCGCTGCACTATCTCAGCTCTGCCTACAGAACAGCTACCGTTTCTTTCCTCAAGTCCATCCTAACCCCCTTGCCAATACATAGAATCAGCTGATCTTTTTCCTTACTACTATAAATTTATCCTGATGGTATTACTATAAAGGAACGTCAAGAAAAGATTATAAACATTTCTGAGAGGAGCAGAAGAGTTTCTAAGGAGAGTGGTGATAATTATCTTAAAAAGTATGGACAATATTGAGCAGTGATTACACCAAGAGATCAAGAGAAAGCAGTAGAAGGGTTTCTAAAGGTAATCATTACGCTTTATTAAAACAGGTCCACATGCAATTCTGTTTAATATAGACCTTCCTTTGGACCGATTAGTATTTACATAAGTTACATGCACACAACCATTTATATTTTTGAACAAAATTAGTTTCCACAAGAGAGGTTACTTTGGCGACATATATATAAACCTGCCAATAATTGGATTTAAAATTGCACCAAAATTTATTATGTGGAAATATCATCATATTCCCGCAGGATAAAGTGGGAATATCAGCATATTCCCATAGGTGTTTATATATATATATATATACATATGTTAATTTTATTATAAAAACCGATAATACCATATTTACGATATGTATATCTATATAACATCCTATAATCTGAATATTTGATAATTACTGACATGTTTTATATATTGGTAAATTGTTGTAGTTTTATTTTGATACACTTGTTTCTCGCATCCCTGTTTCCTTGATGTTGCAGATTGTCACCCACCTTAGAGAAATGAATTTTGCCACTTTGCATTTTTGTGTGACGGGTAAATGGAACCCTAATGGCTTGGACAAGGTCCGTCGGCAACAAAATAGAGAATATGTTGATTCATCTTTCGCTCTCGTAGTATTACACTCTCAAATTATTTCTCTCGTATGGCATCAGTGGCAGAACTCATCGACTTTTTGATTTATTTGTTTTTTCTTTACTTCTTATAGTGTTGGGTGTGATTATTTTCGTTGCAGGTCTAGGAGGATTACAACAGATTAAGACCATTGAACTTTCGTGGATCTGATTTCTTTATACTTGCATTTTCTATCATTAGCAAAGCTAGCTACGAAAATGTTTCCAAAAAGACGAGGTTTGCATTGAATGTGTAGAGATAGAAACTTTTTCTTTCTCTCTCGCCTTATGTTCTGCTACTTGCTATGAAAATGTGCTAGTAATTTAGGTTTCCATTCCCTCCATCCCCCACTGTTTGGGACCTGATAAAACAGTTTATCTAAACTATTTGACATAGTTGTTATATGTTTTATTCATGTTATTAAAAAAATAATTCAGAGTCTGAATCATATATACGATATTCATACAAACATACATAAATTTGCATATAAGCGAGCTCGGTTGAGCCAAGGTCAAGCTCATAAAAGAAAATGTCAAGTCGAGCTCTAACACTCATGTAGGAGCTCGAACACTACATAATTGAGCCGAGGTCGAACATGCCACTACTCGACAGTCAACTTTGCTCATTTAAAGTCATCCATGGAATCATATTTCACCTTGTAAGGCTGAAATCTTTGATCTTTGATGGTCCATGGGTTAGAGAAATCCACAATTACACATATATAAAAAATTGACCTGTCCTCCTCAATTGTTAGGTTGCTAACTCCTCTTTCTCTTATTCTTTTAAATATTTGCTGATATATTATTTAATTTAGTTAATGCATGCTTTATTGAGCATTTAGACATTATGAATCAAGTCAAGTGTTTTAGCTTCAAAAATCTTCAGCTTTCTGTTATGATTTGAAGATAGGATAAGTTGTGAATCCAAGTACTTTTTATTTTTTTTCATTTTTCTTTTTGGTAGGATGTTAATGAAATGCTTCTAAATATTTAAGTCAAGTTTCCAAATTTTTTAGAAGTTCCCTGGCACGTTTAAATTTTTTCTTTTTAATATGGGTTCACTTATTGTGAAGGGAGAAGATAAATGGAATGAGTGGGATCGAAAAATAGTAAGTTGTTTTGTGTTATCTTTTAATTTCCGTTTCATTTTTTATTTAGGCAAAATTAATGTCATTTTGATAAATTTATATAGCTGTTAATAGCGACATGAATGCAAATTTTTAATACTTTTATAGGGTGGGTTGCAAAAGTTTTATTCTATAGGGAATTTTTGCAATTTACTCTACCAGAGATGAGATATTGACTCGGGGGAAAAAGTCTAAAAATCCCAATAAAGGTTGACGATTAAGATTAGCATTAAATTGAACTTTTTGCCCTTTTAGGTGATGGATGTTTAGTTCAAGTGAATCTGTGTAAATTTCCATCTTCCTGTTACCCTGTTTTAGTTCGAATGCTCAATCTCGCTGCACTATCTCAGCTCTACTTGCAGAACAGCTACCGTTTCTTTCCTCAAGTTCTTCCTAACCCCCTTGCCAATACATAGAATCAGCTTATCCTTTTTCTCACTACTATAGATTTATCCTGGAGGTATGACTATAAAGGAACGTCAAGGGAAAGAATTATAAACGTTTCTGAGAGGAGCAGAAGAGTTTCTGAGGAGAGTGGTGATAATTATTTTTAAAAGTATGGACAATATTGAGCAGTGATGACAGCAAGAGATCAAGAGAAAGCAGTAGAGGGGTTTCTAAAGGTAATCATTACGCTTTATTACAACATGTCCACATGTAGTTATGTTAAATATAGACCTTCCTTTGGGCCGATTAGTATTTACATAAGTTACATGCACACAACCATTTATATTTCAGAACAAAATTAGTTTCCACAAGAGAGGTCACTTTGGCGACATATATATAAACCTTCCAATAATTGGATTTAAAATTGCACCAAAATTTATTATGTGGAAATATCATCATATTCCCACATGATAAAGTGGGAATATCAGCATATTCCCATAGGTGTTTATATATATATATATATATATATATATATATATATATATATATATATACATATGTTAATTTTCTTATCAAAATCGATAATACCATATTTATGATATGTATATATATATAACATTTTACAATCTGAATATTTGATAATTACTGACATGTTTTATATAATGGTAAACTGTTGCGGTTCTATTTTGATAGTCTTGTTTCTTGCATCCCTGCTTCCTTGATGCTGCAGATTGTCACCCACCCTAGAGAGATGAATTTCTCCACTTTGTGTTTTGGTGTGACGGCTAAATGGAACCCTAATGGGTTTGCCAAGGTCCGTCGGTAACAAAATAGAAAATTTGTTGATTCATCTTTCTCTCTAATAGTATTACACTCTCATTTTATTTCTCTCGTATGGCATCAGTGGCAGAACTCATCCACCTTTTGATTTATATGTTTGCTTCTTTACTTCTTATAGTGCTGGGTGTGATTATTTTCGTTTATGGAATAGGCCCAGGAGAATTACAACAGATTAAGACATTCGAGCTTTCGTGGATCTGATGGCTTTATACTTGCATTTTCTCTCATTAGCAAAGCCAGCTACGAAAATGTTTCCAAACAGGCGAGGTTTGCTTTGAATGTGTAGAGATAGAAACTTTTTCTTTCTCTCACGCCTTATGTTCTGCTGCTTGCTATGAAAATGTGCTAGTAATTTGGGTCTCCATTATCCCCATCCCCCACTGTTTGGGACCTGATAAAACATTTTATTTAAACTATTTAACATAGTTATTTTATGTTTTATTCATGTTATTAAGAAAATAATTTGGAGTCTGAATCTGATATACAATCACATATACGATATTCGTACACACATACATAAATTTGCATGTAAGCAAGCTCGGTTGAGCCAAGGTCAAGCTAATAAAAGAAAATGTCGAGTCGGGCTCTAACACTCATGTAGGAGCTCGAACACTACATGATTGAGCCGAGGTCGAACAAGCCACTACTCGACAGTCAACTTTGCTCATTTAAAGTCATACATGGAATCATATTTCACCTTGTAAGGCTGAAATCTTTGATCTTTGATGGTCCATGGGTTAGAGATATCCACAATTACACGTATATAAAAAATTGACCTGTCCTCCTCAATCATCAGGTTGCTGACTCCTCTTTTTCTTCATCTTTTAAATATTTACTGATATATTATTTAATTTAGTTTTTGCATGCTTTATTGAGCATTTAGACATTATGAATCAAGTCAAGTGTTTTAGCTTCAAATTCTTCAACTTTCTGTTTTGATTTGATGCTAGGATAAGTTGTGAATGCAAGTACTTTTTTTTTCATTTTTCTTTTTGGTAGGATGTGAATGAAATGCTTCAAAATATTTAAGTCAAGTTTCCAAATTTTTTAGAAGTTCCCCGGCACATTTAAATTTTTTCCTTTTAATATGGGTTCACTTATTGGGAAGGGAGAAGATAAATGGAACGAGTCGGATCGAAAAATAGTAAGTTGTTTTGTGTTATCTTTTATTTTCTGTTTCATTTTTCATTTAGGCAAAATTAAGGTCATTTTGAAAAATTTATATAGCTGTTAATAGCGACATGATTGCAAATTTTTAATATTTTTATAGGGTGGGTTGCAAAAGTTTTATAGTATAGGAACTTTTTGCAATTTACTCTACCAGAGATGAGATATTGACTCGGGGGGAAAAGTCTAAAAATCCCAATAAAGGATGATGGTTAAGATTAGCATTAAAGTGCACTTATTTCCCATTTAGGTGAAGGGTGTTTAGTTCAGGTGATTCTATGTAAATTTCCTTTTCCCGTTACCTTGTTTTAGTTCGAATGCTCAATCCCGTTGCACTATCTCAGCTCTGCCAGCAGAACAGCTGCCGTTTCCTTCCTCAAGTTCATCCTAACCCGCTTGCCAATACATGGAATCAGCTCATCCTTTCCTTACTACGGTAGATAGATCCTGGAGGTATGACTATAAAGGAACGTCAAGAGAAAGAATTATAAACGTTTTTGAGAGGAGCAGGGATTCTGAGGAGAGTGGTGTTGATTATCTTAAAAAGTATGGACAATATTGAGCAGTGATGACACCAAGAGATCAAGAGAAAGCAGTATAGGGGTTTCTAAAGGTAATCATTACGCTTTATTACAAGAGGTCCACATTGAATTCTGTTAAATATAGACTTTCCTTTGGGCCAATTAGTATTTACATAAGTTACATGTACACAACCATTTATATTTCTGAACAAAATAACTTTCCACAAGAGAGGTCACTTTGGCGACATATATATAAATCTACCAATAATTGAATTTAAAATTGCACCAAAATTTATTATGTGGAAATACCATCATATTTCACAGGATAAAGTGGGAATATCAGCATATTCCCATAGATGTTTATATATATATATATATATGTGTGTGTGTGTGTGTTAATTCTCTTATCAATACAAATAATACCATATTTACGATATGTATATATATATAACATCCTCAAATCTGAATATTTGATAATTACTGACATGTTTTATATATTGGTAAACTGTTGCAGATCTATTTTGATACTCTTGTTTCTCGCATTCCTACTTTTTTGATGCTACAAATTGTCACCCACTTTAGAGAGATCAATTTCTCTACTTTGCGTTTTGGTGTGACGAGTAAATAGAACCCTAATGGCTTGGACAAGGTCCATCGGCAACAAAATAGAAAATTTGTTGATTCATCTTTCTCTCTCATAGTATTACACTCTCATATTATTTCTCTCGTATGGAATCAGTGGCAGAACTCATCCACTTTTTGATTTATTTGTTTGCTTCTTTACTTCTTATAGTGCTAGGTGTGATTATTTTAGGCCCTGGAGGATTACAATAGATTAAGTCTTTCTAGCTTTCATGGATCTAATGTCTTTATACTTGCATTTTCTCTCATTAGCAAAGCAAGATACAAAATTGTTTCCAAAAAGGCGAGGTTTGCTTTGAATGTGTAGAGATAGAAACTTTTCTTTCTCTCACGCCTTATGTTCTTCTGCTTGCTATGAAAATGTGATAGAAATTTGAGTTTCCATTCCCCCATCCCCCACTGTTTGGGACCTGATAAAACAGTTTATTTAAACTATTTGACATAGTTGTTTTATGTTTTATTCATGTTATTAAAAAAATAATTCAGAGTCTAAATCATATATACACAATCATATATACAATATGCATTACAATTTTATGTGGGTATGATATAATATTTATGTGGAGGAGAATGGTGCAAGTAAAGCTGTGGTTTACGATGAAAGAAAAGAAGTGATAAGAGAGGAGCAGGTGGTCGGCTCAACAGGTGTTATATAAATATATGATAGATATATATTTATATGGCAAAGTGGTAGTTAACAGGATACACTGAAAAGTAAAAAGAGGAAGAGAAAATAGAAGTGGAGAAAAATAGAGAGAGAACCGAGAGCTTTAGAGAGAGAAAGAGAGAAACCGAGAAGAGAAAAGAAGAACGAAAAGAAAAAAAAAAGAAGAAGAAGAAGAAGAGAGGGAACCGAGAACTAGAGAGAGAAAGAAGAGAACAGAGAGAGAGAGAGGAGCTGGTTCTGGCAACTCGGTGGTGGTGAGTGGCTGTCGTGGTGGTGGTGCTGCCCGACGGTTGAAGATGGTTGGGTTTCGGGTGGCCATAACAGGTGGATTCTCGGCTGGTGCAGTGGGCGACAGTGGAGGCTCAGCTGGGCCTTCTCAAGGGGGTTCTGTTCGGACGGTGGTGGCGACCGTGGTTAGGCTGTGGCTGTTTCAGTGAGGGTGTGGTGGTGGCTAGTACGTGTTGATGATAGACGGCTTGGTGTTCAAGGTGGGTCTGCTTTGATATTTCGGTTAGAACTCATAGATATGGTTGTTGGCTCATAGAGGTTCGGCTGTAGTGGTGAGCTGGCTTGTACATGGGTTCGGCCTTGGAGTCTCAAATGGTGCCGACATTTAAGGGCAACGAGGTGGGTGGTCTTGGACCGGCCATATGGGTCTCCTTGGTGGGCTGTTTTGAGCTCGGTGGTGGTTCGTTTTAGAAGAAGGAAATGATGGATTAGCATGGTAGTTGCCTACACAAGTAGTACCGCCGGTGAGGGAGCATGGAGGGGCCATTGGTGGAATTCTTGGTGGGTTCACGAAGGAAACTTGGGGTTGTTGGTTAGTTGAAGTGGGTTTCAGTTGAGATGGATTTTCGGTCCTTGGTAGTGCATAGCAGCCGCCATGGCTGCAATGGTTTTGGCTTGAGTTCCCCACTGTGAGTGACTCATGTAGTCGTGAGTCATTGAGTTTGGAGAATAAGATCCATGGGTGAAGGTTTGGCTTTCGGCAGCCAATGCTTGGTTGGGGGATCTACCCATTTGGTCCCTGCTGCTTGGCAGCTTGGTGAGGGTGAGTTTAGGTTGTGTTGTGCATAGCTCGGCAGCCATGGGAGTGGGATCTCCTTGGCGGCAGTTCGAAGAGGTGCTCATTGAGAGTGTTTCGGCTGCATGGTGGCAACAAGGGTTGGTTGTGTGATGGGCCTAGATATATGAATTGGGTTTGGGTTGTTGGTTTGGAATAGACAATAAAGTGGGTTCACTGCTTGGGCTAGCTTGGTGTTTGATTTGGGCTGGATGATAGTTGGTTACTGGCTATTGTTAGGCTTGGATAATTAATTTTTTTATTGTTTGGGATGAAAATCAAATGGATCAATAAAATGGATAAGCCCAAAAACAAGGAAATGGGTATAAGATGTGTTTGAGGCTTGAAAGTTTGAAGTGGATTTTAACAGGAATTGATTTAAAATTATGGACCAGTTCAATTGGCTTGAAGATGGGTTGGACTTGAAACTTGGATTTAGGTTCAGCTTCCTATGGACTTTGGATACGCAAGGACGTGTAAAACAATTCCGTCATAGCAATGGATGATCTTTTCAACTTTCCCAGAATTGGAGATTTTTGGAGTTCTCACTCCAAATTGAGGTAGGGGTGCTAGACTCATCCTTACTTTAATTCTATAGGTCCCTTATCTGTGACATAAAAGATAGGATTGTGATTTCTTGAGTTTAGGGTATTGTGTATTTATATGTAAATAGAAATGTGAATTATGCATATGTATATGTCTAACATGTTAGTTAGGACTTATATATATGTGCTGCATATTTGATATTGAGATTACGAATGCTTTTGTTGAAATTGTGTTCAGTTGATGAAAATATGAAAATATAATTTTCAATGTAGAGCTGTGCATGAAAGATATGATTTTCTTGAAAATGCATAAGCATGATGATTTTCATGATGTGTGTGATGGCATTGTGACAATCTTGAAGTGGAAGGAAAATGCATTGAATTGATAAAATGCATTGCATTATGTGGATAAGTGCATTGATGTGATTATGTGCACTATTTGAAAATGAGTTTTTGGGGCGTGACAACATTGAGAATTAAGATGAGGGAATGGTCCCTAGGGTGAAAGACCCAAAACTTGGCCAAGAGGAGGCGCTCCCTTCGGGTTAGCAACCCGATAAAGCGTAAGCAGAGTTTGGGTGCCGAAGAGACCCTTACTATGGATGTGGTGTGATAAGCTAGTCCCCATTGAATTGATTTCTGGATTTATGTGGTGTGAGTTATATATTTTAATTGTGACTTGTCCAATTTGATATATAAATGTATATGCATTGAAATGTGAAGCATCACGCATGGTTTGAAAAACGTGATTGTTTATGGGTAAAAAGCATGGATATCTATCATGTAGAAATGTAATGATTTCATATGCATTCATGCATGGCTGCCTGAGTCAGAGTAGAGTTGGGTGGATCATTCCTACTGAACCGCAGTGGTGCTCACCCCTTATATACAAACTTTTTTTTCAGATAAAGCATCACCGGAGGATGAGACTTAGAGTGCTAGAGTGATTTGAAAGAATACTTTAGAATTTCTTTTTGGATATAATGTTCCGAATTGTATTTTTGGCTATCCATGCCGGCATGTGGCATGTGGATTATATTGATGTGAGATTGCAATTACATTTATGTAACTTATTTTTATATGGGTCCATGGACATTAGAAATGTGGGTTAGTGTTTATACATTGTGCAAAAACTTGTATAAGGATTATGAGACTGTTGGGATATAAATTGATGATTTAGAGTATGTATGTTTTACGCTTCCGCATAGACTTAAGGGTTGAGACCTCGGCACGGTGATGGAATCTCCGGTAACCGAGGCTTTGATGTGTGATTTCACCCGTTCACACCCCGCTTCCTTCGCTCCTAACCGGGTGTCGAAAGTCGGGGCGTGACAGAGATATCCATAATTACACATATATAAGAAATCGACCTGTCCTAGTCTATAATCAGGTTGCTGACTCCTCTTTTTCTTCTTCTTTTAAATATTTGCTGATATATTATTTAATTTGGTTTTTGCATGCATTCTTGAGCATTTAGACATTATGAATCAAGTCAAGTGTTTTAGCTTCAAATATCTTCAGCTTTCTGTTCTGATTTGATGATAGGATATGTTGTGAATGCAAGTACTTTTTTTTTTCATTTTTCTTTTTGGTAGGATTTGAATGAAATGCTTCAAAATATTTAAGTCAAGTTTCCAAATTTTTTAGATGTTCCCAGGCACGTTTAAATTTTTTCTTTTTAATATGGGTTCACTTATTGTGAAGGGAGAAGATAAATGGAACGAGTGCGATCGAAAAATAGTTAGTTGTTTTGTGTTATCTTTTATTTTCTGTTTCATTTTTTATTTAGGCAAAGCTAAGGTCATTTTGAAAATTTTATATAGTTGTTAGTAGGGACGTGATCGCAACTTTTTGATACTTTTATAGGGTTGGTTGCAAAAGTTTTATAGTATAGTGAATTTTTGCAATTTACTCTACCAGAGATGAGATATTGACTCTAGGGAAAAATTCTAAAAATCCCAATAAAGGTTGATGGTTAAGATTAGCATTAAAGTGAACTTATTATCCTTTTAGGTGAAGGGTGTTTACTTCAAGTGATTATGTGTAAATTTCCTTCTTCCCGTTACCTAATTTTAGTTCGAATGCTCATTCCCGCTTCACTATCTCAGCTCTGCCAGCAGAACAGTTGTCGTTCCTTTCCTCAAGTTCGTCCTAACCCCCTTGCCAATAGATGGAATCAGCTCATCCTTTCCTTACTACTATAGATAGATCCTGGAGGTGTTACTATAAAGGAACGTCAAGAGAAAGAATTATAAACATTTCTGAGAGGAGCTGAAGGGTTTCTGAGGATAGTGGTGATGATTATCTTAAAAAGTATGGACAATATTGAGAAGTGATGACACCAAGAGATCAAGAGAAAGCAGTAGAGGGGTTTCTAAAGGTAATCATTACGCTTTATTACAACAGGTCCACATACAATTCCGTTAAATATAGACCTTCCTTTGGGCCGATTAGTATTCACATAAGTTACATGCACACAACCATTTATATTTCAGAACAAAATTAGTTTCCACAAGAGATGTCACTTTGGCGACATATATATAAACCTGTCAATAATTAGATTTAAAATTGCACCAAAATTTATTATGTGGAAATACTATCATATTTTCATAGGATAAAGTGGGAATATCAGCATATTCCCATAGGAGTTTATATATATATATGTTAATTTTTTTATCAAAACCGATAATACCATATTTATGATATGTATATATATATATAATAATTCTCAAATCTGAATATTTGATAATTACTAACATGTTTTATATATTAGTAAACTATTGTAGTTTATTTTGATATTCCTGTTTCTCGCATCCCTGCTTCCTTGATGCTGTAGATTGTCACCCACCTTAGAGAGATGAATTTCTCCACTTTGCGTTTTGGTGTGACGGGTAAACGGAACCCTAATGGCTTGGACAAGGTCCGTCGGCAACAAAATAGAAAATTTGTTAATTCATCTTTCTCTCTAATTATCCTATCGTGTATCAATGAAAGATATGTCTCTGATTATCCTATCGTATGAATGAGACTATTTACTGAGAAAGTGTTTCAAAACTAGCTCAGGAATAGGAATAGGTAAAGGGACTTGGACAGTGGTAGACAGAATAGGAGAGAGAGGGATAGATCGTGTCGGTTTGTCTATGAAGGAACGTCAAGAGAAATAATCCTAAATGTTTCTGAGAGGAGCAGAAGGGTTTCTGGGGAGAGTGGTGAAAATTATCTTAAAAAGTACTGAGAATATTGTTATGCGCCAAGCGAAAGCAGCAGAAAGGTTTTTGAGTGAAGAGGTGATGACACCAACAAATCAAGAGAAAGTAGCGGAGGGGTTTTTATAGGTAATCATTACGCGTTTATAACACAGGTCCACATGTAATTCTGTTAAATATTGACCTTCTTTGGGCTACTTATTATTTACATAAGTTACATGCACACAACCATTTATATTTCAGAATAAATTAATTTTCACAAGAGTGGTCACTTTGGTGACATGTTCTTTCAATTAATTCATCTCAATATATATATATAAACTTGCCAATATGTGAATTTGAAATTGCAACAAAATTTATCCTATGGGAATATGATGATAATATTCCTAGAGGGTAAAGTGGGAATATCAGTATATTCCCATAGTACCATATTTTTGATATGCATATATATATATATAATATCCTCAAATCTAAATATTTGATAATTACTGGCATGTTTTATTTATTGGTAACTGTTGTAGTTCTGTTTTGTTACTCTTGTTTCTCGCATCCCTACTCCCTTGATGCTACAGATTGTCACTCACTTTAGAGAGATGGATCTCCCCACTTTGTGTTTTGGTGTGAGAGGTAAATGGAGCCCTAGTGGCTTGGAAAAGATCCGTCGACAACAAACTAGAAAATTTGTTGTTTCATCTTGCTTCTCATCTTGCATCAATGACGGATTTGTCTCCAATTATTCTATCGTATGAAGGAGACTATTTACCGAGAAGAGGATTGGAAACCAACTCAGGAATAGGAATAGGGAAAAGAACTCTAATTATCCTATCATATGAAGGAGACTATTTACCGAGAAAGAGAGCCGGAAACAACTCAGGAATAGGAATAGGGAAAATGACATAGACAATGGCAGACACAAGGATGGGAACAGGAGATAGAGGGATAGATCCTGGAGGTTTTACTATGAAGGTATGTCATGTTGACACCGGAACTAAAATTTGAAGGGTTTTCAAAATTTTGTCATTTTTGCTATAAATGCATTTTGAATGATGTTTTGAGTGTTTCGAGAGTGAAAAACATGTTATCAGGTTTTTGGAAGTTTTCGGAACATTTTGAAAAGTTTGACTTTTTGGTCAAATAGGGCCCAAGATGAGGTCTAGTGTGCCAGGAATCTAAAAAACTTTTGGAAAATAATTATTTTTGATTTTGAGTGTAATAAAATGTTTAATGAGTTAAGGAAGTGATTTCGAGTCCAACAGAGTTTTCAAAATTGAAAACGAAGGTCGGGAAGGTAAGTTAAGTGGCCCAGGGGCAAAACGGTCATTTTGCGACCCTAGGAGTGGAATAAATATCCACCTGATTTGAGATATTCATTTCTATAGATCTCTCTCTCTCTCTAAACTCACCCATTTCATCTCTCTCCCTTCTCTCTAGATTTTGGACAAGTTGGAGTGTGATTTGAAGGTAGCTGAAGGTGGAAAGTGTGTAAAAGACGTCAAGGGCTTCGGTTTGAACCGAAAAAAGTTCGTATTTTGTGAAGTTAAAAAAGTTGGGATTTTTTAAGTTGGATTTCCAAGCTTAAGATTTGAGGTTGGGGTGTCTTCTCCTCCCTTTTAATCGATTCTCTAAGAGTTTTGTGATCTATGGATGTGCTAGTAGGAGTTAGAGGGACAATGTATTGATTTTCTCTTGTATATATATGTATGTTTAGAGTGTTCTTCATCTGATGTACATGATGAATGTAAAGCATGTTGGTCTACGCATGTTAAATGTGAGTTTTGTGCCACCTATATGTGAAATAAATGACGCATGTGACTTATATGAATGTTATACATGAATGAATGTGTACTTGACATGCTATTTATAGCTTAGTGATGTTTTCTATATTATAACTATTGGTTGAGGAGCATGAGGTTCATTAGGCTTACCTTGAAACATGACTTGAAATATGTGAGCTTAAATGCATATGTGAAAAATACATCAAAGAGTGATTTTTCATGTTAATGCACTTAGTGATTGTTGTTGGTGAAAATGCATGCAATATTATGTGTATGTTGTGATTGCTTAGCATAGGTTGCTCTTGGTGGAAAGTGGAATGGTTGTTGGAAATAGAATGAGTATTAAGGATACTAGACTATGAGCACGAATGCACACAGAAGGGCTAATATTTCCAATTGGTGGAAAATGGACTCCTCTCTTTCAATTGGCAGTCTTCAATTGATGAGGAACCGTAGTGAAAATCTTGAGGTTGACGAGTGTCAACATGTGATAATCTTGGTGGTAGTGAATATCTTGAGGTTGACGAATGTCAACATGTGATAATCTTGGTGGTGGTGAAAATCTGAAATTATGAGGTTGAAAGATTATAATGTGATACTTCGGAATTTTTAAGGTTAAGTAGTTGAGTTAGTTGATTCATGTAGATGATTTGGTTGCAAAATTCAAGACGTGTGTTGTGTGATTTGTGGTTGTGCATGGTTACATGTATACTTTCTAATTGTTATGTTGTTACCTCGTTGATGACATGAGTGCCCAAGCTTGCCATGTAGCGTAAGGGTAACATGATGCATATAATGTAGGTCAGCATCGAATCAATGCTTAGGTGGGTTTGGTCATCTCTACTGAGCCGTAGTGGTGCTCACCCCTTTCTCCCCAAACATTTTTACAGGTTAGGTACCAATGGGAGACAAAGCAGGATTAGCTCAGTGGACCTTGTTGAGTTCCTTTTTGGGCTTTTGAACTTTTGAGATGTAAATAGATGTGCATGTCAGTTTGTGGCACGTGGACTATGTTAATCATGTTATATTTACATTTGATAATATTGATATACTCTAGTTTCAAGTGTAATGATCATATATAGATCATATGTGATTTGTGGGTTTTGAATGGAGGAAGTTGGTTTTAATTCCATCACGTATAAATTCTTGGATATGATTGTTGGAGATGTGGATTCATGCTTAAAATGATGTTTGATGATGTTTTTATTATTTGTACATGTTATAGATGATGTTTGATGCCTTCTAGAGGAGTTTTGGACCCTAAAAGTTGAGAATTTTGACTCCCGGAGAGTAGAATTCGATACTTGCGACGATACATGTTCGATGCATCACAGCTTTGATGCATCTAACTTCCCAATTTGATGCATCGAAGTTTCTATTCACAACATTCTCCAAAATCTGCCCAAATTTTAATCGGGCATAACTTCTTCATTTTAAATCGAAATTGAGTGTGATTTTTTTTTTTAAATTGAGTATTTTTGAATGATATATCCAATGGTCATGGTTTTAGAACCAAGTTCTAGTCACACATGGAGTTGAGTTCTGGAAATTTAGAGGTTATGTTAGTGTGGCTTGATGTGGGATTCTTTGAGGTTGGTAGTGTTTGAGGTTGAGTTAGCACATGCATGTGCAAGAAAAGAGTTAAGCTTCCGCAGTATTTAAGAGTATAGAGAGTTCATTAGTGATTGATGAACAAGTTCACCTTTGGTTTCTGGAGAATAGAAATTGGGGCGTGACAACTTGGCATCACAGCGTGATATCAAATGATGATTGTGGTTAGAGTATGAATGATAAGTGTGAGTCACCCTTGGTTTCTAGAGAACGAAAATCGGGGCGTGACACATCAAGAGAAGGAATCATAAATATTTTTGAGAGGAGCAGAAGGATTTTTGAGGAGTGTGGTGATGATTATCTTAAAAAGTATGAATAATATTGCCATACCCCAGGTGAAAGCAGCAGAAAGGTTTTTGAGAGGAGCATTGATGACGCCAAGAGATCAAGAGATAGCAGCATAGGGTTTCTAAAGGTAATCATTACACGTTTAGTACACAGGTCCACATGCAATTCTGTTAAATATTGACCTTCCTTTGGGCCGGTTAATATTCATCTAAGTTATATGCACACAACCGTTTATACTTCAGAACATAATTAATTTCCACAAGAGATGTCACTTTGGCGACATGTTGTTTCAATTAATTAATCTCAAAATATATATAAACCAACTAATATTTGAATTTAAAATTGCACCAAAATTGATCGTGTGGGAATAATAATATTCCCACAGGATAAAGTGGTAATATAAGCATATTGTCATAGTACCATATTTTTTATATGCATATATATATATAACAACCTCAAATCTGAATATTTGATAACTACTGACATGTTTTATATATTGGTAAACTGTTGCAGTTCTATTTTGATACTCTTGTTGCTCGCATCCCTACTCCCTTATTGTTGCAAATTGTCCCCCACCTTGGAGAGATGAATCTCCCAAATTCGCATTTTGGTGTGACGGTAAATAGAGCCCTAGTGGCTTGGACATGGTCCGTCGGCAACAAACAAGAAAATTTGTTGATTCATCTTGCTTCTTATCGTGCATTAATGAAGGATTTGTCTCCAATTATCCTATCGTATGAAGGAGACTATTTATTGAGAAAGAGGGTCGAAAACCAGCTTAGGAGTAGGAATAGGGAAAGGGACATGTATAGTGGCAGACACAAGGATGAGAATAGGGAATAGGAGACAAAGAGAGGGATAGATCCTAGAGGTTTGACTATGAAGTAACATCAAGAGAAAGAATCATAAATATTTTTAAGAGTGAGGGATAGCTCCTAGAGGTTTGACCCAAATTACTTTAACCAGTTTTGGATGATCTTTGGCCGGGTTTTAATTTTTTGAATTATTAATTTTGGAAAATATGTGAATATATATATATAAATGGAATTATATATATATATATAGGAAGTGGATGCTCATATATATGGGATTGCATGTATAGATAGGGGATGTGATTATATATATATATATATAGTTATGGTGGATATATTTATATTTAATTATAAATATATATTGGTACATGTATTATTAAACATGTATATTGAGGTGCGTTTGTGTAATAAATACATGTGTATGTAGTATCATATGTGTACATATACATGTGTGGGATATTTATATATATACGTATAAGTATGTACATGGGTGTATGCATGTGTTTTATTAAATACACATGTAGTAATGCAAATCTATATAACATTTTACCTTTGTATTTGAATTTTCCCCCAAAAATTTTTCATCATCTAACGGTCAAAATTGCTTAAAAAATCCATCTGACGGTTCAAAATATCTACGTCTATCTACAGTCTAAAATTACTTTCCCTATCTTCAATCAATGGTCATGATTCACTCCCACCTAAATTCAAATTTAAACATTTACCTAATACCCCTAAAATAACATTCCCATCATTATATCCGTAAATGTCTCTCTCTCTCTCATTTCAGACACCATCACTCTCTCTCTCCCCCCCCCCCTCTCTTTCTCCATGACCTCCTTCGAACACAGCGGCGAAACGTTCACCACTTGCTCTACTTCGGTCATGCGACAAGCTGAACGGCTAGATTGGCTGAACCCAACTTGCTCCACTCTGGCCGAACCCGATGAGCTATTGGCTTGACTTGAATGGCTAGATCTGGCTGATGAAGCTCTCGACGTCTCAAGAACCCAACTGGCTCCACTCCAATCCGGCGATGAGCTGTTGACTAGATCTGGAAGACGAAGCTGACCAGTCTGGCGTGGCTATCAACACACCTACAAAGGCCGCTGGAGCCATTGCTCGATCCTGGTCCAGTGTCTCTATTCATCTCAAAGATTAGGTAAGAATTTTCTTTGTTCCAAAACCACAATCTGAGTTGAAATTCACTATACCCTTTTCTTTTCAAAATATTCAAGCAAATTCACCACTCATGAAGCCCAAAACCAATTACATAAATAGAATTTAATAGGCGGACACTAATTCCTTTTGGAAGGGAATGAAGAGAAATAAGAGAAAGCACAAAGAAAAGGGGTTCTCCATTACCGGATTCCTCCAAGATAGTGGCCGAAAGATAGAGGAAACGGTGGTGGGTCTCGAAGGCGGTGCCAAAATTGGATGTGGAGTCGGAGTACACTTCGGGTTAGTTAGAGGAGTTGGCTATGGTGGGTGGCCATGGAACCATCTCAAGATGGTTTTTGGGATTGGGATGGGTTATGGTGTTGGGGTCGGGTTTGGGTATGGGCAGGGGCTTGGATTAGGTTTCAGTTCAAATTCCTTTCATTCTTATATGATTTTCTGCTCTTTTTGTTTTCTTTCTCATCCTCTGTTTACTGTTGTTTCAAACACTTGAGGTTCACCTTACTGAGTGATTTTATTCTTAATCAGATATTAAGATTATACACCTTTGGTCAATGATTTTGATTCTGGGAATAACAATGTTTATCATATGTAGCTACTGGCAGTGTTTTCGTGTATCAACATATAATTTTGGTTTAGTTTTTTTTTTCTTTTCTTTAATTGTGGTTATTGTGATTTTGATGGATGAAGTGCATATGCTGATGCTATAATGATGATTATTGTGATGAAACATCCAGTTAGGTATTAGATCATCACCAGCAGTAACATCCCAAGTATTTATCTTTTCTCTAGCTAATTAAGATGCACAAGACTTCATTAGAAGAAGTGATTTTTGTAGTTGCATTTGTGAGTACCTTTGTTCTTCCACAACTGCCATATCAGGAAATAGATGGCGACCCTATTCCAACTATCATCTTTAAGAACAAACCTTCCTCCTTTACTGCATTTTGTCTTAGCTCTCAATTTTGCCTTCACTGGAGCTGTAATGGCTATATATCTATGCAAGGGGTATCCGAGCATTGTTAGGCACTGTCGCCATCTGTCTATTATTTCAATAGCAACAGCAGTAGCAATACCAATGTGGTTAGTGCTGATCTTACCCTCAACTTTTGGATTTTGCCACCCACTTCATGCTCATCTCTTTAGTTCCTAAACTGATCATGTCACGCTCTGAAATATAGTACTATGTTTTCAGGGAAAGGATGCCACTGTTTTCTTTTTTTGTTTTTGTTTTTGTTTTTTTTTTTGCTTCCTCTCTCTAGGTGAAAAGATGCTTTTGTATCTAATTATAATTAATAAGGTGTTATTTATGCCAATTCACACTATGTAAATGTGCTGCATAAGTACAAGTGTTACATAACTGTTTGATCCCATGTTACATGGTTATGTAGTGTATTGCATAACAGATTTATTAGTGCACAGGATGACACATGATGGAATAAGAGAAATGAGAGGATCCAGGTTACTAAAATCTAGAACAAAAATTAATTATAAGAAAAGAAATCAATGATACCCAACAAAGTCGATGATTAAAATATATGGAGCAAAAATAAGAATTGTTTGTGATCCCTTTATTTTGGTTTTCAAAACATTGTTCATTATAAACTCCTTTATTAATTAAAAGATCAAAAATACAAATACTCCTCCGGAAATGCTTCTTAGAAAGTTGGTTTTCAAAACAGAGTAATACTTTTAGAAAGTTACTAGGTTAGTATATATATAACTGATTTTCAAAATTAGGTGTGTTGGGAAAGGAGATTGTAAGATGATGAATTGGAACTCCAAAAGCTTCAATGTCCAATTGAGTAAAGCCCATGCCTATCACGCCAGACACGCACGACTGAAGCTGAAAGTGGGCAAATTTTAAAAATCTCAATACAAAGATATAATATTAAAGATCAACATGGCCCAATTGGGAAATATAACCGTTAGGAATGGTCGCTGACACAATGGATTTCTGTCTTCCTCCATCGATACAGGATCAGCTCTGGGATGAAATTTATGAACAAGAAAATATCCCAACACTATATGAGTTTGAAGGATTATATATATGATAATATATAATGATCTAATGAGAATATGTAAAATAATAAACGTACGTCTTGCTAATGCTTCCGTTAGTAATTAACGGTGTAATTAACGTATGTGATGACTAATAATACAATTTTTTGATGTGACATAGCAGCAAACTACTTGGTTAAAGGAGCAAAAAGTAATATATATATCACTACTTTGATTTAGTGTATTATATAAGTGTATTATATTATCAGTATATATCATTTGTACGAGAGAGTGTACACTTTTAAGCAACTTTTTTTTATTATTGAGTCTTATCTTGATTTACCTCAAAAAGAGAAAAAAAAATAAAATATGTGTTGTTGATATATGAATGTAAAATTTTTATTATATTTTATTTGTTATCCGTGAATGAGCTTAAATCTATAACATACATAATGAGTGAATAATGAGTGAATAGACCCTCATCTCAACATCACTTGCAATTCAAAAATAGCAGGCTTATTAATTAGAATTAATGTTAATATTTGGAATATTATTATGTAGCATGAAATGCAATAATAATAAAAATAGGTACCAAAAGTTAGATACTATTCACAAAGATAAGTTTGTTGTACAAAAAGATTTTTTAGTAACACCATTGTCATGGTTGAATCATCAAATTAAGATAGGTCTTTTAAGATCAACCAAGTACTCTGTCCAAAATAAAAATGAAGGTTGAATTTCTTTATTGTAAGTTACACCACTGTTATTATATTACAATTACCAACTTCAATTTAATAGCCAACAATTACACTCACTATTTTTGGAATATAAGTGTGGTTGTGTTTCATAGAACAATTATGACAAAAATATTTGGTAGGAGTGCTGATTTTGAAGGAGATTTGAAATTGAAATTGAAAAAAAATTAATTTAAATTTTGAAATATTGTAAATTGTAAATATTATTATTTTAAATGGATAAATTCATCATTTAATTAGTAAATTTTGAACCGTAAATTTTGGGTATGTGTTGGGTCTGTAAGACTCTGTACGTATCTACTGTAAAAAAATGTATATAAGACACATATAAGAGTTTTATTTAATGAAAATGGTGTTTTGTAAATATTTGTTTATTGACACGTTAATTATATGAAATTAACTTCTGTTTTAATTTAATAATTTTTTATTTTGTAGTGTCGTACGTACAGGCAATACCCTAGTATATAGATATTATATGTTTGTATGAGATTGTGTGGACTCTCATGTGGTGTGTGAGTGTGCAAGAAAATAATTCAAAATAAAGAGAGAACCACGTGGGTCCGCTGGAGATAAGGAAAGAAGGAAAGAAAGAAAAGGAGAAAAGAAGAAAAAGAAAAGAAAAGAAGAGAGAAGGACTGAGATTTCTAGAGAGAGAGAGAGGAGAACAGAGAGAAGAAGAGAGACCGAGAGGAAAAAAGAGAGAAGGGCTTGGTCATGGGGGCTGTTAGCGGCTGTCCATGGTGGTGACAGTCTGGTGGTGGCGAGGTGGATGTGATCGGCGTTGGCGGTTGAAGGTGGTTCGGGTGAGGCCTTGATGGGTCTTACATGGTTCGGTTGAGTGGTGTTTGGGGTCAAGGTTGATGGTTTGGTGGCTGGGTTCAGCTGTGGCGAGATGGTACCGTGAGACTTCGAGTTCGGTTCGGACAACCTGTTGGGTGGCCGGGTTCAATGGTGGTTCGACCATGGCGGTGGGTTAGCTAGCTCACAATTTTGGGTGGTTTCGATTGTGTTCGGCTGGAGCAAGATGGACTTGTGCTGAAGGTGATGGTTACGGAGTGATGCTCGGATAGAGCTTGGATGGAGGGGTTCATTGTTTGGACAGTGGGTTGCCATGGTGGTGCCCGACGGAGTGGTGGCAGGGGGGTTTCTCGGCCGGTTTCACAGCTGAACAGTGGGCTATTATGGCCTATCCTGTGGTAGTCTTCTTGGCCGAACATGGTAACGGATATGGGTCCTTGACAGTTGTGGGTTTTCTTCATGGGTTGCTCATGATTTCGGAGCCTATGGTGGTACCGAAAGGGGGCTGGTTTGTGGACTATTGGGGCCAATAATGGTGGCCTTGTAGTGTTAGGCCTTCATGGCCATGGTGGTGGGCTAAATGGTGGTTCTCGGTGGGTTGTTTGGGCTTTGACACGGGACTGGACTAGGACCGGGTATGGACTGCTTTGCAAGCGCAGACACGATTAAAGCGGGATTTAAGGCAAGTTGATTCTTGCCTCTATCTCCTACGTATATATTTTAACTACATCGTTAATTTTACATATGTTCTTTAATTGTTCATATGTGGTATATATATATATATAGGTGCTTATATATATATATATAAAAGTGATTATGGTATATATATGTATATACGTAGGATGTGAGTAAATATATATATATAGGTGTGTATATATATATATATTTGAGATATGAATTCATGTTAGATTTAAATGCTTGTGTACATTGTGATATGTATATGTGCAGATTGAGCCTATGTGAAGCATGCTAAAACATACATGTTTAGCTATGTGTTGTTTCGTATGCATAAGTGGATTTTATGCTTTGGTTAAATATATAGGTGATTATATATTAAGGTAGTAGTGAAAATGCATGCTATATATGAGTATAGTTTTGGCGAGCATATGAAAAGCATGATTATGATATGCTAAGTGTTATATATGTTCTTGTTACATACATAGGTGATAAAATATATAGGTGGTTATATATTATGGATGAAAAACATGCTAGTTACTTGTAGTAAATGCATGCATTGAGTGAAGCATGATGTAACAAGATATTTATGCTAATATATGTGCATATGTGATTTATATGCTTGATTTGACATATACGTGATTATATGTGGATTTAGGTGAATTAAATGCATGCTATCTGTATATAGAAAATGTGTACATTGGTGAAGCGTGACTAAAATGTGCTTAAGTAAGGTTTATGAGCATATGTGAACTGTATGCTAGATTTTACATGTATAGATGAATACATGTGTGGCTTGGTGGAGATGAAATGTATGCTCTGTTTAACTAGCTTACGTATTGTGAAGCATGAATTTTAAATGCTTGATTTATATGTTCGAAATGCATATAGGGGCCGTTGTGTGGAAAATGGGGTAAGGTGGCTGAATTACCTAGAGTAGGTCAATACTCGGTCATGGGGTTGAAGTGGTCTCATCACCTGGCAGGACCGATGTTCTCGGTGGTGCATTCCAAAATTATCTCATCACCTGGTAGGGCCGATGTTCTCGGTGGTGCATTCTGAAATTATCTCATCACCTAGTAGGACCGATGTTCTCGATGGTGCATTCTGAAACGATCTCAACACCTAGTAGGACCGATGTTCTCGGTAGTGCATTCCGAAATTATCTCATCACCTGGTAGGACCAATGTTCTAGGTGATGCATTCCGATTTGTGTGGGAAGTGTCCCAGGTCACATGGCTGGTTAAGAGTCATGTTAGGCTGTCGGGTGGGACTCGAGAGAGAGAGACAAAATTATGAAATTGCTTGCATTATCTATTATGAAGCATGCTATGTGTTTAACATATTCTTATATATATGTGTTGCTTGTGAATGAACATGATACATATTTGATGTTTATTGCTTTTCAGCATGTTGTACGATTTAAATGCATTTTCATTGCATTTGGATTGCTACTTGTTGAGTAGGGAATGCGATAGATGATTTACATTGGTTATGAAAATGCTTTGACATATATGTCTATATACATATTGGTGCTGGATGTTACTACTTTAAAGCATGTTGAAGGTGATTTCAAAAATCAAGTGTAGTTGACTTATATGTATATATGTGCTATATTTGCCATATGCGTTATTGGTTCATGAATGCTAGGTGGAGCATGATTTAAATATTGCGATATATTTAAATGTGTATGCTTTTAAAAATATGTGAGAATCGACCTGCTATAGCGGTGACAATATGGTTCGACATACCTTGTTAGGCCTTGAGTTCACTACCTCCCAGGTTTTGCAGGTAATGCAAATGATACAGAGTTGGTTAGGGGCTGATTGTACCTGTTGCAGAGGTAGTGATTAGATTCCTTAGAATCTGGTTTATAACCAATTTATTAGATAGATGTTGTACATTTGGATTAAATGTAACTGGACATTGTATGTTGGGTAATTTATCCTAGTTGTACATTTTATTTGATGTATGTATATGCGACAGACATTCAAGGATTGAGATATATTTTCAATTGTATTATGCTTCTTGTAGGAATGATTGGGGGGACATGTACCTAGAAGTGTCCATTTTTAATTTAAGATGTGTAGGATGGGGGGACACATGCTCAAAAGTGTCCATTTTGAATTTAAGATATAAATGTTGGGGGGACACGTGCCCTAAAGTGTCCATTTTGAATTTGAAGTGTAAATGACATATACAATGATTTTATTTGAATTGGGATGGATGATCAGGTTGTGATTATTGTGAGAGGTTGATCTCACAAAGTTCACACCCCGACTCTCAGGACTCCAGAATCAGGGCGTGACAATTTATGAGAAAAGTGGTAATGATTATCTTAAAAAGTATAGATAATATTGAGCAGTGATAAATGATAGGCGTTGAATGTTACGCATTCTAGCCTCTTAACTTATGTATTTTATTCTCTTACTGATAGATTATTTTGTGATTTTACTTTGTTTTAGTGTTTTCTGTATTTTCAGGGCCTTAATGATTATTTTAGTTAAAACCGTGATTTTGGGCTTTTAAAGATGACATGCAAGATGGTTAGATGAAGCCTACATCAAAGGGATCCATTGAACTCCATATTTTAACTCAAATCAGCCCAAGAAAGAGGTCCAAGAGAATTACAACTGCTTAAGAAGGTTTTGGGCCTGAAGCCCAAATCTGCGCATAATACAGTCTTAATCCCGTTTTGGAAAACGAACCAGAAGTCTTATTTTCGAGCCTCAAATCAACATTATTTTCGCGTAAGGTTGAACGAAATTTGATTCTGCACACTTTTGTATTTCACAAAAATTCCGTAAATCGGACTTCTAGTGGGTCAAAAGTTGGGCCGAAGTCAGCAGAAAAAACCCACCTGATTAGTGCTGCGGGAAACCCTAATTTATTCCTAATTGGATTAGGACTTTGGTGTATTCTCTTGGGGAATAAAGTGAAGACTTGGAGGCTAAATTGAGAGGAGATTAGAGACAGAGAGAACAGAGCTTGGAGAGTCTGAGATGGCTGAGAAGAGAACATAAACATATTTGCAGAGCCATTGGAGAACGAAGTCATACGCGTAATTCAGAAAGATGATGTCTTCTTCCTCAACAGTTGAAGCTTCTTCTTCTACCATGAGCGGCTAGTTCATCCACTAGGGTTTTGATGTAGCCCTAACAAAGCATCAATGGTTTGATTGTTTTAATTATTGGGGACCTTTATATACATGCATAGACTGTGTAATTCAGAGGATTCTTATTATAGAATTGAGCAATAAAAGTCTTGTAAATTCAATCTCAATGATTTCTTATCTTGTCTTAGATATTTAGTTGTTGTTATTGAACTCAATCTCTCTTGTTTTCTGTGATCATGAGAGAGATTATTACATAATGGTAATCACTGAATATATTATTATGAGTTTTGATGGATTATGCCTAGAGAAGATGAACCATACTGCACCCTAGATTAGAGTAGTTAGGCAGATGTCCCATGCCAATCGAAGATAGTCCATGGCTTAGCCTTAATTATATGTTATCTTCTTGACGGATGAAGGTGAGCTTGTAGCACCGACACCATGTATGCATGATGTAATTCCCTATAGTTGATTCAATTTACCATTGATTGTGGAGTTAATGGTGAAGTCAAACACCCTAGATTTCTCTCCTATTATCTTCACTATCTTGTTTACTCTGATTTATTCTATTTTATCTTTTTAGTTAATTTAGTTTAAAAATTAGAATTCTTTTCTTGAGAAATTTAATTAGAATTAATTCAGTATTCCAACTCATCAGACCATAATCCCTGAGGTACGATACCCCTTTCGATAGCCCTATTCTACAAGGAATTCGTTCTATTGCGAAGTGTGGAAAATTTTAATTGATATACTTTTTGAGTCACATTCACACATGAATCAATAACACCAAGAGATGAAGAGGAAGCAACAGAGGGGTTTCTAAAAGTAATCATTATGCTTTGATTAGCATAGGTCCACATACAATTCGACCTTCCTTTCGGCCAGTTAGTATTCACATAAGTTACATGTACACGACCGTTTATATTTTAGAACAAAATTAACTTTCACAAAAGAGGTCATTTTGGCGACATGCTGTTTCAATTTATTCATCTCAAAATATATATAAACCTACCGATATTTGAATTTAAAATTGCACCAAAATTAATCGGTTGGGAATATCATCATATTCCCTACAGGATAAAGTTGGAATATAGTGGGAATATCAGCATGTGATATTCCCATAATACCATATTTTTGATATGCATATATATATAACAGCCTCAAATCTGAATATTTGATAATTACTGACATGTTCTATATTTTGGTAAACTATTAAAATTCTATTTTGATACTCTTGCTCCTCGCATCCCTACTTCGTTGATGCTGCAGATTGTCACCCATCTTAGAGAGATTAATCTCCCACTTCACGTTTTGGTGTGATGGGTAAATGGAGCCCTAGTGGCTTGGACAAGCTCAGTCGGCAACAAACTAGAAAATTTATTGATTATATTGCTTCTTATCAAGCATCAATGAGGGATCTGTCTCCAATTATCCTATCATATGAAAGAGACTATTTACCAAGAAAAATGGTCAAAAACTCAAGATTAGGAATAGGGAAAGGGACATGTACAGTGGCAGACACAAGGATGGAACATGAGAGCGAGAGGGATAGAACATGTAGGTTTGACTGTGAAAAAATGTCAAGAGAAAGAATCATAAACGTTTGTGAGAGGAGCAGAAGGTTTTCGAGGAGAGTGGTGATGATTATCTTAAAAAGTATCGACAATATTGCAATGTGCCATCCTAAAGCAGTAGAAAGGTTTTTGAGAGTAGCAGTGATGACACAAAGAGATCAAGAGAAAGTAGTAGAGGGTTTCTAAAGGTAATCATTACACGTTTATTACCACAGGTCCACATGCAATTCTGTGAAATATTGACCTTCCGTTGCGCCGGTTAATACTCACATAAATTACATGCACAAAATCGTTTATATTTCAAAACAAAATTAATTTCCACAAGAGAGGTCACTTTGGTGAAATGCTTATTCAATTAATTCATCTCAAAATATATTTAAACCTGCCAATATTTGAATTTAAAATTGCACCAAGATTTATCTTCTAGGAATATCATCATATTTCTATAGAATAAAGTGGGAATATCAGCATATTCCCATACGATAATTTTATCCTTAAACACACACACACACACACACACACACACACACACACACACATATATATATATATATATATATATATTTATCAATATTATTATCAAAACCAATTATAGCATATTTTTGATATGTATATATAACAGCCTCAAATCTGAATATTTGATAATTACTGAAATGTTTTATATATTGGTAAACTGTTGCAGTTTGATTTTGATCTCTTGTTACTCGCATCCCTACTCCCTTGATGCTGTAGATTTCACCCACCTTAGAGATATTAATCTCCCCACTACCCCACTTCGTGTTTCGATGTGACGGGTAAATGGAACCCTAGTGGCATGGACATGGTCCTTCGACAACAAACTAGAAAATCTGTTGATTCATCTTGCTTCTCATCGTGCATCAATGAGAGATATGTCTCTAATTATCCTATCGTATGAATGAGACTATTTACCGAGAAAGAGAGTCGAAAACCAGCTCAGGAATAAGAATAGGGAAAGGGACATGGATAGTGGCAAACACAAGGATGGGAAAAGGGAACAGGAGAGAGAGAGATAGATCCTGCAGGTTTAACTATGAAGGAACGTCAAAAGAAAAAATTAGCAGAAGGGTTTCTCAGGAGAGTGGTGATGATTATCTTTAAAAGTATGGACAATATTGAGCAGTGATGACACCAAGAGATCATGAAAAACCAGTAGAGGGGTTTCTAAAGGTAATCATTACGCTTTATTACCACAGGTCGACATACAATTCTGCTAAATATAGAACTTCCTTTGGGCTGATTAGTATTCAAATAAGTTACATGCACACAACCATTTATATTTCATAACAAATTGGTTTCCACAAGAGAGGTCACTTTGGCGACATATATATAAACCTGCCAATAATTGGATTTAAAATTTCATCAAAATTTATTATGTGGAAATATCATTATATTCACCCAGAATAAAGTGGGAATATCATCATGTTCCCATAGGTGTTTATATATATATATGTCAATTTTATTATCAAAACCGATAATACCATATTTTTTATATGTATGTGTATATAACATCCTCAAATCTGAGTATTTGATCATTACTAACATGTCTTATATATTGGTAAACTGTTGCAGTTCTATTTTGATACTCTTGTTTCTCGCATCCCTGTTCCCTTGATGTTGCAACCCACATTAGAGAGATAATCTCCCCACTTCTTGTTTTGGTGTGACGGCTAAATGGAACCCTAATGGCTTGGACAAGGTCCGTCGGCTACAAAATAGAAAATTTGTTGGTTCATCTTGCTTCTCATCGTGCATCAATGAGAGTTATGTCTTTAATTTTTCTATCGTATGAAGGAGACTATTTACCGAGAAAGAGAGTCAAAAACCAGCTCAAGAATAGGAATAGGTAAAGGGACTTGGACAATGGCAGACAGAATAGGAGAGAGAGGGATAGATCGAGGAGGTTTCTATATAAAGGAACGTCAAGAGAAAGAATCATAAATGTTTCTAAGAGGAGCAGAAGGGTTTCTGAGGAGAGTGGTGAAAATTATGTTAAAAAGTACCGACAGTATTGCCATGCGTCAAGCGAAAGCAGCAAAAAGGTTTTTGAGAGAAGAGGTGATGACACCAACAGATCAAGAAAAAGCAGCGGATGGGTTTCTATAGGTAATCATTACAGATTTATAACATAGGTCCACAGGTAATTTTGTTAAATATTGACCTTCCTTTGGGCTCATTAATATTCACATAAGTTACATACACACAACCATTTATATTTCAGAACAAATTAATTTTCACAAGAGAGGTCACTTTGGCAACATGTTGTTTCAATTAATTCATCTCAAAATATATATAAACTTGACAATATTTGAATTTAAAATTGCACCAAAATATAAGCATATTGTCATAGTACCATATTTCTGACATGCATATATATATAAATGCCTTAAATCTGAATATTTGATAATTACTGACATATTTTATGTATTGGTAAACTGTTGCAGTTCTATTTTGAAACTCTTGTTGCTCATATCCCCACTCCCTTGATGTTGTAGATTGTCTCCCACCTTGGAGAGATGAATCTCCCAAATTCGCGTTTTGGTGTGACGGTAAATGGAGCCCTAGTGGCTTGGACATGGTTCATCGGCAACAAACTAGAAAATTTGTTGATTCATCTTGCTTCTCATCGTGCATTAATGAGGGATTTGTCTCCAATTATCCTATCGTATGAAGGAGACTATTTATCAAGAAAAAGGGTTAAAACCAGCTCAAGAATAGGAATAGGGAAAGGGACATTTACAATGGCAGACACAAGGATAGGAATAGGGAATAGGAGACAGAGAGGGGGAAAGATCCTTGAGGTTTTACTATGAAGTAACGTCAACAGAAAGAATCATAAGCATTTCACCGAACGTGATAGTCATAGAGAGAAAACCAATTGTGTCTAAAGCTACAAACAAGCCCAACGTTCGACAAGCAGGACTAACTCGACTAGAGTTCAGCTCGGTTTGTGTTAGTTTATTTACTAAAGGAACCAAGTCCAAGCAAAATATATGTGCTTGATTAATAAATGAACCAACCTCAAATACCCCTCTACTCATCTCATTAATTCGTGAACATGTTCATGAACAAGTTTGTTAAATAGGCTCAATTATAGCTCGTGAATAGGTGTATATATATACATACACACAAATATATATATTAAATAACTTCATAAGTATAGACCATTTATTTTCTTTTAAACTTATAACTTTAGACCAGCCCAATCCAACCCAGGCCATGCATTTGGCAACCCAATCGTAGGCCATGCATTTGCCCAACCCAATCACAAGAATACTCTTTTAAACTTATAACTTTCGACCACGCCAACCAAATCAATAAAAAATGAAACTTTTTAAAAATAAAATGGACCAACACCAAGAGAATTAGCATAGCTCAAACCTATGCCCATGTTCTAAAGCCCATCTATATATATTTTTTAACCACTCAATTACTCTCAACCCTAGCCGCATGGCCGTACGGCCCACACTCCTCTCTCTACGTCCAAAGTCCCAACTCACGATTGCCGATCTGTATTTTGTGTTTGCTCTCTCTCTCTTTCTCTCTCTCTCTCTCTCTCTCTCATGGCATGGGATGATGGTGATGATGGCTTTGGCGAGATCGGAGCAATGGCTTTGACTTGATTGGTGATTTTCTTGGTATTTCTACTTTTTATAATTTTGTATGAAATTTCTTTTGATGGAAATTTAGTTTTAGACAGATATGTGCATTGTACATATGCATGTGTGTAATATGGGTATGATAGATCGTGAACCTGACTAAGCCGAAGTCGAACACGAGGGTTAGGGTTTTATTTTCTCCTTTCTCTAGCCTTTCAATTTTAGTAGAAATTTTGAATTGTTTTTTTCTTCACTGTTCAGATTTGCTCTCATATCTCATTCTCTCTCTTGCTCTAAACTCTCTCTCTATCTCTTCCTAAAAGGTCGGCTAGCGAGAGAGCTTCCTGCGGGTCTTCTTCGTTTCTTTTTTGATCATCTGTCAAAGTATATCCAAGAATTTGTATAGATTTTTGTAGTATTCTTTATTTAATTCTGATTATAGTTTTTGTTCGTATAACTATGTATATTTGTATATGTAAATTATATATATGTTTACATACAGACCTATTGTTTTGAGCGGATTTGTGCATATGTAGTGTCATTTTTTTATGGTTAGTGAAGAGTTAGATTTATCTGTGCAGTGGATATGGATTTTTCTTTTAAGATGAACTAGTATAAATTCAACTATAAGCCTAACCATCATTTTCCCCTCTTGCAAAACAAAATGCTAGTCACATTGCTCTAACCTTCTAGGGTAAACCGGAGAACCCTCTCGTCGGTGCCACAATATAAATCATACTCCCACATTTCTATAACGACTTGAAGTTTAGCCCCTCCCTCTTTCTCTCTCATAGTATTACACTCTCATATTATTTCTCTTGTATGGCATCAGTAGCAGAACTCATCCACTTTTTGATTTCTTTGTTTGCTCCTTTACTTCATATAATGCTGGGTGTGATTATTTTTGTTCATGGAACAGGCCCAGGAGGATTACAACAGATTAAGACCTTCGAGCTTTCGTGGAGCTCATGTCTTTATACTTGCATTTTCTCTCATTAGCAAAGCCAGCTATGAAAATGTAATTTTGTTAAATATATACCTTCCTTTGAGCCGATTAGTATTCACATAAGTTACATGCACACAACCATTTATATTTCAGAATAAAATTAGTTTCCACAAGAAAGGTCACTTTGGCGACATACATATAAACCTGCCAATAATTGAATTTAAAATTGCACCAAAATTTATTATGTGGAAATATCATCATATTGACATAGGATAAAGTGGGAATATTAGTATATTCCCTTAGGAGTTTATATATATATATATATATATATATATATATATATATATATGTCAATTTTTTTATCAAAATCGATAATACCATATTTTCGATATGTATATATATATATAACATCCTCAAATCTGAATATTTAATAATTACTGATATGTTTTCTATATTGGTAAACTGATGCAATTCTATTCTGATACTCTTATTTCTCGCATCCCTGCTACCTTGATGCTACAGATTGTCACCCACCTTAGAGAGATGAATCTCCATCTTCGCATTTTGGTGTGACGGGTAAATGGAACCCTAATGGCTTGGACAAGGTCCATTGGTAACAAAATAGAAAATTTGTTGATTCATCTTGCTTCTCATCGTGCATCAATGAGAGATATGTCTCTAATTATCCTATAATATGAAGGAGACTATTTACCAAGTAAGAGAGTTGAAAACTAGCTCAGGAATAGGAATAGGTAAAGGGACTTGGACAGTGGCAAGCGGAATAGGAGAGAGAGGGATAGATCCTGGAGGTTTTTCTATGAAGGAACATCAAGAGAAGAAAAAGAATCATAAACATTTCTGAGAGTAGCAGAAGAGTTTCAAAGGAGAGTGGTGAAAATTATCTTAAAAAGTATTGACAATATTGCCATGCGCCTGGCGAAAGCAGCAGAAAGGTTTTTGAGAGAAGAGGTGATGACACCAACAGATCAAGAGAAAGCTGCGAAAGGGTTTCTATAGCAAATCATTACTCGTTTAGTATAACAGGTTCACATACAATTTTGTTTAATATTGACCTTCCTTTGGGCCGGTTAATATTCAGTTACATCCACACAACTGTTTATATTTCAGAAAGAAATTAATTTCCATAAGAGAGGTCACTTTGGCAATATGTTGTTTCAATTAATAATCTTAAAATATATATAAATCTGCCAATATTTGAATTTAAAAAAGCACCAAAATTTATCATATGAAAATATCATCATATTTCCACAAGATTAAGTGTGAATATCAGCATATTCGCATAGGATAATTTTATACTCAAACATATATATATGTATCAATTTTCTTATTAAAACTGATAATACCATATTTTCAATATGCATATATATAACAGTTTCAAATCTGAAAATTTGATAATTTCTGACATGTTTTCTTTTTTGATACTCTTGTTACTCGCATCCCTACTTCCTTGATGCTGCAGATTGGCACCCACCTTAGAGAGATTAATCTCCTCACTTCACGTTTTCGTGTGACGGGCAAATGGAGCCCTAGTAGCTTGGACAAGGTCTGTCGACAACAAACTAGAAAATTTATTGATTATATTTCTTCTTATCGGGCATCAATGAGGTATCTATCTCCAATTATCCTATCGTATGAAGGGGACTATTTACCAAGAAAAGTAGTCAGAAACTAAAGAATAGGAATAGGGAAAGGGACATAGACAGTGGTAGACATAAGGATGGGAACAGGGAGCAGGAGAGCGAGAGGGATAGATCCTGTAGTTTTTCTATGGAAGAACTTCAAGAGAAAGAATCATAAACATTTCTGAGAGGAGCAGAAGGTTTTCGTGTAGAGCAGTGATGGTTATCATAAAAAAATATGGACAATATTGCTATGTCCCAAGTGAAAGTAGCAGAAAGGTTTTTGAGAGTAGCGGTGATAACACAAAGAGATCAAGAGAAAGTAGTAGAGGTTTTCTAAAGGTAATCATTACGCGTTTATTACCACAGGTCCACATGCAATTCTGTTAAATATTGGCCTTCCTTTAGGCCAGTCAATATTCATATAAGTTACATGTACACAACCGTTTATATTTCAAAACAAAATTAATTTTCACAAGAGATCTCACTTTGGCAACATGTTCGTTCTATTGATTTTATCTCAAAATATATATAAACCTGCCAACATTTGAATTTAAAATTGCACCAAAATTTAGCCTCTGGTAATATTATCATATTCCCACAAGATAAAGTTGGAATATCAGCATATTCCCATAGAATAATTTAATCCATAAACACACACACACACACACACATATATATATTTATCAATATTCTTATCAAAATCGATTATACCATATTTTTGATATGTACATATATATATATATATATATATTTAACAACCTCAAATCTGAATATTTGATAATTACTGACATGTTCTATATATTGGTAAACTCTTGCAGTTTTTTTTTATTCTCTTGTTACTCGCATCCCTACCCCTTTGATGCTGTAGATTGTCACCCACCTTAAAGATATGAATCTCCCCTCTCCCCACTTCGCGTTTTGGTGTGACGGGTAAATGGAACCCTAGTGTCATGGACAAGGTCCTTCGATAACAAACTAAAAAATTTGTTGATTTATCTTGCTTCTCATCGTGCATCAATGAGATATGTCTCTAATTATCCTATCATATGAAGTAGACTATTTACTAAGAAAGAGAGTCAAAAACCAGCTCAGGAATAGGAATAGGGAAAGGGATATGGATAGTGGCAAGGATGGGAAAAGGGAACTTGAGAGGGAGGGATAGATCTTGAAGGTTTGACTATGAAGGAACGTCAAGAGAGAGGAGCAAAAGGGTTTCTGAGGAGAGTGGTGATGATTATCTTAAAAAGTTTGGACAATATTGAGCAGTAATGACACCAAGAGATCAAGAGAAAGCAGTAGAGGGGTTTCTAAAGGTAATCATTATGCTTTATTACCACAGGTCCACATGCAATTCTGTTAAATATAGACCTTACTTTGGGCCGCTTAGTATTCACATAAGTTACATGCACATAACCATTTATATTTCAGAACAAAATTAATTGACACAAAAGCGGTCACTTTGGCGACATATATATAAACCTGCCAACAATTGGATTTAAAATTGCACCAAAATCTATTATGTGAAAATATCATCATATTCACACAGGATAAAGTGGGAATATCAGCATATTCCCATAGGTGTTTATATATATATATATGTGTGTGTGTGTGTGTGTGTGTGTGTGTCAATTTTGTTATCAAAACCGATAATACCATATTTTCGATAGGTATATATATAATATCATCAAATATGAATATTTGATAATTACTGACATATTTTATATATTGGTAAACTGTTGCAGTTCTATTTTGATACTCTTGTTCTCAACAGTTTATTTTGATACTCTTGTTTCTTGCATCCCTACTCATTAATGCTGCAGATTGTCACCCACCTTAGAGAGATGAATCTCCCACTTCGCATTTTGGTGTGACAGGTAAATGGAACCCTAATGGCTTGGACATGGTCTGTCGGCACCAAAATAGAAAACTTGTTCATTAATCTTGCTTGTAATCGTGCTTCAGTGGGAGATATGTCTCTAATTATCCTATCGTATGACTGAGACTATTTACTGAGAAAGAGAGTCGAAAACCAGCTCAAGAATAGGAATAGGTAAAGGGACTTGGACAATAGCAGACAGAATAGGAGAGAGAGAGGGATAGATCATGTTGGTTTGTCTATGAAGGAACGTCAAGAGAAAGAATCGTAAATGTTTCTGAGAGGAGCAGAATTGTTTCTGAGTAGAGTGGTGAAAATTATCTTTAAATGTACTGGTAATATTGCCATGCGCCAAGCGAAAGCAGTAGAAAGGTTTTTGAGTGAAGAGGTGATGACACCAACAGATCAAGAAAAAGCAGCGAAGGGGTTTCTATAGGTAATCATTACGCGTTTATAACATAGGTCCACATGTAATTCTGTTAAATATTGACCTTTTTTGGGCTGGTTATTATTTACATAAGTTACACGCACATAACCATTTATATTTTAGAACAAATTAATTTTCATAAGAGTGGTCACGTTAGCGACATGCTGTTTCAATTAATTCATCTCAAAATATATATAAACCTACCCATATTTGAATTTGAAATTGCACCAAAATTTATCCTATGGGAATACAATGATGATATTCTCAGAGGGTAAAGTGGGAATATCAGTATATTCCCATAGTACCATATTTTTCATATGTGTTTATATATACATAACATCCTCAAATCTAAATATTTGATAATTAATGGCATGTTTTATTTATTGGTAACTATTGTAGTTCTATTTTGGTACTCTTGTTCCTCGCATCCCCACTTCGTGTTTTGGTGTGACAGGTAAATGGAGCCCTATTGGCTTGGAAAAGATCCATCGGCAATAAACTCAAAAATTTGTTGTTTCATCTTGCTTCTCATCATGCATCAATGATGGATCTGTCTTCAATTATTCTATCGTATGAAGGAGACTATTTACCGAGAAAGAGGGTTGGAAACCAGCTCAGTAATAGGAATAGGAAAAATGACTCTAATTATCCTATTGTATGAGGAGACTATTTACCGAGAAAGAGAGTCCAAAACCAACTGAGAAATAGGAATAGGGAAAAGGACATAGACAGTGGCGGACACAAGGATGGGAACAGGAGACAGAGGGATAGATCCTTGAGGTTTGACTATGAAGGTACGTCATGTAGAGATCGGAACTAAAATTTGACATGTTTTTAAAATAATTCATCATTTTTGCTATAAATGCATTGAGTGTTTCGAGAGTGGAAAACATGTTATAAGGTTTTTGAAAGTTTTTGGAACATTTTAAGAAGTTTGACTTTTTTGTAAAACAGGGGCCAAGATGAGGTCTAGTGGGCCCGGGAATCCGAAAAATTTCTGGAAAATAATTATTTTTTATTTTAAGTGTAACGAAATGTTTAATGATTTGAGGAAGTGATTTCGAGTCCAACAGAGTTTTTAAAATTAAAAACGGAGGTCGAAAAGATACGTTAAGTGGCCCGGGGGCAAAACGGTCATTTTGCGCCCCTAGGAGTGGAATAGATATCCCACAGATCTGAGATATTCATTTCTATAAATCTCTCTCTCTCTCTAAACTCACACACTTCATCTCTCTCCCTTCTCTCTAGATTTTGGACAAGTTGGAGTGTGATTTGAAAGTAGCCGAAGGAGGAAAGTGTGTAGAGGAAGTCAAGGGTTTCGGTTTGAACTAAACAAAGTCCGCATTTTGTGAATTTGAAAAAGCTAAGATTTTCAAATTTAAATTTTCAAGCTTAAAATTTGAGGTAGGGGTGTCTTCTCCTCCCTTTTCATCGATTCTCTAGGGTTTTTATGGTATATGGATGTGCTAGTCGGAGTTAGAGGGACAAAGGTCATGTATTGATTTTCTCTTGTATATATATGCATGTTTAGAGTGTTCTTCATGTGATTTATATGATGTATGTGAAGCATGTTAGTCTACGCATGTTAAATGTGAGTTTTGTGCCACCTATATGTGAAATACATGATACATGTGACTTGTATGAATGTTATACATGAATGAATGTGTACTTGACATGTTATTTATACCTTAATGATGTTTTCATATATTATAACTATTGGTTGAGGAGCATGAGGTTCATTAGGCTTACCTTGAACCATGACTTGAATTATGTGAGCTTAAATGCCATATGTGAAAAATGTATCAAAAGAGTGATTTTCCATGTTAATGCATTTTGTGATTTTGGAAGGATTGGACATCTTTACTAGGGGCTACCAACCATCTTTCCTACTAAGTCCTTGAGAACCAGCTTGGAACCCATATTTTTGTATAAGGATGGTCTGAAACAAGGTCCCTACGGGAGTTATTCGTGACGTCCTAAGTCAACAATGGAGGAACCGGGAGTTTATTCCTGAATGTTTGATAGTGGCATCGAATTTCAAGGATGACCAATATGCCAACTATTATTTATAGGCTTTACGGAGCTGTGGCCTCATGGCTTTGCTCTCACCGGTAGCAAATGAGGCCTATCCGAGGCTTGTACGAGTTCTTTATATGAACCTCCAGTATGACTATGCCAAGCTGGGAGTTTTGAGAACTACTGTGGATGGCACACCTCTTGCCATCACCTTCGCTACTATTGCAGAGATTACAGGGATCCCGCATGTCCAGCCCTAGTTTGTTGAGCCGGGTGAGAACCATGTTATATTTTCAGCGCTTCTTTAGGACCTCACTGTCTCCCACCTAATGTGAGCATTATGTCAGGGACATTTCACCAATTACAAGAATAATGCCACATGCCAATCCTTGATACCCCGGCGCTGGTGGTTTTTGGACACTATACTTCATAAGAATGCTCACCCTTTTGGGCATACTACCGAGCGCCGGGGTGAGTTTTTATGAGCCCTCTATGCTATGGAAATAGGGTATTGGTTTTCCATGCCCGCTATTATTTGGGGCCAACTTCACAAAGCATGGAACCAACTGATTAGGAAGCCCAACAAGAAATCTCCGTCGATGAAGCTTCCCTTCTCTTACCTTCTTACTACCTTTTTTACTAGGGCAACTTTGATTTTGAGGACTCAGAGACTTCTTCTGGACCATCACCACAATTTGCTCTCCAGAGTTGGAAAAAGATGGTGGCCCATATAATAGCTTTGCCCCGTGTAGCGCCCGAGGTGGAGGCTGGCGATAGTGAGGAGGAGGAGGCCAGTGGAGATGAGATGGATATCCCTGAAGACCCTGCAGTGGGTTTGGATACTTCTGAGGAGGAGCCCGAGTTTGATGTGCCGGGTATGAGTATCGAGGACTATGAGTACCTCGTTGATGGGATAGCTTGCCTGACTATTGACGTAGTGCGTCTTTAGACAGATTTTGATTTGCAATGTCAAGCTTCTTTAAAGGAGCGCCATGTGGTAGCTGAGCGCAGGAGACAAACTAGGGAGTGCCTAGATACTTTTACTGCGAGCATCCATGCCATTTTGGAAAGGCAGGACTGCATTGTATGATTTCTCAGTCGATCTCTTTCTCGGGGTTTGGATACTTCTACTTCTGCACCGCCGCCGCCTTCTCTGCCCTAGTTATTTTATATTTTGTATTTTTATTTCATTTCTAGTATTTTGTTTTTATATATTCACAGTCATCTAACTGTCTAGTGTCGTGTGGGCACTCTATTTTGTTACTTAGTAAGAAATTCTTTTGTATTCCATAAATTCCCACATTTATATTACACATGTTTGAATTAATGGAATATTATCAGCTTTTCATTATGTTTATATTATTGCCATCTTTTCTTTTACTTTTCCTAATTATTTACTTTTCTAGTTTGTGTATGTTATTCTGGTATGTAGTTGTCCTTGTGCAGGTTATGTTATCCTATGTACCCACTACCATGTTAATATTTTGACTTTTTGATACCCATCAACACATTGGTAACATTGTTCTAACTCTTTTAGTTCAAACATTGAGGACAATGTTTAATTTAAGTTTGGGGGTATGGTATACGTGGCGGCATGCACCACACTAGGTTGTTTTTACATTTATTGTACATATTACATCTTTATTTCATGTTTGTCATGACGTCCTTCTATTTAAAGAAGTGATAACCATAACGTCATCGATAAATGCATCTTGTAATTAGGAGCTTTGACATTCGAAAAATACTTGCATTTGAAAATTATGTGTTAGGGTAGAACGGTTTACATTTTTGTTCAGTCTTTGAATATTGTACAGTTCTTCCCCTAAATTTGTCCTTAACGGCACAAATACGCACACATACATTTGAATTGTAGGGTATACGTCGTTTGGAGAATATTGAAAACGTTTGCTTTTATTTAAAACTTCTTGAAGAATGGATTGCTTTGAAAAAAAAAAAAGACAAGCAAGAAGGAAAAAGAAAAAATAAAATAAACTGGCAATAAGCCTTCTCACTCATTAAACCGGGCCTCTGTGCCTCAGGAAGCATGGAGTGTTCACATCTAAAAAGTGTGCAAGGTTGAGCAATAATGAAATAATTGGCTAGTTTGAGTTTGTAGCCAAGTGAGCTCAGTTATTAAGTCCGAGGGGTGTTCTTCACCCAATGCCCTAAAACTGTCCGATTTGGGAGTCATTGACCCAACACTGTTACGTGGGCTTACTAGATAGCTTAAAGGACTTAGAAATTGCACAGTCAATTATGCTTAAGGTTTGTAAATATTTTTGTAATTAGCATTATGCTTTGGTGATCTGTTTCAGAAAATTGTTTCTTCTAAGAACATATTTTCCTTTTTATTCTCCATTAACGACAATAAACCACGCACTTGAATGTATGTTCACTTTTCAAAGAGGATTTTAGGGTTTGCACTAGTATGTGTATCAGACTAACCATTATGTGGGGACTGTCGCCTAATTCTGATTTTTGACGGTTTATATCTATTGATGTCCATATAGCTCCATAATACTTGTTGCATTTGTCATTTTGAAATTTAATTGGGGTATCACTCTTTTCTAGTTGATAACTGAGCATTCCATCATTTTTGCATATTTTTGTGAGTTTAACAAGTGCGTTAAACCTAATGAGACTTCACTCGTCCACTAGACGTGTCTAGGGGTTTAAAAGGCTTGTTGCATTCGCTGAATGTAGCCATGTTTCCCATGAAAGCGAAAGTAGAGTAGTTGTTTTATTTTATTTCTCTTTGTATTGCTAAGGGACTAGCAATATCTAAGTTTGGGGGTGTGATAAGCGTTGAATGTTATACATTCTCGCGCCTTTACTTATGTATCTTGATCCTATAGTTGCATATATTGTATAGTTTTTACGTGTTTTTATGTTTTTGTTGATTTCAGGTTCAAAATCAGAATGTGACAAATTCGACTCCTTTATTAGTTCAACAATGCATTCCAAATTCCTATCATCCTTCATAGAGAATCTACATTAAGGAATAGTGAATGGCGGGTCAAGACTGGAGTCAAAAAGTTAGAAAGTTGAAGATCTGCAGAAGAAGGAAGATCGATGCATCAAAGTAGGGACTTTGATGCATCGCAGCTTCGATGCATCGAAGTCTCTACTTCGATACATCGCCCGAACCAGCTGAAGATATTTTTTTGCAGATATTTTCTACACTTGCCACTTATCTAATTTTGCTTGGATAAAGCCTTGCACAGAATTTCTATGATATTTTGAGCCTCAGATCAGCTATATAGCTAGAAAATATGTAATAAAAAAAGACACACAATTCTTGTAAGAGAAAGCATATTTTTAGAATTCTAGAGAGAGAAAGTAAAGTTCTAGAGAGGGAAAGCTCAAAGAGGACTTTATAAGGCCTTGAAGACCATTTTGAGCATGGGACCATCTCTGTCTATGGAGTGCTTCTAGACTGCCATGATCAACTAATCCTTCTATAGAGTTTTGACAAACCCTAGCTTTGTAAATATGTTCTAACTTTAATGAATTGGGGATTTTTATGTATTTTGTGTATATGTCTTTTACCTTGAGCTTATATAAATATGAGTTTACAAATTCTTCATGTTCATGTGTTGTGATTTATCTTCTTGTAGTAGAATGTTTAAATTCCTCACATGATCTTCAAACACTTGTAAGTTTCACAAGGAATACAAGTGATAGCTTGAGACTAGTTTTTACTATAACATGTATAGCTAGATTTGCATAGTCCATGCTTAGAGAAGGTGATTTTGTTTCAATTAAGTAAGTAGGTAGGTAGGGAAATCATGTGACGATGATTTCACTACAAGTAGGTAATTAGGTAAATAAGAAAAATCATGCTTTTCCACGATGGATTATAGTATATTAAAGTGTGTGAATTCTCTTGACGATGCAGTTGTAGGTGGGACTTGTCAACACGTCATTAGTACACATTTGCATGAATCACCCCAATTTATTATAAGTGTGACATATTACGAGGTTATCGGGGAAGTCTAACCCTAGTTCTTTTTTATTCTCTCAACCTTTGTATTTAAATTACTTTTTTGCTTTCAAAGTAGAGTAAGCAATAACCAACACGGTTGTGATTTAAACAAGAACCAACCCTCAACCTTTAGTGAGTTATACCTACGTAGTCTTTGTGGGATCGACACCCTCAACTTAGTGCCCTATCCTTCAAGGATTCGTTCTATTGCGAGTGATAAATTTATAAATTGCGAGTAGCGCAACCGCACACAACATGAAACATGTTGGTCTACACTTGTTAAATGTGAGTTTTGTGCCACCTATATGTGAAATACATAATGCATGTCACTTGTATGAATGTTATACATGAATGACTATGTACTTGAGATGCTATTTATAGCTTAATGATGTTTTCATATGTTATAACTATTGGTTGATGAGCATGAGGTCATTAGGCTTACCTTGAACCATGACTTGAATTATGTGAGCTTAAATGCCATATCTGAAAAATGCATCAAAAGAGTGATTTTCCATATTAATGCATTTAGTGATTGCTGTTGGTGAAAATGCATGCAATATTATGCGTATGTTGTGATTGCTTAGCATAGGTTGATCTTGGTGGAAAGTGGAATGGTTGTTGGAAATAGAATGAGTATTAAGGAAATTGGACTATGAGCATAAATACACACAGAAGGGCTAATATTTCTAATTGGTGGAAAACGAACTCCTATCCTTCAATTGGCAGTCTTCAATTGATGAGGAACCGTAGTGAAAATCTTGAGGTTGACGAGTGTCAACATGTGATAATCTTAGTGGTAGTGAAAATCTTGAGGTTGACGAATGTCAACATGTGATAGTCTTGGTGGTGGTGAAAATCTGGAATTATGAGGTTGAAAGGTTACATCGTGATACTTTAAAATTTGGAAGGTTAAGTAGTTGAGTTAGTGGATTCATGTAGAGGATTTGGTTGCAAAATTCAAGACGTGTGTTATGTGGTTTGTGGTTATGTATGGTTAGATTTATACTTTCTAATTGTTACGTTGTTACCTTATTGATGACATGAATGTCCAAGCTTGCCATGTAGCATAAGGATAACATGATGCATATCATGTAGGTCGGCGTCGAGTCGATGCTTAGGTGGGTTTGGTCATCTCTACTAAGCTGCAATGGTACTCACCCCTTTCTCCCAAAATATTTTTACGTACCAATGGGAGACAAAGCAGGATTAGCTCAGTGGACCTTATTGAGTTCCTTTTTGGACTTTTGAACTTTTGAGATGTAAATATATGTTCATACCAATTTGTGACATGTGGACTATGTCAATGATGTTATATTTACATTTGATTCATGTTGACATACTCTAGTTTCAAGTGTAATGATCATATATAGATCATATGTGATTTGTCGATTTTAAATGGAAGAAGTTGGTTTTAATTCCATTATGTATAAATTCTTGGATATGATTGTTGGAGATGCGGATTTATGCTTAAAATGATGTTTGATGATGTTCTTATCATTTGTACATGTTATGGATGATGTTTGATGATTTTTAGGCCTTCTAGAGGAGTTTTGGACCCACCCTAAAGGTTGAGATTTTTGACTCCTAGACAGTAGAATTCAATACTTGCGATGATACATGTTCGATGCATCGATGCTTCGATGCATCTAACTTCCCAGTTTGATGCATCAAAGTTACAATTCATAGCATTCTTCAAAATCTGCCCAAATTTCAATTGGGCATAACTTCTTTTTAAATCGAAATTGAGTGTGATTTTTTTCAAAATTGAGTATTTTGAATGATCTGTCCAATGGTGATGGTTTTAGAACCAAGTTCTAGTCACATATTGAGTTGAGTTCTGGAAATTTTGGGGTTATGTAAGTGTGGCTTGATGTGGGATTCTTTGAGGTTGGTAGTGTTTGAGGTTGAGTTAGCTCATGCATGTGCAAGAAAAGAGTTAAGCTTCTGTAGTATTTAAGAGTATAGAGAGTTCATTAGTGATTGATGAACAAGTTCACCTTTGATTTTCAGAGAACAAAAATCAGGGCATGACAACTTGGCATCACAGCGTGATATCAAAGGGTGATTGTGGTTAGAGTATGGATGATAAGTGTGAGTCACCTTTCGTTTTAGAGAACGGAAATCGAGGCGTGACACATCAAGAGAAGGAATCGTAAATGTTTTTGAGAGGAGGAGAAGGGTTTTTGAGGAATGTGGTGTTGATTATCTTAAAAAGTATAGACAATATTGCCATGCCCCAGGCAAAAACAGTGGAAAGGTTTCTAAGAGGAGCATTGATGATGCCAAGAGATCAAGAGAAAGCAGCATAGGGGTTTCTAAAGGTAATCATTACGCGTTTAGTACACAGGTCCACATGCAATTTTGTTAAATATTGACCTTCCTTTGGACCGTTTAATATTCATATAAGTTACATGCACACAACCGTTTAAATTTCATAACATAATTAATTTCCACAAGAGATGTCACTTTGGCGACATGCTATTTCAATTAATTAATCTCGAAATATATATAAACCAACCAATATTTGAATTTAAATTGCACCAAAATTTATCGTGTGGGAATAGTAATATTCCCACAGGATAAAGTGGGAATATAAGCATATTGTCATAGTACCATATTTATGATATGCATATATATATAACAGCCTCAAATCTGAATATTTGGTAATTACTGACATATTTTATATATTGGTAAACTGTTGTAGTTCTATTTTGAAACTCTTGTTGCTCGCATCCCTACTCCCTTGATGCTGCAGATTGCCCCCCACCTTGAAGAGATGAATCTCCCAACTTTGCACCTTGGAGAGATGAATCTCCTAAATTCGCATTTTGGTGTGATAGTAAATGGAACCCTAGCAGCTTGGACATGGTCCGTCGGCAACAAACTAGAAAATTTGTTGATTCATCTTGCTTCTCATTATGCATTAATGAGGGATTTGTCTCTAATTATCTTATCGTATGAAGGAGACTATTTATCGAGAAAGTGTGTCAAAAACCAGCTCAGGAATAGGAATAGGGAAAGCGACGTGTACAGTGGCAGATAGAAAGATGGGAATAGGGAATATGAGACAGAGAGAGGGATAGATCCTCGAGGTTTAAATATGAAGTAACGTCAAGAGAAAGAATCATAAACATTTCTGAGTGAAGTAGAAGGGTTTCTGAGGAGAGTGGTGATGATTATCTTAAAAAGTATGGACAATATTGAGCAGTGATGACACCAAGAGATGAAGAAAAAGCAACAGAGGGGTTTCTAAAAGTAATCATTATGCATTTATTAGCATAGGTTCACATGTAATTCGACCTTACTTTGAGCCGGTTAGTATTCACATAAGTTACATGCACATAACCGTTTATATTTTAGAAAAAATTAATTTCCACAAAAAAGGTCACTTTGGCGACATGTTGTTTCAATTAATTCATCTCAAACTATATATAAACCTGCGAATATTTGAATTTAAAATTGCACTAAAATTTATTGGTTGGGAATATCATCATATTCCCCATAGGATAAAGTGGGAATATCAACATATTCCCATAGTACCATATTTTTGATATACATATATATATAACAGCCTCAAATCTGAATATTTGATAATTACTAACATGTTTTATATATTGGTAAACTATTGCAATTTTATTTTGATACTCTTGTTCCTCGCATCCCTACTTCCTTGATGCTACAGATTGTCACCCATCTTAGAGAGATTAATCTCCCACTTTGCATTTTGGTGTGACATAAATGGAGCCCTAGTGGCTTGGACAAGGTCGGTCGGCAACAAACTAAAAAATTTATTGATTATATTGCTTCTTTTTGGGCATCATTGACGGATCTATCTCCAATTATCCTATCGTATAAAGGAGACTATTTACCAAGAAAAATGGTCAGAAACTCAAGATTAGGAATAGGGGAAGGGACATAGACAGTGGCAAACACAAGGATGGGAACATGAGAGTGAGTGGGATAGATCCTGTAGGTTTGACTATAAAAGAACGTTAAAAGAAAGAATCATAAATGTTTCTGAGAGGACCATAAGGTTTTCGAGGAGAGTGGTTATGAGCTTAAAAAGTATGGACAATATTGCTATGCCCCAGGCGAAAGCAGCAAAAAGGTTTTTGGGTGTAGCGGTGATGACACAAAGAGATCAAGAGAAAGTAGTAGAGGGTTTCTAAAGGTAATCATTACGCATTGATTACCACAGGTACACATGCAATTATGTTAAATATTGACCTTCCTTTGGGCCGGTTAATATTCACATAAGTTACATGCACACAACCATTTATATTTCAAAACAAAATTAATTTCCACAAGAGAGGTCACTTTGGCGACATGTTTGCTCAATTAATTTATCTCAATATATATATAAACCTACCAATATTTGAATTTAAAATTGCACCAAAATTTATCTTCTGGGAATATCATGATATTTCCAATGGATAAAGTTGGAATATCAGCATATTCCCATAAGATAATTTTATCCATAAACACACACACACGTATATATATATATATATATATATATATATATTTATCAATATTCTTATCAAAACTGATTATACCATATTTTTGATATGTATATATAACAGCCTCAAATCTGAATATTTCATAATTACTAAAATGTTTTATATATTGGTAAACTATTGCAGTTTTATTTTGATACTCTTGTTACTCGCATCCCAATCCCCTTGATGCTATAGATTGTCACCCTCTCTCTCTCTCTCTCTCTCTCTCTCTCTCTCTCTCTCTCATGGCATGGGAGGATGGTGACGATGGCTTTGGCGAGATCGAAGTAGTCGCTTTGACTAGATCGGTGATTTTCCAGGTATTTCTGCTTTTTATAATTTTGTATGAAATTTCTTTTATGGAAATTTAGTTTTAGACAGATATGTGCATTGTGCATATGCGTGTGTCTAATATGTGTATGATAGATCTGTACATGTGTGTGTTTTGTGTGTGTAATATATATATATCTATACGAGTTTTGAGCCGAGCTCGAAAAGGTCATGAACCTGACCAACTAGAAGTCGAACACGAGGGTTAGGGTTTTATTTTCTCCTTTCTCTAGCCTTCAATTTTAGTAGAAATTTTAAATTGTTTTTTTCTTCACTGTTCAGATCTGCTCTCGTATCTCATTCTCTCTCTTGCTCTAAACTCTCTCTTTATCTCTTCCTAAAAGGTCGACCAGAGAGAGAGCTTCCTGCGGGTCTTCTTCATTTCTTTTTTGATCATCTGTCTAAGTATATCCAAGAATTTGTATAGATTTTTGTAGTATTCTTTATTTGATTCTGATCAGAGTTTTTGTTCGTATAACTATGTATATTTCTATGTGTAAATTATATATATGTTTACATATAGATCTATTGTTTTGAGCTGATTTGTGCATATGTAGTGTCGTTTTTGTATGGGTAGTGAAAAGTTAGATTTATATGTGCAGTGGATATGGATTTTTCTTTTAAGATGAACTAGTATAAATTTAACTATAAGCCTAACCATCATTTTCCCCTCTTGTAAAAGAAAACGCTAGTCACATTGCTCTAACCTTCTAGGGCAAGCCGGAGAACCCTCTCGTCGGTGCCGCAATGTGAATCATACACCCACATTTCTGTAACGACTTGAAGTTTAGCCCCTCCCTCTTTCTCTCTCATAGTATTACACTCTCATATTATTTCTCTCGTATGGCATCAGTGGCAGAACTCATCCACTTTTTGATTTATTTGTTTGCTTCTTTACTTCTTACAGTGCTGGGTGTGATTATTTTCGTTCATGGAACAGGCCTAGGAGGATTACAACAAATTAAGACCTTCGAGCTTTCGTGGAGCTCATGTCTTTATACTTGCATTTTCTCTCATTAGCAAAGCCAGCTATGAAAATGTAATTTTGTTAAATATATACCTTCCTTTGAGCCGATTAGTATTCACATAAGTTACATGCACACAACCATTTATAGTTCAGAATAAAATTAGTTTCCACAAGAGAGGTCACTTAGGCGACATATATATAAACCTGCCAATATTATGTGGAAATATTATCATATTGACATAGGATAAAGTGGGAATATCAGCATATTCCCATAGGTGTTTATATATATATATATATATATATATATATATATATATATGTCAATTTTCTTATCAAAACCAATAATACCATATTTTTTATATTTATATATATATAACATCCTCAAATTTGAATATTTGATAATTACTGACATGTTTTATATATTGGTAAACTGTTGTAGTTCTATTTTGATACTCTTGTTTCTCGCATCTGTGCTCCCTTGATGCTGCAGATTGTCACCCACCTTTTAGAGATCAATCTCCCCACTTCACGCTTTGGTGTGACGGGTAAATGGAACCCTAATGGCTTGGACAAGGTCCGTCGGCAACAAAATAGAAAATTTGTTGATTCATCTTGCTTCTCATCGTGCATCAATGAGAGATATGTCTCTCATTATCCTATCATATGAAGGAGACTATTTACCGAGAAAGAGAGTCGAAAACCAGCTCAGGAATAGGAATAAGTAAAGGGACTTGGACAGTGACCGACGAAATAGGTGAGAGAGGGATAGATCCTGGAGGTTTGTCTATGAAGGAATGTCAAGAGAAAAGAAAGAATCATAAACATTTCTGAGAGGAGCAACAGATCAAGAGAAAGCTGCGGAGGGGTTTCTATAGGTAATCATTACGCGTTTAGTATAACAGGTTCACATACAATTTTGTTTAATATTAACCTTCCTTTGGGTCGGTTAATATTCATATAAGTTATATGCACACAACCATTTATATTTCAGAAAGAAATTAATTTCCACAAGAGAGGTCAGTTTGACGACATGTTGTTTCAATTAATTCATCTCAAAATATAAATAAACCTACCAATATTTGAATTTAAAAAAGCACCAAAATTTATCACGTGGAAATATCATCATATTCCCACAAGATTAAGTGTAAATATCAGCATATTCGCATAGGATAATTTTATCCTCAAACATATATATATGTATCAATTTACTTATTAAAACTGATAATACCATACGTTGAACAATATCATTAAGTCTAGAATAAAAATCAGAAAACATCTCATCTTTATCCATTCTGATTGTTTCAAATTTAGTAGCAAGCATCTGTAACTTTGATCTCCTTACCTTGGTGGTACCCTCATGAGTTACCTGTAAAATATCCCACGCTTCTTTCGAAGTGGAACAAGCAGAGATTCTAGTAAATTCAGAAGGAACAACAGAATTAAATATAGCATATAAACCCTTGTTGTTATTATTAGCATCTTCATGTTCAGCATTAGACCATGTTGCTTTATCCTTCTCTATAGTCATAATAGCATCACCATCACCAGTGGTAGTGGTAGGAATTTTATAGCCATTCTCTACAGCTATCCAAACTCTCTCTCCTTGAGATTTTAAAAAGCCTTTCATGCGAGACTTCTAGAAAGTATAATTTCAACCATCAAACAAAGGAGTTTATAGAATCAATCCACCCTCTTTCATACTAGATTCCATGATAATTTTTTGAAAACAAAAATAAATTTGATTTTAAAAATACTTCACAAGAAACTACTCACAAATTAGAGAACATTGCTCTAATACCAATTGTGAGTTACACGGTATGGAAGCGGTTGCGAAAAGTATTTTAGAACCTAGAGGGGGGTGAATAGGATCACTTGCTCGTTTGCTTAATTTTTAATTAATTCAATTTTAAGTCCAATTAATCAAACAATTAAAGTAAGCAAATAAATAAAGTGCAAGTAAAGAAAAGAATGCACCAAATATACGTGGAAACCGAAGGCGAAAAAAACCATGGAGGGAGGTGGCACACCTCAGGAAACCAATTCACTATGATGAAGCAAAGTACAACAGACTCTGTCTCAGTCTCACACCCCTCTTCACTCTGTCAAGGATCTGATGCGGAACTCCTCAGGCTTATGATTGCGACAACATGTCTAACTGCTGCAGACTTTCGGCTAACGTCACCACCCTTACAGAAAGGATGTTGGAAGAACCAAAATACTCAGCAAGTATTTTGTTCCCTTCGTAGTGCAATCTGGTCACCTTTCTTCCTCAACAAGCAAGCAAGCGAAGAACTTTCAATCCAATGTTCTGATCAGTAAATAGATTTGATGCAGTCTCTGAGCAGCTAATCAGAAGTAGAACACCATCCTAAATATCATTAATGAAGTATGGATGTGTGTTCCTAAAAATAAATAGCCCTAATTATATTGTATATATTTTCTCTCTCTAAAAATATGCTTCAAGCATATATTACTTACTTATTTTGTAGAAAAAAATATGAATACATATATAAAGGCAAGGGAGTTCTAATTCTACTTGGAAAAGAAGTTTAAAACTAAAATAGAACTCTCCTAGAAGTTTCAAACCCAATAGGAATCAGAATTTTCGTCAAAATCTATTTCTTATTTGAAACAGGCTAAGTGGGACCGGTGCTGCCAAATAAATAGGACCGGTGGAACTTTTTGAAAACCTGCAGAAACTAAACTGCTAAGAAAAGTTGGACCGATCCTAAATATTAGGGACCGGTCCTACTTTGAAAAACCCTAATATTTTCATGAAAACCCTGATTTTTCACAATAGGCTCGGAACTAAAAAGTGCAGAGTGTCATCACCATACTTACCTGTACTATATGGTGTTCTAACTGATTTGTCGACTTCCATGCACTTGAGTGTCAGCTCGAAGATGTCGATGATCGATACAAAGAATAAATCAAAAATTACAACTTGATCAATCAGGTTTTGATCACCGAAATATGCCAATTACAAATTTATATCTCACATTGATCTCATAAGTTATTCAGATGCCGACTTTGCCAGGTGCAAAATAGATAGAAAAAGCACTAATGGTACTTGTCATTTTCTAGGACACTCCCTTGTATCTTGGTTAAGCAAGAAACAAAATTATGTAGCTTTGTCAACGGCGGAAGCCGAATATGTGGCAACCGGAAGTTGTTGTGCTCAAACGCTTTATATTAAACAACAACTTGAAGATTTTGGACTTACATTTGATCATATACCTATTAGATGTGATAATACAAGTGTTATTTGTATTTCCAAAAATCCTATACAACACTCAAGAACAAAGCACATTGAAATTAGACATCATTTCTTGAGAGATCATGTGTCCAAAGGAGATATTGAGCTTATTTTCGTTAATACGAAAAATCAATTAGCTAATATTTTCACCAAGCCCCTCCAAGAAGAAAGGTTTTGTTCTATTAGAAGAGAAATAGGCATGGCCAGAGCAAGTGAGATTGAATTGATTTGAGTTTCCAGAAAAAAGTCGACTCTTCCATTATTTAAAGTTGACTATTTTTGACAGAGCCTTTTTAGACTTCAAGCAAGGATAAACAGTCGACTTTCTGTGCTGAAAAAGTCGACTCCTCACGCTCCTTCATTTTTTTTCATTTTTTTTATTTTTTTATTTTTTTTTGGGAAGTTGACTCTATCTAATAGCAAAGTCGACTTTTTAAATTCTTTGGGCAGTCGACTTTATCTGATTACAAATTTGACTTTATAATTCTTTGGACAGTCGACCTTATCTAATTGCAAAGTCCACTTTATCATTGGGCAGTCGACTTTATACTTCTTTCGGGCAATCGACTTTTCCTTTTACAAAAGTCGACTTCTTTTGTTTTTCTTTGTTTTTTTTTTGTTTCATTTGATTTTATTTCTCTTTTACATATTTTTTAAGTCAACTTAGGGCCGGTTCTTCTCTTCAACGCCTACCAAAATTGAACCAGCATCTTAAGGCTATCTGAGAAGTCATCCGTTCACAAAACAACGACCAAAGACTTTTGTCACGTCGTTCTTATCCAATCTACCATTTCACCTTCTCTATTGCACAAAGCATCATGCCTCCATGAACTATGGGAGGATAATCTACCGCCGAAAAACAAAACCTCACCACCGCAGAATCCCGTGATCGGCGAACCAAGCGCCGACATGACCAGCTCATTCCGGCATTAGCTCCACCACCACCTCTAGCGACTTCACCCGTTTCACCTTCTCTCTCTCTTTTTCGGGATCCTTCATTTCAAACATGGTACAAACGCAAATTTTTTCACCGTGCTGTCGAACGAGGTAAAGTTGTCTCACCCAGTATCTGTGCTGACAAATCATTTAAATATATATGCTTTTTTTGACAAAATTGGTTGGGGACTCCATTATCCAAGACTCATTAAGCTTTTTTATGCTCATTTGGAGCAAGATGAAAGAGAGAAAAATGTTATGTTCTCATATGTTAAAGGAAAAAAGATTGAGTTCACCAAGTCTACACTAAGAGAAATTTTTTACCTTCCTAAAGGTGACTTTCAATATTACTCTACAAATGATTGGGCATTATATCTGGACTTTGAACCTTTAGATGCCTTAAAACAAATGTGTGGTGACCCTTCCATATCTACAAAAGCTAAGATTAAGGCCAAACAACTCACTCTTGAAGCTAGGGTGCTTCATACCATTATAGGGTACAACATTTTACCCAAATCTAACAGCCAAACAGATGTTACCTATATGGAAGCTTTCATCATCTGGTGTTTGTTGAATGAAAAGATGTTAGACCTTGCCCATCTTATCTTCTCCCACATGAAAGAGTGTATAAAGAGGGATAGATCCCATCTTGTCTATGCTTTTCCCCTCACTAAGCTTTTTGAGTATTTTGGAGTTCCTATTGCCACCGAAACCATAATGCGCCCTGTGGCTAAAATTGATCGGCTTGATAACTCTACACTTAAAAGAATGAAATTTAAGCAAAATGATCAAGGTTCTTGGTATAAGTTGGTTAGCCAAGTTGATGACGATACGGATGCAGAAAAAGGCAGTGATAATGATCCTATGAATGAGGATGAACTACCAGTTGATGAGACCACTCTTCTACTACCTCCCACTGATCCCTTTGTGCTTCATCAAGTTCTTGATAGACTAGACAGCATTGATACTCATTTGGGCAATATCGAAAGACTTGAAGGAATGGTTGACAGGATTGAGGGACAGGTGACTCACCTTGAAAAGGAAATACATGAAGGATTTGAAAAGATGAGCATCGGTTTCAATGCTTATCAAGATCAGCTAAATGCACTTGAGGAGATCAAAAGGCATTTTGGCATTTCTCCACCACCACCAACTCCTTAGCAGATAAGTAACTTCTTTTTTATGACGACAAAGGGGAAGAAATTTTTGATGTGATGTTTGATATGTCCCTTGTCTCATTATACTGTGCATATGCTTTTTGGATAAATTATGTGACTACTCACTTTACTTTAAGTTATTTTTCAATGAATGATGTCTAGATGCATGCTTCTTTAAAAATTGTCTTTTCCTCCAAATTATCCTACTTATGTGCTTGTTATTGTTATCCAATGAATTTAATGATGAATGTATAATGATTAATGCATATAATGCATTATGAATACTATAAGAACTCAATTATAAAATATTGTTTCATTGTGTTGAGGAGGATGGGATTTTGATATTTCAATTATAAAATATTGTTTCATTATGTTGAGGAGAATGGGATTTTGATATTGGATTATTAGTTGTGGTGAATGTCTCTAAATTTTTATGCTTGAGATTTTGCTAAAATTTGCTTCCACATGATATTAATTACGCATGCTAAATCTTCTTATAAGTGTGGTATAAAAGCATATTGATAGGGAGAGACTCATTATGCTCATGCATTTTATTTGAATCAATTTTCTAAAGCATGATCATATGGAAAGATGTTATGTTTATCACTTTATTGATAATATTGTTTATCTTGTGCATATCGATAGGGGGAGCATTTTAAAATGCACTCTATATTTCATTTAAACACATCAATGTTTTGTCATCATCAAAAAGGGGGAGATTGTTAACCCAAAGGTTTTAACCTAAGGGTAATCTCGTAATTTTGATGATAACAAACCATTAATGGTGTTAAGTACTAACATCTATTTTGAGTGATTGACTAGAATGATCATATATATTCAAAGGAGCTTTCATCTCATGTGAAAATCAATGAAGAAGGAATTTGCACCTCAAGCTTGACGAATTATGTAGAATAAAGAAGCATTGGGGTAGATAGGATATGGTAAGAGCTTAGGCATATTTTGTAAAGCTAAATTTGATTTACCTGTTTGAAGCTCAATGTCTAAAATTAAATCTAAGACCACATGTATCATATTTCTAAATTTTCATGAGTGGCTCTTAGCTTTTTTAGATTAATTTCTTAGCTCATGAATGCCTTGACTAAGTTACCTTGCAAATGAATTTCAAAAATAGTCTACTTATTCATGTTTTAAAGACGACTCTTTCAGGCAATACAAAAATGGCATTTCTAGAGTACTAAGATAGAAGATTACGTCAATTTGTAAAGAAGACTATCTTTCTATTTTAGTTTATGAACTTTTGTGAAAATGGCGTTTCTAGAGTACTAAGATAGAAGACTATGTCACTTCATAAAGAAGACTATCTTTCTATTTTACTTTATGAACTTTTGTGAAAATGGTTTTTCTAGAATACTAAGATAGAAGACTATCTTTCTATTTTAGTTTATGAACTTTTATGAAAATGTCATTTCTAAAGTACTAAGATAGAAGACTATCTCAAATCATATAGAAGACTATCTTTCTATTTTAGATTATGAGATTTGATAAAATAGTCGTCTTATTCATTAGAGAAAGTCGACTCTTTTAGGCAGCTTGAATCTGACTCTTTGAGGACCAATATAAAGTCGACTGCTTTTTCTCAGATTCAAAATTAAACGGCTAGTTGGTGCATTTAATGTTTTTACCCACCTTCCAACAGCTATTTTCATGAAGAGGCTTTATATACATCTCTTATTCTGCATTTACAAATATAACTACCAGAGATACAAGCATTCAATATACGATTCACTCTTCTCACTCTCATTCAATTAAGTCTTGAGCTTCAAACTTGAGAATCATATACAACTATAGTTGTGAGCTTTCATTTGAGAATTTTATCTGTGAGAGATACCACATTTGTACTTCAAATCTTCTTCTCATTCATTGTAAAGGGTTAGTTGAACCCTAGAAGACTAAGTGGAGGACTTCACTTAGCAAGAGAAAGGAGGAGCTTGTGAGCTTCATTGTAAATGTTTGCTCTTCACCCGAAAGGAGAAGCCTTAGTGGATTTGGGAAATCTCAAGAAAGATCTTGAGTCGTAGAGTAGGAGATTCCGAACCACGCTACATCTTGAGTCACTTGCGTTTGATTTTCTCTATCTCTAACTCTTTATTATTGTGCAATTTATTTATTATCTTTATCTATTATTTGTATAATTTTATTTGCTTGTTACAATTTAAATTTGTGGAGAAAACTACATAGTTTGCCATTGACCCCTATTCACCCCCCCCCCCCTCTAGGGTCAATTATTGGGTAACAACGGGGTATTACAATACATTAGGAGGAAGTTCTTCACACACCCAATATTAACCCTGGGGAGATGTGAATGTAATGGCCCATCCTAACGAGGTGTTAGGAGAAAATTTTGCTTTGAACTCGCAAGATCAGCAACGGGTCAATATGAGGACGTAAGTATGGTATCTAACCCTAATTGGGGATTAGGAGAAAGTTCATCTATGAATCCACTAGATCAGTGTTGGGTTTAGTACGGAGAGGAGAATATGGTACCATAAGTGGGTCAGAACTCCACTAGTTGGGTAAATACTATGTCGGGTAACCGGGTGCAGTTCGAGAATTTAGTCGAACTAGATAATGTTGGAAATCTAGAAGAGGATGATTCTTTTACTGGTATGGATGCGAATGATCCATTACTTTTGGATTTGTCAGATTTGCTAGCAGATGAGGAACAGTACTTGAATCATCCACATGATAGTGGTGATCAACCGTTAGTACTATTTGGATACGTTCCAGGTTTATGAGACGGATCTATGTATATATTGTAAAGTTTTGAGTAGACATGTGTATATATATATATATATTTTTTGTGTTGTTCTAGTTAGTCTTCTCTATTTTGGAAATTAGTGTATAGTTTGATTTAAGGACGAATGTGTTTAGAACCTATTTGATTTTAATGAAGTAATTGTAGATTTATCATTGTTTTTACTTGCATGTTACATTGTGATAGTTTTTGTAAGGGTCCAAATGGACAAGAAAGGCATATTGTTGGGGCTGGGCTAGTGAGGAGAAATGGCCTAACTAGACATTTTTCTTCGATTAGCACTTCTGTTACAATATGTCTGGTCTAGTGATTGTTGAGTTGACTTGTTGGATATGAAGGATAAAAAAAGGTTTTGGATGACACAATTTCGAGGACGAAATTTCTTTTAAGGAGGGTAGAATGTAATAACCCAAAATATGATGTGTGTATGTGTGTGTGTGTGTGTATATATATATATATATATATATAATTAGAAAGAGATGGAGATATATAAATTATAATTATATATATGGGGGATATTTTTATATATATATAATTATATATATATGTTGGTGGAAATATATATATGTATGAAGGATATATATATAACTAAATATATATATATAATGGGTGGGTCGAATGAACCTTGCCTTTGATGCCCTTTCGGTGAAGGTATGTGTGTATATGTATATTATCAAAATAGTATTTACGAATGGTGTAGGTGTTTGGCTTACAAGTGGTCTGAGGTTGTTGACCAATAAATGGTTGACCTAAAACGCAGGCGTGCCAGAGTCCGAATGGACTCAAAAATTTTTGTACCAAACTATTCCTATCTGGTCGAGTCGTCGACCTAAGCTGGTTCAGGCGAAAGTTGGAGAGTAGGAATGACCCTCTCCTTGAGGTTACTATTGCCTTTGAAGAAAGGACTTTAGAAATTCTTTTATAAGATTTGCAAATAATGTAAATGGACAGTAATTATACCTGAGTCTGTAACACTTTCTTCATTAATCTTTTGCAACGATTACAATTATGAACGAATTACAAACTTTGATTAAGAGGAAATGAATGATTTCTAGTGATAAAAATTAAAGATAGAACAGTACTGAGAACTGAAATTGAGAATCTAAGTTACTAGTCTGGAAGAGAAACTGACGATTCTAATGCTAGGAAGCAAAGTAAATGCTAAGCTAAGAAAGTTGAATGAAGTAAATGCTAAGTGATATGAGTGATATATAACTTATAGATCTGATGGTCGTGGACCTCCGCTTTGTAGGACTTGCCTCAGTATTTATAGAGGCCCTTGGTTTGATCATGTCCTCAGTCCGTCTTTCTAAGCAATAAATGGGTGCAGGTTGAAAATGACCTTCCAATTACACTGCTGAGCTTGTTTTGGCATATTAGCACACTTCTCCATGGACAGACAGAGAAATATATCTGGCATGACATTTTTGGCTTTGGCTTGTAAAATCTTTCAAGTTGTTGACTTAGATTGCTTACTATTTCTAGCTTTTCTCAACCACCAAGCCTGACTCTAACTCTAGAGTCCTCTAACTATTCTGATTCCTCTATCAGAGGTGAGTGAGATTCTCCCATTTGAAACTTTGAGTCTTAAAACCTTAGAAATTATAAAGTTTTCATTTTCATTTTTAGCTTTCATAGTCTTCAGACCTGACTTCTGGGTTCTCGAGCCCTTGAAATTTGCAGTTGGTTATATTTGACCCGGATCAAATCTTGGTTGGTTTTCGAAACCTAAAAAGACATCAATTTTATTTTGCCCGAACTCAGCCCTTTTAGGCGTGGTCAAGACTTCTAGGCCATGAGTGGCCGAAATGCTCTTAGGCGACTCTCTTAGGTGACTTTTGATTGAGATGCTCTTAGGTGACGAGCCGTCGAGAGTCTTAGGCGACGAGTCATCGAAAGTCTTAGGCGACTTTCTCCTTACACGACTTGATCGAGAACCTCTTAGGCAATGGTTGACCGAGACTCTTAGGCAATGTGATCGAGAGTCTTAAGTGAGTAGTGATTGAGACTCTTAGGTGAGTTGCTTAGGCGACTTTTGATCAATATATTCTTAGGTTATGATTGGCCGAAACTCTTAGGCGAGGAGGTCAAGAATCTCTTAATATTGGCCACGTGTCCTAATAAATTTGGCCATAATTTAGGTGTTAACAGTAGGCATCATATAGACCTCCACTTATGCACTAACCAATTTCAAAGGAAAAAGGGAAGGAGACGGAATGATGGAGATAAAGAAGACCATCATGGGTTGGCCGAAAGGTAGCAGCTGTGTGAGTTTTTTTTTATATATATTGAAACAATAAATAAATCAGGCTCCACCTGCTATCCACCCACAAGAGTATCCAAAGCAATCTTCGTTTCTTTTTCAAAATCAAAATGCAAAAGATTTTGATTCCAAACACGTTCTGACTGGGTATTATATATATATATATATATATACGAGTGTTCTAGAAGGAAGGGGGGGAGAGAAACTGTTAGAGAGATTTCTAGAGAGAGAAAGAGAAGCCAAGAGATGGAACTTGGCTCGACAGTGGGGGTTCTCTGGCAGAGAAGGTGGCCGGAGTGGAGCAGTGGCTGTGGTTGGTTGATGGGAGTCCAAACTGGGTCTGGCATGGTTGGCTGGTGCAGGGTGATGCCGAAGGTAGGTGGTGAAGATGGCCTGTTGTGCGGTTGGTTCGGTAGTGAGTTTGAAAGTGGTGGTAGCCATGGTCACGATAGTGGCTGTTGGTTGGCTAAGTGATGAAGTCGTGGAGGTCCGACGGTGGTGCTCCGGCAGTGGTGGTGATCGGAGATGGTGGGCTGCCATGGGTGTATGGTGTTGAGGGTGGCTTCGGGTGGTGAGCCTCATGGCAGTGGGTTTCGGCTGTGGGAACAGCGGTGGCGATGGAGTTGATGAATAAAGTTCAAGACAGGTTAAGGGGGTGGTGTTTAGCCGTGGGTGTGCAGTCATGGAGGTGGTCTTGGGCTGGCCGTGGAAGTGAGAGATGATCCGGCCATGGCTTGAGGTGAGGCTTGGGCAGTGGTGGTCACGGGTTTGCGTTGGTCGTGTCAGCTTGGGTTCTTGAAGGCTACATTCACGGAGTCATCCTAAACTGATTTCAGCTATTATATAGTTTCTCTTTGAGCTGTAAGTATGATTCCAACTTCACTTGGCATCAATCAGGTATTATTTGATCTAGTTAAACTCCATCTATACATATATGTACACACATAAGTTCGTGTGATCTGATAATAATACCGACTTCAATTATCAAAAAAAAATTTGTGAAAATTAGTTTATATTATTCTATACTTTACTTTTAGGGTAATGTTACTCAGGCAGAATTCATATGCAGAATGTTTTACATCCATTGGATGCATGTGGTGAGTGTATGTGGTGAGGCATACCACATGCATCAAATGGATATAAAACATTCTGCTTACGAATTCTGCCTGAGTAGCATTACCCTTACTTTTAAATGGGACATGTTTAGATGTTTAGAGTGTATGATTATGTTATTAATACTTTAGATCCAAGTATTACATTGTTTTCTATCGTAAATCAAGTGGGATTGGATCTCAGGCATCTAAACCATTGAGTTTGGACTGCATAAATGATACATGATAAAAGTTGTGTTCTTCCTAACACTTGTTAGATATGATGTTGGGCGTACTAATCTCCAATGTAATGTATGTTTTGTTTTTTTTTTTGTGTACTCCAAACTCGTTTGACACAGGCAGCATTTATCTCTTTGGTTAAACAGGGTCTAAATCTTTTGATTTGTAATGTTAGAAAATAAATAAGAGTGCATTATATAAATCGTCTTCCTTTATGTGGAGTTTGTTAATCTTTATATTGGATTTTGATTAAAGGATATCAAAAGGATTTTGCTTAAAATATCTTTTTGAAAGTTCATTTCGGCTACTGTTTTTAATTACATATCAATTAGATGAGCTATTTTGTTAAGATCATTGAATATATTTATGATCTTCAATCTGCCAAGGATAGTGATGGTCTGTTTATCCTCAAATTTGAGCTATAAAGACTGTCGATATTGTTACTTGAGATTAATGTGTATTAAGATTCACATTCATTACTTGTTATTTAAAATTGTTGTTGCTGCATCTAAATTATTTCTACATTGAAGCTTCTAGTCTGCCCATATCTTTGTATCTATTTTCTACCTTGCTTCAACCTGCAAGTTGGATTAACTTATTTTCTTTAAAAGCTTGCTTTCAAATTTGACTATATTGTAAGAGTAGACATTGTTTTGAGTTTATGTTCTTAATTGATTGAGTTTCCTCTTTGTGGAATATTAGCTGATGTCCATTGTGTATTTAATTCTTAATGATATGTGAAGGGTGAACTTTTGAATGCGTATGTGTTGATTAATTTACAATGTATTATTGATACTTGGGGTGTCTATGTACTAATAATTTATATATGTGAATTGTGAATGTTTGAATGCATACGTCTTGATTAATTTACACATGTATTGTTGATGCTTGAGGGTATATGTTGTGATAATTGAGTATGCTGGAGCACAATTACCATTTCTTTTAGGTGATTGTTGTGCTAAATGATTTTTAACGTTGAAAGTCTTAAGAACATGTTTCATTTGACTAATTAAATTTTGTAGTCATTGTTGTTCAAGTGTGTTGTGCAAGATAAAAAGACAGGTTATTGGATTAGGTTGCCTCACTTCATGGTATAGTTGAGATGAAATCTAAGCTAATGGCAAGCTCTGTTTCATAAATTATTTTTGACGCCGGACAGAATAGTGATTATTCTGTAGGCTAAGGGTAACAGAAAATAAACAGAAAGAAAGTACGAAAATTGCCCAAAAACTCAGAGAAAAGTCTCTGGTATTCAATATTATTATTCAAAATCAAAAGTACCTTCGAATCAACCCACAAGCTAGGTTATATAGCTGAACTTCGTCAACATTACCAAAAATAGTAAAAACCTAATATTCGTGCCAAAATAAAATACGAAATAAAAGAAGGAAGTTACCAGAAATCTGACCCAAATCAAGCCCAGAATCTCTTCCTAATAAACAAAATAAATATTACTAAAAAAAGAAATAAATAACTAAAATTAGGGATTCGGAGGGGAAAAACAGTAGATTTTGGCCTCGAAAAAATACACACCTAGCTTTAGCTAGATGCCCACGACGTGCGCACCGAACCAAGCTTTCCGAATTGTGGTCATAAAGGCGATTCTGACACCTGTAGTCAAAGTTATGGCCAAAATACTGAAGCGCATCCAAAAATACTCTAATTAGTGACAATGTCACGGTTTTCTGCCATCTTTACGCTGATCTGCCAACTCAAGATATTTCAATGCCATCAACGTGTCGTCTGACAACTCAGCATCATCTGACTTGGATGCTCCTGCATCAGTCACCTCGGGTTGGAAAGAACTCGTCCTCGAGTTTACAGCAGCTTCATCGGAATCTATAAAACAAGGACTCAAATGTTTCACATTAAAGACGTCAGAAGTCCTCAAATGACTGGGGAGGCGCAGTCTGTAGGCGTTATGATTGATCGTTTGCAGGATCTCACAAGGACTAATCTTTCGCTCCTTTAGCTTGTTATACTCTCCAACAGAGAAACGATCACGAGTTAATACCGCCTAAACAAAATCACCAACGTCAAAAAGTACTTGACGACGGTGGCTGTCAGCTTGAATCTTGTACTTGGCATTACTCTCGTGAATGGCCAACTTGACCTACTCATAGATACCTCGAAGATGTTCTGCCATCTCATCTGCCTTGCGATTGAAACGACCCTCGCGCAGAATAGGGGCTAAGTCAAGCACCCCAGATGGGTTCTGACCATAGACAATCTCAAATGGACTCATTCCTGTTGATCTGTTCTTCAACCTGTTATAAGCAAATTCTGCTTGAGGTAATGCCAAATCCCACTGCTTTGGTTTAGTTCCTGCCAAATTCCTCAAAAGGTTCCCTAAACTCTGGTTCACCACCTCTGTCTGACCATCTGTCTGAGGATGGTAGGCGCTGCTAAAATTCAACTTCGTTCCCAGTTTCTCCCATAGACTCTTCCAAAATTAACTCATGAACTTGGTATCACGATCTGAGATAATGGATTGGGGAACACCATGTAAACGCACAATCTCCTTGAAGTAAAGATGGGCGACCCGGGCAGCATCCATTGTTTTCCTACAAGCAACAAAATGGGCCATCTTAGAAAACCAGTCGACCACAACCAAAATAGAATCCACGGCCCGTTGGGTACGAGGTAAGCCTAACACAAAGTCCATACTGACATCAAGCCAAGGAGCTTCAGGGACCGGTAAAGGTGTGTACAGGCTCGCATTAGTGAGAACTCCTTTGGACCGCTGACACACATAACAATGCTCCACATAATGAGCCACATCACTGGTCAACTTGGGCCAATAATAGTTGGAAGAGATCAGACCCAACGTCTTGTCTGGCCCAAAATAACCCTCGTTATGAAGTTCACTAATAATCTGTTGCCTTAGTGAACAATCTGGGATGCACAACTTTAATCCACGAAACAGGTAACCATTGTGCAAAATAAAATCATGGCGTTGACCATCAATTACCTCCTGAATTATCCTCCTGAAGGAAGGATCTGCAGCATACATATCAGAGAATGTTTCGAAACCTGCAACTCTGGTGCTCATGGTGATGAGGAGCGACGTACGACGGCTCAGTGCATCTACAACACGGTTCAGACTCCCTGCCTGGTGCCTCAGCACAAATGTGAACTCTTACAAGTATGCCACCCACTTGGCATGCCGTCTACTCAGCTTGTGCTGGCCATTGATGTATTTCAAGGCCTCATGATCAGTGAGGAGAATGAATTCCCTCTGTATTAGGTAGTGACGCCAATGCTTTAGGGACTGAATGATGGCATAAAACTCCAGATCATAGGTGGAATAATTTTTCTTCGATCCTGATAGCTTCTCACTGAAAAAGGCTATTGGACGCCCTCTTGATTCAGAACACCACCAATGCCCACCCCAGATGCATCACAGTTTACCTCAAACACCTTCTCAAAGTCGGGAAGTGCCAAAACTGGTGCCTCTGTCATCTTCTGCTTGACCAGATGAAAACTGGCCTCTGCCTCCTCGGACCAATAGAAATCACGTCCCTTGAGGCACTCTATGATGGGAGCAATCAGAGTGCTGAAGTTTCTAATGAACCGACGGTAGAAAGATGCCAATCCATGGAAACTTCGGACATCGTGCAAGGTTTTCGATTTGGGCCACTCCAAAACTGCGTCTATCTTCGACGGATCTGCATGAACACCATCAGTAGACACCACAAAACCTAAAAAAGTTACAGAAGTAGTGAAGAAAGCACACTTCTTCTAATTGACGAACAGGTGCTCTGTCCTCAACATATCAAAGACAGCACGGAGGTGATCAAAGTATCATGTCCATGTCGGGCTATAGATGAGGATGTCATCGAAGTAAACTACGACAAATTTCCCCATAAAAGGCCGTAAAACCTGATGCATAAACCTCATAAATGTGTTGGGCGCATTGGACAGCCCAAAAGGCATGACCGTCCACTCATACAACCCATGTTGAATCTTAAACGCTGTCTTCCACTCATCCCCAGGCCTTATTCTGATCTGGTGGTAGCCACTTTTAAGGTCAATTTTTGAGAAGACCTAAGAACTGGACAGCTGGTCTAACATATCATCCAGACGAGGAATTGGAAACCTGTACTTCACTGTAATCCTGTTGATTGCTCGGCTATCAACACACATACGCCAAGAGCCATCTTTCTTCGGCACTAGCAGAGCAGGAACTGCATATGGGCTCATACTCTCACGGATGTAGCCCCTCTCCAGTAACTCTACCACCTGCCGTTGCAACTCCTCAGATTCCTTGGGACTGAGGCGATACACCGGTCGATTAGGCAAACTAGACCCCGGAACAAGGTCAATCTGATGCTGAATATCCCTCATAGGTAGCAGCCCAGGAGGAAGATCCTCTGGCATCAGGTCAGAAAACTCTGTTAGTAGTTGTTGCACCTCTGCTGGTAAGTCTAGAGTCACGTTCACGTCCGTTGCGCTATTCCCACAACGCAGCAGAGCACAGACCACGTCCCCATGCTCAATCTCAGTTAAAAACCTGGACATAGAAAGCAGGTTAGTAGTTTTGGCTACCGGAGTAGGACTGGTTCCTTCCCGACGAGGAGCCAACACAATCTTCTTCCCCTTGATGCTAAGGGAATATGTGTTCTTTCGCCCGTCATGAGTAACACTGCGATCATACTGCCAAGGCCTGCCTAACAGTACATGACAAGCATCCATAGCCACAACATCACACCAAGCATTATCAAAATATTTTTTGCCAATCGAGAAAGACACTAGGCATCTCCTATCCACCTTTACCTCACTGCCTTTATTCAGCCATGACAATTTGTACGGGTTGGGATGACGATTTGTCTTCAACTGCAATTTCTGGACAGCCTCTTCAGACACTACATTCTCACAACTGCCACTGTCAATGACCATCTTGCAGACTTTATCTGCAATTGTGCAAGTCGCGTGAAAAATATTGGTTCTCAACCAATCATCTCCTGAATCGCCCCTGGGAGTTAGTAGACTCTTACGAATGACCAGATTCTCACGACCATCTCCATACAGCACATCTCCATCTTCATCATCGTCATACATAGGCTCTCCAGTCTCGTCTACCACGTCTTCCTCAATCAGGAGATTTTTGCCCTTCTGACTAGCAGGCTTCCTGCACTCATTTGCTCTGTGTCCCTGTTCACCACATCTGAAACATCTAATGTTCGAGTGAGAATTACCCTGTGGTGTCGGTTGGACAGGACGTGGTTCTTGAGGTCGAACTGGACGGTTGCTTTGATCGCTCCTGATCACTAGCCTCCGATTCTGCTGTTTTTCCTTAGCAAGTGTGCGTTGGTATGCTTCAGAAACAATCCAAAGCGAGTGAAGGCTGAGGACAACTTGCAAGGGTTGCCGCAATCCTCCCAAATACCGCGCCACCATCTGCTCTTCTGTCTCAGATAAATCATTCCGGGCTATCAATTGATAGAACTTCTCTATATAATATCAACCGATCTCGTTCCTTGGCTCAACGACTGAAGTCGCTGAAACAGGGTTTGAATGTAGCCGAAAGGAAGGAAGTGACCCTTCATCTTCTTCTTCATCTTCTCCCAATCAGTGATCTTGGCCTTGCCCTACCTGTCTCGTGATCGCCTCAACTACTCCCACCATGCAGAGGCTCTGCCTTTGAGTTTGATGGCGACCAGTTTCACCTTGACACGATCTGGGACTTCTTTATATTCAAATATACGCTCCACTTCGTTCATCCAATCGACAAATCCTTCGGCCTGTAACGTACCAGAAAACTCGGGCAGATCCACTCTGAAACCGAGGTCTCCATGACGTTCCTCCCGACCACAGTGCCCTCAGAATCTAGCACGATTGTGAAACGGGTTGTCAGAACTGGAATCGGATTTGTGATCTTCCACCTCACGGTCACTAATAGTCTGCGCCGTTAGACGCTGGGTTAACTCTGCAACTTGCCTCTTTAAATCCGCAATCATCAAATCCTGAACACTACGATCACGGTGTGGGACTTCCTCGTTCGGAACCTGCCCACGACTACCACGACCACCAGCCATAAAAACTGATGAAATCTCACCCAGGAAGATGCTGAAAGCTTTGATACCAACTGACGCCAGACAGAATAGTGATTATTCTGTAGGCTAAGGGTAATAGAAAATAAACAGAAAGAAAGCACGAGAATTGCCCAAAAACTCAGAGAAAAGTCTCTGGTATTCAATATTATTATTCAAAATCAAAAGTACCTTCGAATCAACCCACAAGCTGGGTTATATAGCTGAACTTCGTCAACATTACCAAAAATAGCAAAAACCTAATATTCGTGCCAAAATAAAATACGAAATAAAAGAAGGAAGTTGCCAGAAATCTGGCCCAAATCAAGCCCAGAATCTCTTCCTAATCAACAAAATAAATATTACTAAAAAGGGAAAGAAATAACTAAAATTAGCGATTCAGAGGGGAAAACAGTGGATTTTGGCCTCGAAAAGATACACACCCAGCTTTAGCTAAATGCTTATGACGTGTGCGCCGAACCAAGCTTTCCGAATTGTGGTCATAAAGGCGATTCTGACAACTGAAGCGCATCCAAAAATACCCTAATTAGTGACAAGGTCACGGTTTCCTGCCATCTTTATGCTGATCTGCCAACTCAAGATATTTCAGTGCCATCAACGTGTCGTCCAATAGCTCAGCATCATCTGACTCGGATGCTCCTGCATTAATTTTTGATCTAGAAGATAATGTGTTCACAGCGTACTTAAGCTACATTGTTGGCCGCTTTGTTGTATTCATTAAATTGTATTCTTTTTCAATTCTTGTAGTCCAAAGTATTAGGATACTTTAGACAGGGAAAGTGTTTGTGAGTTTTGGTGAGTAATAGTTTGGGCTCTGGAAAGCTTTAACTGGGTGAGTACTAAGAGCTTGTATGTAAGCTTTTAGTGTGATTAGTTCCGACCTAGAGAGGCTGTGAACTAGGGTGAGTTAGAGCGACTTGTATGTGAGTTTGGGTGTGAGATCTACAAGTGTATTAAATTTCTTCATAGTGGATTTGGCTAGCCTACGGGCAATGTAATAGCCTGCTCCAACACATGGTATGATATTGTCCGCTTTGAGCCTAAGCCCGCACAGTTTTGCTCTTGGGTTTTTTCCCAAAAGGCCTCATACCTTTTGAAGAGAACATACTACATATAAGCACATCCCCTTTTCCACACCCAGACGATGTGGGATTGAGCACCCTGATACCAAATATAATACCTCCACAAAATTTCGCGCATGAGGTGGTCAGTCTCATACACAAAACCTGAGAGATACTAACAACTAATAGCAATAAGCATAGAAGACAAAAAACAGAATGAAATAATTTTTAAAAGCTAAATAGAAAGTCCCACTGAATTGAAATAACCAATAAATAAATAATTATATGTCTAGTAATACAATTTGAAAGTCCCGTAACCCAAGGATCCCTTAACCAGAATAAATAAAAGTTTAAGACTCTAATTTAAAACCAATAACTAAAATATCCAAAAGAGTTCATAGTCTGACCCTTGAATAAGAGGATAGGTTTCTACCCTGTGACTGATGAGAAGAGATGTCTAACACAACTAACCCTAAAACTCTATCCTCGCATTGGAACCTGTCTGAAACCTGAAATATCAACAAAGTGGGTTAAACTCACGAGCAAGTTCTATCTACTATATCCCAATCAGAGAACCAATATACATACCCTCAGTATAAAGGTCACAAAATAAATTCATATATTTAACATACAAGTTATTCTTTTATCCAGTTTCATGTTTCTAAAACAACAGTCATTATTTATAATGTTCCACCCAAATCCTTATTATGCAAAAGTGAACACATTTCTTAAGTTCAGCAGAAATAAACATAACATGAAATATCAAGTTTAAGCAATCCTAACATGCCACCATTTTATCCTTTGATACCTTAATAGGTATAGGTATATACATACTGGTCATTCCTTATCCAGTTCATGTTTTCATAAACCAAAATCATCTTATACATTGTCCCAACAAACCCTTATCATTCAACAAGGAACATATTCTTTAAGTTCAAAATAAAGAAACATATGCATACATTTTATTAAATCTAGGCAATCCTGACATGCCAAATATAATGTATAGATACCTTATTAGGTATGGGCAATTCTGACACGCCGGGCAATCCTTACATGCCAAATATAATATATAGATACCTTCCCAATATGAAACATAAAATAAACAAGGTGCATTATGATTTGCACAAACAAAGTAATTCAAATTATCCGATATGAAATTGTCACCATAAGAAAAATCGTTCACAAGTAAACTATAATCAAGTATTTCATGGGCATTTATATGTTTAAAGGAAAATACATTCAAGTAAATCAAATAACACAATAATCCACTTTAGAAGCAAACACTCAATCAAACCTCCAATTTATCTAAACCTTCAAGGGAGTCAAAACCTAACTCGAATTTAAGTTCTCGGCCTATTCTATTCCTAAAATCATGTTTAAACATTCTGAAATTTTTTCTGATATTCTCGGGAATTTAAAAAAAAATTCTAATAAAAGAAAAATAAAGCATAGTTAGAGGCATACTTATACAACCGATACAACCTCAAGGGAAACTCATTTTCACTTGAAATTTAAAACCCAGGTACATTTTAACCCTATAAAGCTACCTGAATGTTTTTAGAAATTTCTGGAATTTTCAAATATTTTCTAAAAAATAAAAGAAGGTGAAAACCCAACTTTTAGACACTTTAAAAAAATTAATTGAACACCAAGGGAAGCTCATTTCGAGATGAAAATTTACAAGTTCATTTAACATCCAGAAAGTTACAGTAAAAATTTAGAAATTTTTGGAATTATAAAAATATTTTCTAAAATAAAAGAAGATGAAAAACTCAACTTTTGAACACTTTAAAAATCAATTTAACCATGAAGGAAGCTCATTTTCACTTGAACTTTAAAACCTAAGTGTATTCTGTCACTAAAAGATTACTAAAAAAATTTTAGAATTTTTCAGAATTTAAAAACAATTTAAAAAATATTTTTCCTATTTCTCTAAATAAAAAATAATTTTAGAAATTTAAAAATACCCTGGACTGGGCCTAGAGGTGAGCCCCGGCAAGTGGGGCCCGTTGCCGCCGTCCCTGGCACCGATGCGCGTGGGGGGCGTTGCCCCCTTCCTTTTCCTTTTTTTTTTTTCCCTCACCTGAAGCTTCCACGTTCAACAATGGTGGCCGAACTTTCCGACCATTTTTCGATCACTTCCAGGCACCGAATCGCGCTTATGAATATACCATTGAACTTGTCTCAATCTAAGCTACGCATTGGTACCAAATTCACGCCCTCTCGTGGCCTAAATCAAAAACGCCCAATTTCAAGTTTTGAAAATCTAAAATTTCAAAGTCAGATTCCCGTCAATCTACCCAACCGTTCGCAACCAAATTTTCAAGGATTATTCTAAGAAGTAAGATCTACCTATTGATCGAAACAAAAACCCTCAAAAATGATAAACATAGAAGACCCAAATTTCATGTTCGTACATATATATATATATACACTCACCTATACAGTCATATATACATTTATATACATATGCAAAAATACCCTAAAACAGTACCAAACCTCCAAAATCTTCATGTTTAATTTACAGAATTATTCTTAGCATGCAAAATCATTTATTTCATAATTAAATGCATACGAATTTCTAGCAACATGTCTATACAATTAATATATATATTATATATATATATTCCAGCAACATGTATATACAAATAATATATATGTCTACATATCAAAGGGGAAGAGAAGAGTTCGAACTTGCCTCTTTGATGATTCAAAACTCATTCACCCGATCGCTCCTTCACTCCCTTCTCTCTTTCGTTTACTCTCTTGGTTTGTGTGCATAAAGCAAACAGCAGAAACCCTAGTCTCTTATTTTCTTTTGTCCTAATTATTTTTATTCTATTATTGTTTTTCTAAACAAAAACTAAATAAACTAAATAAATAAAAGAATTATGATAATATAACCATAACTCTGGCCCATCAACTTAAGTATACCCTTAGCCCAACCATTCCAGCCCAGATTCCTCCCTAACCCAATCCAAAGCATTTAAAAATTTAAATCAGACAATACATGATCAATAAACAATTCACATAAAATGATAAAAAATAAAAGCAAAGAATTTCACATGAAATAATTGGAATCTATAAAGACAAAAATAATTCGCATAAAATGATAAACAAAATCAAACTTATCCATTCACATAAAATGATAAAACGCCTATAAAGGAAAAACTACTCACATAAAATGATAAAAATAGAGGCAAGGCATTTCACATGAATCAATAAAATAATATAAAGCAATTCAAAATTTAAAAATAATGGTCGTCCAAATTTTCAGGGTATTACATTCTTCCCCCTAAAACGAGGAATTCCGTCCTCGGAATTCAGCTCATATCTGAAAGAAAAAACTCTGAATACTTTGCTTTTATTTCATCCTCCCTTTCCCAAGTGGACTCCGCCTCGTTATGGTGACTCTATTGAACTCGAACTAACAGAATGGTCTTAGAACGAAGAACCTGATCCCTACGGTCCAGAATACTGTAAGGCTGTTCCACATGTGTTGCATCCAGCTGCAACTCAATCTCTCCAACCTCAATGTGCTGGTAAGTATCCTCATCTCTAAGGAACTTTCGCATCATAGAGACATGAAAGATATTGTGCACCCTGTGCATCGTGTCCGGTAACGCCAGTCTATACATTATCGCTCCAACTCTATCGATAATCATAAAGGGACCTACAAAATGAGGTGCCAGGTTTTCCTTCCTTCCAAACTGTATAACTCCCTTAATGGGAGAAACCTTGAGTAGAACCTGATCCCCCCACCTTAAACTCTAGTACACGAGTTCTTCGGTCAGCATAACTCTTTTGCCTGCTCTGCGCAATCGGCATACGGTCTCTAATAAGGATAACTTTTTTCTGACGTCTCCTTAATGAACTCAGGACCCAAAACCTATTCTCTCCAACTTCCAACCAGCAAACTGGCGATCTACGTGGTCGTCCGTACAGAACCTCAAATGGTGTCATACCAATAGTCTTTTGATAACTATTGTTATAGGCAAACTCAACTAGCGGTAAGTAACTCTCTCAATTATCTTTGAAGTCGAGTACACATGCTCGCAACATATCCTCTAATAATCAGATTACCCTCTCAATCTGACCATCGATTTGAGGGTGATAGGCTGTACTGAGGTGCAGAGCTGTACCCATTGCCTACAGAAAGCTCTCCCAAATCCCTAAAATAAAATTCGAATCTCTATCCGATATAATGGACAAAGGCACACCATGAAGCTTCATTATCTCTGCAATGTAAAGCTTCGCATACTGCTCTGAGGTGTAACTCGAGCATATGGGCAAGAAATGTGCTAATTTCGTCAGCCTGTCCACTATCACCCAAATAACATCATGGTTTCGCTGTAAGGTGGGAAATCCCACATTAAAATCCATAGAGATGCTCTCCCACTTCCACTCCGGTATAGGCAATGGTTGCAAAGACTCCGGCGGTCTCTGGTGATCAATCTTGATCATCTGACAAGTGCTGCACTTAGAGACAAATATAGCTATATCCCTCTTCATGCCTGCCCACCAAAACTATCGTTTCATGTCTTGGTACATCTTATCCCCTCCCAGGTGTACTGAAAACTAAGAACTGTAGGCCTCACTCATCATGCCCTCCTCCATCTATACCCACTGTATAAAATGGTACCTATCCAGATATCAACTCAACCACCTTCTTTACGCACTACGGGTCAGTAAGCTGATCTAAAATTACCCTCCAAATGATAGTAAGTGTGACCACTACACACGCTTCAAAAACATCAGCTAAATCATCAACGTTTTTCCTGTGAGAACATATACTACAACCTCTTATGGTCGTTAAGCAAAAAGTCTCTCCCAAGAGATAACGTCACCAGGTCCTCAAGGCAAAGTCCACACACATCCTAGACCCTGCAATAATGTATTGATATATACCAAATACTCAATGCCACTTTGAAGGGTAGCTAGAACAGGTGTAGTTGTCAACCTGTTCTTCAACTCATCAAACGACGTCTAACAAGAATCATCTTAAATGAAAGGCACACTATTTTTAATAGTCCCCAGGTTTTGTGTATGAGACTAGCCACCTTATGCGTGAAATTATGAGGGGTATTTCAGTTGGTTTCAGAGCTTGAACCCAGCTAGAAGTGTGCCGACGAGGACGTCGGGCCTCGTAGGGGGTGGATTGTAGTAACCTTTGTGGACGGGTGTGAGTGGGCGGGTGCGAAGACAGACACTAGGTTGAGCTACCACACTGATAGGGTACAGGGTGCTCAATCCCACATCGCTTGGGTGTGGAAAAGGGGATGTGCTTATATGTAGTATGTTCTCTTCAAATGGTATAAGGCCTTTTGGGGTAAAAACTCAAGAGTAAAATCGTGCGGGCAATGGCCCAAAACGGACAATATTATACCTTGTGTTGGAGCGGGGTATTACAGGCAAGTAGTTTTTACCCCACATAGGTGTTTTCCTCTATAAATCATTATGTCAAGTTTTGTGGATTGTGTGTACGCGCGCCATATTTCGAGCATTTAGAATTTTTAAGCATTTATTATTTTTATTTATTTTATTTTTTTCTTAAAAAATTTTCTCAGATTCCGGATTCTTGAAAATTCAGGGTGTGACATCGAACTACTGATGGTCCAGGTATATCTTTTGCCTGAGCAAGCATAAAAACGTGGCCCTGTGTTTGTTGACCCCGCTACCCAATACCTTGAAACCTGAACTGCTGACTAGAAGCAAAAGGTGTAGGTCCTCTCGCTGCCCATGAGCCATGAACTGGTTGAGCTGGCTGGGGTGGTGGCAATGCCTTAAAGCCCGACTAATCCCTGGTAGACTAAATAGTCCTCTGCTAGGACAGTCGTACTCTGTACACTCTATGTCTATGGATAGTTTGTCTTGAAATACTTAGACTGGTGACAATGGAATCACGTCCACTCCTCTCCCTGTGTCACTAGCATTGATGCTACCTGCCTCAGAGGGCACTCAGATTTGTAGTGGCCTAGTTGCTGGCAATGATAACATACCACAGCTGACCGTGAAGGCCCCATAGGCAAGGCCACTAAAAGTAAAGAGTGAGCCAGTTGCTCCTGACAAAATGATGTGTTATCCCTCTGCCTCTTCCTTGCCTAACTGCTAGTAAATGACCCCGCATTTCTTGCCTGATTTGTTTAATCCCAAATCCTTTAGGCATCCCTGTTATCTTCCTCAGTTACCAAAGCTCTTTTAACCACCTTGACATAAACTTTCAAGCCTAAGATTGATATTCATTTCCTTATGGATATCTTAAGCCCCTTCACAAACCTATTTGCTTTTATCTCCTCGTCATTCACCATTTCTGGTGCAAAACGAGCCAATGAAGTAAACTTGATCTCGTATTCCATTATGCTCATGTCTCCTTGAACGAGATTAATGAACTCCTGTTTCAACCTGTCTTTCATTGTTAATGGAAAATACCTTCTGAAGAAAAGACCCTTGAAAGTCTCCCACTCCATCACCTTAACATTGTGAGTATTTTTCACAGAATTCCACCATCTATCAACTTCACTTTATAAGTGAAATGCAGCTATACCGACCCTAAGGTCCTCATCAATGTCTAAGGTAGCCAAAAGTTTCAAAATTTGATCCACACAATCCTCTGCCACTAATGGATCAGACCCGCCTGCATAAATAGGTGATTTTTATTTGATGTACTTCTTCATTGCAATCATCATACAACTCAAACCAACCCATGGTTGAGCTTGCACTTCCTCTCGTTGTGTTTCACTCGCGATTTGTCTCATGGTGTCAATCATGTCACGCATAAATTGAGTCCCATCAACTGGCTCTTATGGCACATTAGCACCTCTACCTTGCGCTCTCCTTAGTGGCATATTTCTATATAAATAACAAGAAAATACTTAACACTAAGGACATACACTCAATTCACTCTCACTATGCTTACACAGCGCCATGCTAAACCATTACATAATTACCATGTTATTTCAAATACGTAAACAAATAATCATGGTCCAAATAATGACTTATAGATTTAAGTCTACACACTTAACCCCAAGTACTTATGTGGTTCAACTTAACCCATCGTCCAAGCTATTCAAACCTAGGGCTCTAATACCACACTATCAAGCCATGAAAATCCAAATACCAAAAACCTCAATCTCTGGGCCTGAACCCCAAGGGTGATTTTGTCCATTAATCCCAATGAACAATCTATAGTTCATATAACTATATAAGCTTTCTTAGATACATACTACTATACATGTGTATCTATAAACATTCATAAGGGTACATGCAAACTTTAACAATTTGCCAACATATACTCAATGCACATATCACAATGCATGTGAAAATACATAAGGCATCACCAATAACATTTTCATGAATTTTGTTCCTTTGATGCATTTGCTCAAACACTTGGCATTCAAAGTGCATACATGTTATCTCATGACTCAAAATGATATTAATGAACCCATGCATCTCCGATTAGCATGCTTAAACAAGAAGAAAGACTAGTAAATTAACATACTAAACTTTCCTAAGTCACCCTAGCATGCTAAACCACCAAAATCACCACCAAAACCTATGGAATCAATGAAAGGAATGAGAAAACACTCCTACCTTAAGATTCAAGCCTTTTTCTAGCAAAACCCTTGAAATCTCAAGCTTCCAAACTTCACCAAATCAGACTCTGTTCAGTTCAAAATGCAGTCCTTGCCATGTAGAACACTTTGTCCTTCTTCGGCACCTTTCGAATCCAAGCCTAAAGCTTCCAAAATGAGGAGAAAATGAAGAAGAGATGAAAATGAGAGAGAGAAGGGAGTAGCCGGTTCTTGTGGTTTGTGGGGGAAAAAAATCATATCACATAGATATTTATATCAATTGGGGCATGAAATTACCAAAATACTCTTACGCCACTTAACGTACATTTTTGTGTAAGAATTTTGGGCTTCCATTACTTATTATTTCCTAATTAAAAATTCGGATTGATGATTGAGACCAAATAGAGAATTACCGGATACCCTATACAGATGTGATTATAAATATTTATTGGGTTACGGTGTACCTTAGAAGCCATTTCATCATGTGATTAGAGATATGGATAAAGGGATATATATATGTACGTATATGTTTACCTATAAAGAGAGATAATGGTAACTTTAGTTACCATGATCTAGAGGTAACGTAAAGATAGTCTGATCGTTTCCTTGATGGGAGGGACACTATCAGATATTTATTATATATATAGCTTGGTCCCCACTCTCACACAACACGCTCAATTACGGTTAGTCTTGCCCCATTGAATAGACGTGAGTTAAGGGTAGAGAGTGGAAGAACAAGTTAGCAGTGTTTCTCTGGTTTCAGACTTCCTTCTCGATCTAGCAATGGCTTCTGCAGGTATGTTTACTTTCTCAATAGATATCAGTGTTATAAGCGTTTGTATGACTTTCCTATTTAGTTTTACATGTGGTATCAGAGCCAAATCATACACATCTTATAACCGATATATGTTAAATATATACTGAGTTTCTATAACTAAAAGTCTTAGTTATATTTTTCAATTGATTGCTTGCGATTTCTTTTAAATAATTATTTATTATAATATAAAATCGGTAGAATATGCCTATATAAAAATATGATGAATATGATGCAGAGGAACCAATCTATTATTTGTCGTGTTTGGTTTCTTTTTTGTTGTGGTTTATATTTGGGCTATACTACTGTTATTTGAGTTTTATGTCATATATTAGTCGATCTAAATCTAAAAAAGGTGCTAGATTTATACCCTTAAAATATGCCATCTTTTCGTTAAAATACAATTTACGATTGTTAAGATAAATGACCCAAAACCAATGTCGATCTCTGAAATTGTTTAGATAGCTTTTGACTGTGATTAACAATTGATTGACAATTTTATCTTGTTCTAAGAAAATTTTACGAGATTGATTGAATGTTCTACCAAAGTGGCTCAGTCATGAAATTCGTAGGATTTTCTTAGTTCAAGGATTATACAGATTGAAATTGCATTTTTGGTTATAACGAATAATAATCCACCCAAAGGAGATTTTTATTTGGTTCAATTCAAAAATGGCACATTGCAATATATAAAATGTAAAATTTGTGAAAGCTTTTTCTTGCCCAAAGGTGTTGAAGTTTTTTTTATATATAAATTTTACATGTTATATATTGGTTTTGTGATAAAGTTTTAGATTACTGCATATTATATTTCGACCCAAAGGAGAGATATAATAATGCCTTCAGTTTTATGGACTTGACTCTATTGCTTAAATTGAGTATTTTTATTTGCTTCCGCAGTTATGAATGCTACTGTAAATACTCATTTTTCTTCCATCGAGACCTTGACTGGTACCAACTTTAAGAAATGGAAACAAGACCTTGAGATTGTTCTTGGGTTGATGGATCTTGACTTGGCATTAAGGGAAAATGAACCTTCCAAACCAACCGAAGATAGCTCTAGTAAGGATAGAGCAAAATATGAGAAATGGGATAGGGCTAATCGCATGTGTCTCTTAATTATAAAGAGATCTATGTCTGACACCATTCGTGGTGGAGTCCCTGAGTGCGATAGTGCAAAACAATTCTTAGATGCCGTGGGACAGAAATTTTTAGAGTCAGATAAGGCTGAAACTGGAAACCTAATGAATAGTTTGACAAGCATGAGGTTCGATGGTAATGGGAGTGTACGTGAGTACATCTTGCGGATGATAGATATAGCAAATAAGCTTAAATCCTTAGATGTTCCTATTTCTGATCCTTTCCTTGTTCACTTGGCTCTCAACTCTCTTCCAACCCAATATGGGTAGCTTAAGGTGACCTATAATGCTCAACGAGAGAAATGGGAGTTGAATGAACTGATTTCTATTTGTGTCCAGGAAGAAGAAAGATTTCGCCGTGAAAAAAGTGAGAATGTTAATATTGTGTATCATGGGCAGGGTAAAAGGCGTCATAATTATAAACCCAAATCATCTCATAAGAACCCTACCAAGAACACTGTCCCGCCCAATGTACCCCAAGGCTTCAAACCAAACAAGAATGAGGTTACGTGTTTCTTTTGCAAAAAGAAGGGTCATATGAAGAAGGAGTGTCGTAAATATAAAGCTTGGCTTGAAAAGCAAAACGGTAAACCTCTTGTCTTAGTTTGTTTTGAGTCTAGCTTAATTGATGTCCCTTCTAATTCTTGGTGGATTGACACTGGATCTTCTATTCATGTCACTCATTCTTTGCAGGGCTTCATAAACAGGAGGGCACCAAATAAAGATGAAGTAAATGTGTTCGTAGGAAATGGCATGAAAGTTGCAGTCGAGTCCATAGGAGTTATTAGGCTTGAGTTAGAGTCTGGTTTTTCTTTAGATTTGGTAGATGCAGTTTATGTACCTTCCATGAGAAGGAATTTAATTTCAGTGTCTAAGCTTGTTATGTCTGGATATTCTTTCCAATTTAATAAAAGTGGTTTTAGTTTGTTTCATCATTCTCGTACAATTGGCAATGGTTTTTTGTCTGATGGATTATATAAATTAAATTGTGTTCAATCCTGTGTAGCTTTAAGTGTGGAGAATAATGTTGGAGAAAAACGCGTGCATCTTAATGAAAATTCATTTATGCTTTGGCATAAACGATTAGGTCATATTTCTAAGGAAAGAATTGAACGCTTGATAAAAGAAGATATCCTTCCTCCACTGGATTTTGGAGATTTTGGTGTTTGCATTAACTGCATAAAAGGAAAGTTTACTAATTTTAGAAAGAAGAGTTCTAATCGTAGTCAACAACTTTTAGAAATCATTCATACAGACATATGTGGCCCGTTTCCTGTAACAACTATAGGTGGACATCGTTATTTTGTAACTTTCATTGATGACTTCTCACGTTATTGTTATATTTTCCTATTATCAGAAAAATCCAGTGTTATTGATGTCTTTAAAATCTTTAAGGTTGAAGTTGAAAATCAATTGGATAGGAAAATCAAAATTGTAAGGTCCGATCGAGGTGGGGAATATTATGGTAAATACGATGAGTCTGGTCGCCATCCAGGTCCTTTTGCTAAATTTCTTCAAGAGTGTGGTATAGTTGCTCAATATACCACTCCTGGGACGCCTGAACAAAATGGGATAGCAGAAAGGCGTAATCGTACCCTAAAGGATATGGTGCGAAGTATGATTTGTATGTCTTCCTTACCTGATTTTTTATGGGGTGAAGCTATTAAGACTGCCAATTATATTTTGAATAGGGTTCCTAGTAAAGCAGTTCCCAAAACTCCTTTTGAGTTGTGGACGGGTAGGAAACCTAGTTTAAATCACCTTCACATTTGGGGATGTAAGGCTGAAGCTAGAATCTATGCTCCGCAAGAAAAGAAGTTAGATCCTAGAACCATTAGCTGTTATTTTATTGGGTATCCAGATAGGTCTAAAGGCTATAAATTCTACTGTCCCAATTCAGGCACTAAGATTGTTGAGACTAATCGTGCTAAATTCATAGAAGACTTTGATTTTTGTGGGAGTGCAGATTCTCGCAGGTTTAACTTGGAGGAAGAGTCTACCATTGTTCCTATTACTACTACTCCCATGGTGGTTGTGGATTATGATATTCCTATTGAACATAGAAATACTGACACTCATGAGATACAACCAGTGGTTAATCAAGAGTTTGCACAACCTGAACAACAACAACCAGTGGTTAATCAAGAGTTTCCACAACCTGAACAACAAATTCAACCGACTCAAGAGATACCAGTGAGAAGATCTCAAAGAATTAGGAGGTCTGCTCTACCTCAAGATTTTGTTGTTTATTTGCAGGAATGTGATTTTAGTATTGGAGATATGGATGATCCAGTTAGCTTCACTGAAGCAGTCTCTAGTCTACAATCTAACAAATGGTTTGAAGCTATGGAGGCTGAATTAGAGTCAATGAGCAGCAATAATGTTTGGGAACTTGTAGATGCACCTCGAGGTTTCAAGCCAATAGGTTGCAAGTGGGTGTACAAAACTAAGAAAGATTCCAGTGGTAACATAGAACGTTATAAGGCAAGATTAGTTGCAAAGGGTTTTACACAAAAGGAAGGGGTCGATTACAATGAGACTTTTTCTCCTGTGTCTTCAAAAGACTCCTTTAGAATTGTAATGGCTTTAGTGGCACACTATGACCTAGAATTACATCAAATGGATGTCAGAACAGCATTTTTGAATGGGAATCTTGACGAGGAAATGTACATGATGCAGCCTGAAGGGTTTGAAGATAGGGGAAAGAAGCATATGGTGTGTAAGTTGAAAAAATCCATATATGGCTTGAAACAAGCATCGAGGCAATGGTATTTGAAATTTGATTGTGTGGTGACATCTCATGGTTTTGTTGAGAACACGGTTGATGAGTGCATATACCTCAAGGTTAGTGGGAGTAAATTTATCTTTCTTGTGCTTTATGTAGATGACATCTTGTTAGCAAGCAGTGACGTAGCTTTACTTTTAGAAACCAAAACTCTTTTATCGCAAAGTTTTGATATGAAAGACCTTGGTGAGGCATCATTTGTTCTGGGTATAGAGATTCATCGAGACAGGTCTCGTAGCTTGTTAGGATTATCACAAAAGGCCTATATTGATCGTATACTTAAAAGATTTAATATGGCTACTTGTTCATTGGGAGAGGTTCCCATTGGGAAGGGTGATAAACTCAACAGAGAACAGTGTCCTAGAAATGATATAGAAAAGGAAATCATGAAGAATAAGCCTTATGCTTCTGTTGTGGGAAGCCTGATGTATGCTCAAGTGTGCACTCGTCCAGATATAGCTTTTGCGGTTAGTGTGCTTGGAAGGTTTCAGGCTAATCCTGGTTCTGAGCATTGGGTAGCTGCAAAGAAAGTTTTACGTTATTTGCAAAGAACCAAGAATTTTTTGCTCACTTATAGTAAGAGTGATAATCTTGAAGTGATAGGATATGCAGACTCAGATTTTGCAGGGTGTCCTGATGATATGAAATCAACTTCTGGTTACATATTTATGTTGGCTGGAGGTGCTATTTCATGGAAGAGCGTTAAACAATCCTGCATTGCTTCATCTACTATGCAGGCTGAGTTCGTAGCCTGTTATGAAGCCACTATTCAGGCTATTTGGTTAAAGAACTTTATTAAAGGTATTCGTATAGTAGATTCAATTATGAAACCCATAAAGATGTTTTGTGATAATAGTTCTGCAGTATTTTATTCCAAGAACAATAAGAGGTCTTCTGGTTCCAAGCATATGGATATTAAGTACTTGCTTGTAAGGGAGAAAGTGAGAGAAGAACAGATAGTGATTGACCACATAGAAACTAAAGCAATGGTAGCAGACCCACTAACTAAAGCCTTACCCATTGGGTTATTCAAGAATCATATAATTAGCATGGGTTTGGTGGATTCTTTTGATGTACTTGGATAGTGGGAGTTTATTATTTTATTTGTTCTTATTTTATAGCATTCATAAAAAATTTTGTAGTCTTATTTTTATGGATATTTGGTAGCTCATAAAGTTTGGAGCATTACTTTTAATTCATGAATATTCTCTTTGTGCACATATGGTATTATGAATTGTTTAAATCTTGTGAGGAGATATAAAGTTTAAAAGACTACATTTGCATTCAGTATACAGTTATTAGCTGAATTTTTTCATACCTAATGTCATAAGGTTATTACAGACATAAAGATGAAAGGTATGGTTGTCTTGCATTAAAGACATGCAGGCTTCGAGTTTGAAGCATAAGGGGTTTTGAGAAAAACCATAAAGTTGGACCGATATGGATATAACATAAATAATCACATAAAGATGTTATTTTCCATGTATTCCATATTTGTCGGGGATCCATGTGGATAATGGTGCTAGTGTTGTGATCATGGATGGTCATGTATGATTATATGTACATAAACTGCTATGGTTCGCATTGGTACTATTATTTGACAGGATCTTGAACTAAGGTATTTTCATATTTGGTTTCTGTGGCCATTTAAGTTATCCAATCCGAAAATTTTATTTTATATATATATATATAATTTTTTTTTAAAACAAAAGTTCATATAATTAATGTTTGCCCAAGTGGGAGAATGTAAGAATTTTGGGCTTCCATTACTTATTATTTCCTAATTAAAAATTCGGATTGATGATTGAGACCAAATAGAGAATTACCGGATACCCTATACAGATGTGATTATAAATATTTATTGGGTTACGGTGTACCTTAGAAGCCATTTCATCATGTGATTAGAGATATGGATAAAGGGATATATATATGTACGTATATGTTTACCTATAAAGAGAGATAATGGTAACTTTAGTTACCATGATCTAGAGGTAACGTAAAGATAGTCTGATCGTTTCCTTGATGGGAGGGACACTATCAGATATTTATTATATATATAGCTTGGTCCCCACTCTCACACAACACGCTCAATTACGGTTAGTCTTGCCCCATTGAATAGACGTGAGTTAAGGGTAGAGAGTGGAAGAACAAGTTAGCAGTGTTTCTCTGGTTTCAGACTTCCTTCTCGATCTAGCAATGGCTTCTGCAGGTATGTTTACTTTCTCAATAGATATCAGTGTTATAAGCGTTTGTATGACTTTCCTATTTAGTTTTACATGTGGTATCAGAGCCAAATCATACACATCTTATAACCGATATATGTTAAATATATACTGAGTTTCTATAACTAAAAGTCTTAGTTATATTTTTCAATTGATTGCTTGCGATTTCTTTTAAATAATTATTTATTATAATATAAAATCGGTAGAATATGCCTATATAAAAATATGATGAATATGATGCAGAGGAACCAATCTATTATTTGTCGTGTTTGGTTTCTTTTTTGTTGTGGTTTATATTTGGGCTATACTACTGTTATTTGAGTTTTATGTCATATATTAGTCGATCTAAATCTAAAAAAGGTGCTAGATTTATACCCTTAAAATATGCCATCTTTTCGTTAAAATACAATTTACGATTGTTAAGATAAATGACCCAAAACCAATGTCGATCTCTGAAATTGTTTAGATAGCTTTTGACTGTGATTAACAATTGATTGACAATTTTATCTTGTTCTAAGAAAATTTTACGAGATTGATTGAATGTTCTACCAAAGTGGCTCAGTCATGAAATTCGTAGGATTTTCTTAGTTCAAGGATTATACAGATTGAAATTGCATTTTTGGTTATAACGAATAATAATCCACCCAAAGGAGATTTTTATTTGGTTCAATTCAAAAATGGCACATTGCAATATATAAAATGTAAAATTTGTGAAAGCTTTTTCTTGCCCAAAGGTGTTGAAGTTTTTTTTATATATAAATTTTACATGTTATATATTGGTTTTGTGATAAAGTTTTAGATTACTGCATATTATATTTCGACCCAAAGGAGAGATATAATAATGCCTTCAGTTTTATGGACTTGACTCTATTGCTTAAATTGAGTATTTTTATTTGCTTCCGCAGTTATGAATGCTACTGTAAATACTCATTTTTCTTCCATCGAGACCTTGACTGGTACCAACTTTAAGAAATGGAAACAAGACCTTGAGATTGTTCTTGGGTTGATGGATCTTGACTTGGCATTAAGGGAAAATGAACCTTCCAAACCAACCGAAGATAGCTCTAGTAAGGATAGAGCAAAATATGAGAAATGGGATAGGGCTAATCGCATGTGTCTCTTAATTATAAAGAGATCTATGTCTGACACCATTCGTGGTGGAGTCCCTGAGTGCGATAGTGCAAAACAATTCTTAGATGCCGTGGGACAGAAATTTTTAGAGTCAGATAAGGCTGAAACTGGAAACCTAATGAATAGTTTGACAAGCATGAGGTTCGATGGTAATGGGAGTGTACGTGAGTACATCTTGCGGATGATAGATATAGCAAATAAGCTTAAATCCTTAGATGTTCCTATTTCTGATCCTTTCCTTGTTCACTTGGCTCTCAACTCTCTTCCAACCCAATATGGGTAGCTTAAGGTGACCTATAATGCTCAACGAGAGAAATGGGAGTTGAATGAACTGATTTCTATTTGTGTCCAGGAAGAAGAAAGATTTCGCCGTGAAAAAAGTGAGAATGTTAATATTGTGTATCATGGGCAGGGTAAAAGGCGTCATAATTATAAACCCAAATCATCTCATAAGAACCCTACCAAGAACACTGTCCCGCCCAATGTACCCCAAGGCTTCAAACCAAACAAGAATGAGGTTACGTGTTTCTTTTGCAAAAAGAAGGGTCATATGAAGAAGGAGTGTCGTAAATATAAAGCTTGGCTTGAAAAGCAAAACGGTAAACCTCTTGTCTTAGTTTGTTTTGAGTCTAGCTTAATTGATGTCCCTTCTAATTCTTGGTGGATTGACACTGGATCTTCTATTCATGTCACTCATTCTTTGCAGGGCTTCATAAACAGGAGGGCACCAAATAAAGATGAAGTAAATGTGTTCGTAGGAAATGGCATGAAAGTTGCAGTCGAGTCCATAGGAGTTATTAGGCTTGAGTTAGAGTCTGGTTTTTCTTTAGATTTGGTAGATGCAGTTTATGTACCTTCCATGAGAAGGAATTTAATTTCAGTGTCTAAGCTTGTTATGTCTGGATATTCTTTCCAATTTAATAAAAGTGGTTTTAGTTTGTTTCATCATTCTCGTACAATTGGCAATGGTTTTTTGTCTGATGGATTATATAAATTAAATTGTGTTCAATCCTGTGTAGCTTTAAGTGTGGAGAATAATGTTGGAGAAAAACGCGTGCATCTTAATGAAAATTCATTTATGCTTTGGCATAAACGATTAGGTCATATTTCTAAGGAAAGAATTGAACGCTTGATAAAAGAAGATATCCTTCCTCCACTGGATTTTGGAGATTTTGGTGTTTGCATTAACTGCATAAAAGGAAAGTTTACTAATTTTAGAAAGAAGAGTTCTAATCGTAGTCAACAACTTTTAGAAATCATTCATACAGACATATGTGGCCCGTTTCCTGTAACAACTATAGGTGGACATCGTTATTTTGTAACTTTCATTGATGACTTCTCACGTTATTGTTATATTTTCCTATTATCAGAAAAATCCAGTGTTATTGATGTCTTTAAAATCTTTAAGGTTGAAGTTGAAAATCAATTGGATAGGAAAATCAAAATTGTAAGGTCCGATCGAGGTGGGGAATATTATGGTAAATACGATGAGTCTGGTCGCCATCCAGGTCCTTTTGCTAAATTTCTTCAAGAGTGTGGTATAGTTGCTCAATATACCACTCCTGGGACGCCTGAACAAAATGGGATAGCAGAAAGGCGTAATCGTACCCTAAAGGATATGGTGCGAAGTATGATTTGTATGTCTTCCTTACCTGATTTTTTATGGGGTGAAGCTATTAAGACTGCCAATTATATTTTGAATAGGGTTCCTAGTAAAGCAGTTCCCAAAACTCCTTTTGAGTTGTGGACGGGTAGGAAACCTAGTTTAAATCACCTTCACATTTGGGGATGTAAGGCTGAAGCTAGAATCTATGCTCCGCAAGAAAAGAAGTTAGATCCTAGAACCATTAGCTGTTATTTTATTGGGTATCCAGATAGGTCTAAAGGCTATAAATTCTACTGTCCCAATTCAGGCACTAAGATTGTTGAGACTAATCGTGCTAAATTCATAGAAGACTTTGATTTTTGTGGGAGTGCAGATTCTCGCAGGTTTAACTTGGAGGAAGAGTCTACCATTGTTCCTATTACTACTACTCCCATGGTGGTTGTGGATTATGATATTCCTATTGAACATAGAAATACTGACACTCATGAGATACAACCAGTGGTTAATCAAGAGTTTGCACAACCTGAACAACAATAACCAGTGGTTAATCAAGAGTTTCCACAACCTGAACAACAAATTCAACCGACTCAAGAGATACCAGTGAGAAGATCTCAAAGAATTAGGAGGTCTGCTCTACCTCAAGATTTTGTTGTTTATTTGCAGGAATGTGATTTTAGTATTGGAGATATGGATGATCCAGTTAGCTTCACTGAAGCAGTCTCTAGTCTACAATCTAACAAATGGTTTGAAGCTATGGAGGCTGAATTAGAGTCAATGAGCAGCAATAATGTTTGGGAACTTGTAGATGCACCTCGAGGTTTCAAGCCAATAGGTTGCAAGTGGGTGTACAAAACTAAGAAAGATTCCAGTGGTAACATAGAACGTTATAAGGCAAGATTAGTTGCAAAGGGTTTTACACAAAAGGAAGGGGTCGATTACAATGAGACTTTTTCTCCTGTGTCTTCAAAAGACTCCTTTAGAATTGTAATGGCTTTAGTGGCACACTATGACCTAGAATTACATCAAATGGATGTCAGAACAGCATTTTTGAATGGGAATCTTGACGAGGAAATGTACATGATGCAGCCTGAAGGGTTTGAAGATAGGGGAAAGAAGCATATGGTGTGTAAGTTGAAAAAATCCATATATGGCTTGAAACAAGCATCGAGGCAATGGTATTTGAAATTTGATTGTGTGGTGACATCTCATGGTTTTGTTGAGAACACGGTTGATGAGTGCATATACCTCAAGGTTAGTGGGAGTAAATTTATCTTTCTTGTGCTTTATGTAGATGACATCTTGTTAGCAAGCAGTGACGTAGCTTTACTTTTAGAAACCAAAACTCTTTTATCGCAAAGTTTTGATATGAAAGACCTTGGTGAGGCATCATTTGTTCTGGGTATAGAGATTCATCGAGACAGGTCTCGTAGCTTGTTAGGATTATCACAAAAGGCCTATATTGATCGTATACTTAAAAGATTTAATATGGCTACTTGTTCATTGGGAGAGGTTCCCATTGGGAAGGGTGATAAACTCAACAGAGAACAGTGTCCTAGAAATGATATAGAAAAGGAAATCATGAAGAATAAGCCTTATGCTTCTGTTGTGGGAAGCCTGATGTATGCTCAAGTGTGCACTCGTCCAGATATAGCTTTTGCGGTTAGTGTGCTTGGAAGGTTTCAGGCTAATCCTGGTTCTGAGCATTGGGTAGCTGCAAAGAAAGTTTTACGTTATTTGCAAAGAACCAAGAATTTTTTGCTCACTTATAGTAAGAGTGATAATCTTGAAGTGATAGGATATGCAGACTCAGATTTTGCAGGGTGTCCTGATGATATGAAATCAACTTCTGGTTACATATTTATGTTGGCTGGAGGTGCTATTTCATGGAAGAGCGTTAAACAATCCTGCATTGCTTCATCTACTATGCAGGCTGAGTTCGTAGCCTGTTATGAAGCCACTATTCAGGCTATTTGGTTAAAGAACTTTATTAAAGGTATTCGTATAGTAGATTCAATTATGAAACCCATAAAGATGTTTTGTGATAATAGTTCTGCAGTATTTTATTCCAAGAACAATAAGAGGTCTTCTGGTTCCAAGCATATGGATATTAAGTACTTGCTTGTAAGGGAGAAAGTGAGAGAAGAACAGATAGTGATTGACCACATAGAAACTAAAGCAATGGTAGCAGACCCACTAACTAAAGCCTTACCCATTGGGTTATTCAAGAATCATATAATTAGCATGGGTTTGGTGGATTCTTTTGATGTACTTGGATAGTGGGAGTTTATTATTTTATTTGTTCTTATTTTATAGCATTCATAAAAAATTTTGTAGTCTTATTTTTATGGATATTTGGTAGCTCATAAAGTTTGGAGCATTACTTTTAATTCATGAATATTCTCTTTGTGCACATATGGTATTATGAATTGTTTAAATCTTGTGAGGAGATATAAAGTTTAAAAGACTACATTTGCATTCAGTATACAGTTATTAGCTGAATTTTTTCATACCTAATGTCATAAGGTTATTACAGACATAAAGATGAAAGGTATGGTTGTCTTGCATTAAAGACATGCAGGCTTCGAGTTTGAAGCATAAGGGGTTTTGAGAAAAACCATAAAGTTGGACCGATATGGATATAACATAAATAATCACATAAAGATGTTATTTTCCATGTATTCCATATTTGTCGGGGATCCATGTGGATAATGGTGCTAGTGTTGTGATCATGGATGGTCATGTATGATTATATGTACATAAACTGCTATGGTTCGCATTGGTACTATTATTTGACAGGATCTTGAACTAAGGTATTTTCATATTTGGTTTCTGTGGCCATTTAAGTTATCCAATCCGAAAATTTTATTTTATATATATATATATAATTTTTTTTTAAAACAAAAGTTCATATAATTAATGTTTGCCCAAGTGGGAGAATGTAAGAATTTTGGGCTTCCATTACTTATTATTTCCTAATTAAAAATTCGGATTGATGATTGAGACCAAATAGAGAATTACCGGATACCCTATACAGATGTGATTATAAATATTTATTGGGTTACGGTGTACCTTAGAAGCCATTTCATCATGTGATTAGAGATATGGATAAAGGGATATATATATGTACGTATATGTTTACCTATAAAGAGAGATAATGGTAACTTTAGTTACCATGATCTAGAGGTAACGTAAAGATAGTCTGATCGTTTCCTTGATGGGAGGGACACTATCAGATATTTATTATATATATAGCTTGGTCCCCACTCTCACACAACACGCTCAATTACGGTTAGTCTTGCCCCATTGAATAGACGTGAGTTAAGGGTAGAGAGTGGAAGAACAAGTTAGCAGTGTTTCTCTGGTTTCAGACTTCCTTCTCGATCTAGCAATGGCTTCTGCAGGTATGTTTACTTTCTCAATAGATATCAGTGTTATAAGCGTTTGTATGACTTTCCTATTTAGTTTTACATTTTGACCTCCGTTTTCGATTCTGAAAGTGGCTACGACTTCGAAATCACTTTCATACCTCTTCTAATATTTCAATTGGTTTAAATCAAAATTAATAATTTTTGAAAAAATATTCGTTTGGACCCACTTGACCCATGTCCTGAGCCCTACTAACCCGAAAATTTCAAAATACGCCAACTGGCTCAAAAATATCTCCGAACCTCAAAACTAGTCTCCACACATGCATTTCATACATATAATGTGTGTACAATCATTTAAAATTATTTTAAGATGATAAATGATATATAAAACGAAAACTGGTCAAAATTGGACCCGATCTTTAAAAAATAAAACTTCCTCCTTTAAGCATATTGACATCACCAACCAGGCAAGGCATTGGAGTTTGCTCAAGACTAGGGTTGCGTTACACCAAAAACTCACAATCAGAATATATATACACTCATAGAGCTAGGCATTCAATGAAAGGTTACCCAGATGATTATTTTGTATTTCATAACATTCTATCCATTTGTTCTAATAGTCATACAAAATGAGGCACGAGTTCCAAAGTAGATCACCTTAATTACAAGGACTTGCTTAATGTGAGCATCAAATCCAAGGCAATTGACTTCTGCATTCAACAATATTGAAAAGCAACAAACTCATTGCGAAAGAGTTACTAATTTGATTAAGAGATAGATGATGCATTTGCATATGGGAAGAAGTGGTCCGGATCTCATGGATAAAATCTAAGAAGTGAAGACAAGAAATAGTTTCACTCTCTTTCAAAACTACTATTGACGCATCTTTGTGATATATTATCACACTTGTAACTCCACTTTTCTTATTTCAAGAGTTTGAATTAAATTGAACACCTAGTGTTAGTGGTCCAAGCCCAAACCAGAGAGGGAACATGATCCCATCACGTGCAGATTTAAACCCCTATTCTGAACCCAACCATAATATAAAATAGGAAAAATTACACTAACTTCCCCTTCCCCTATGTTTTCAAGAATAACACTACACTCCCTTGTCAACGTACTTTTTTTAACACTGACCTCCCCTGTCAGCTTTTAAGGTACGAAAATTACTAATGTCATGATTTTTAGCACTTGAAAATTCCAAAATGCCCTTAAAATGTTTAAAATGACTAAAATACCCCTATTGAAATAATTTTGGTGGACAATGTTGCCCTTCGTTACTTGAATCGCTCTAGAGCGAGAACTAGCGATTTTGCACGAAGAGAAGTCATCTTCTTCCCCAAAATGTGAACCAGTGATTTTGCACAGTAACCACCTCGAGACCCGCCATTTCCAACCACTAATTCAAGCCCTAAACCATCCTCAAATCCTCCAAATTATTACACTCGTCAAATAAGCGTGGATCCATCTATCTATGAACAAAAATTCTTTAAAGACCGTGACATAAATCATACTCAAATTAATGTTTCAGCCATTTAAGACCACCAAATCGAAGACCCTCGTCATCCACGCTCCATGCCAAGATCACAATTTATCTACTCTTGGATTTGGGCTACTTCCCAACTCATAACCAAGCCTTAAATACCCTCAAATCATACTCAAAATCATGATTTATTTATCTTAGATCATTACATATCCTTAGTTTCCAAGGTCTTCAACTAATCCGTGATATTAAATTACCCAATTCCATGTTTCGGCCCTTACAGATATATGCTCCACTATTCAAAACCTCTCTCTCTCTCTCTCTCTCTCTCTCTATATATATATATATATATATATATATAGAGAGAGAGAGAGAGAGAGAGAACATGTATTCCTTCCTATTAATCTACATGCTACAAACTGCAGTTCACACTTACAGATATGTATTTGTACCATGGCGAACGACATGAATGGGTTTTGAGGCAAGACCCACTACGAAGAAGAGAGCGGCGGTGTCGCCATAGGAGTGGAAGAGTCACTTGTTGGGTCAGTGGTTATGGGTCAGGAGTTTTTTCTCAACCAAGGCAGTGGCAATGATCGACAATGATGTAGCGGTTGTGGCATTTAGGCCTGTGCTGGTGGTGGCGGCGGAGTAGTGTCCAACAAAAGAATAGCTTGCCGCTCTTGCCGACGCCTTTCTTGCAGATGCAAAAGGCACTAAGTTCTCGATGGCCTGCGAAGTCGTGTGGTCGTAGAGGTGGCGGGTTTGCTGGTCGAAAGTTCTCTGGGTTTGGTGTTTGTGAAAGAAATCGATCACCCTTATGTAACAATAAAACACATATTTTTGCTAGTGTTTGTACATGCGTGGGATAAAGTGAGAATGGTACTTTAGCCTTGTTACATAATCAGATTTTTTCTACTAAAATACATTAAATCGTACATTGGCATATTTATCATTTTACCATTTTGGATATCCGTTAACTCTGACGGAGGGTACAGTGTTATTTTTGAAAACACAAGGGAGTATTTGTTATTTCGCCTATTTATAAGAGAAGTCAGAGATGCATTTGAAGATGGGAAGTTAAAGGGGTCCAAATCTTGTGGATAAGAAGAGAAGACTGGAAAACAGCTCGACTCTGTATCAAAGTATCTGTGTAATATATTATGAATAATAATTCTCTATACGAATATGGACTGGTCTGAATTAGTGGCGAGATGAGAGATCCCACCGCATGTTATATGACATGTCATATCATATAATGCCAAGAAATTCATATTTTTTTTTTCTTTTTTTCGCAAATCAAACAATGGGGAAAGGGGGAGACCGATAAGGGAAAACCAACACATCTCACATCTAGGTGCAATAAGGCCCAAAAGGGCACTAACTAGACGGAGACGGATGGACCTTAAATACCACAACTCTTTTTTCACATCACTCGATGTGGGACAAGGGACTAACACTCACACGGTGTTTTTCTTTTTTTCGCAAATCAAACAATGGGGAAAGGAGGAGACAGATAAGGAAAACCAACACATCTCACAAACTCTCCTTGAACTACTGTGTCAAAATATCATTACCCGTGTATTATTACACTCTTATAACTCCACTTACAAGTTCACTTTCCTTAATTAAAGAGGGGATCAAATTGGACCATGTCAGTGTTTCATGAACGGGAGGAGAACAGGAGTCCCTCCCAACACTGCATTTGTAAATAGGACAGATTCGAACCCCTCTTCCAAACTCAACAATAAAGAAAAATCAATTCTAAAACCCACACCCTACTCCACCCAAAGGTTTACTATAATTAATTTTTTAGAAAACAAGTTCTGCTCTTAAAGTAATGTAAATTTTTAAGAAAAATTTAATTTCAAGCAAACACTTGAAATCACAATAATAGTTTTTTTCCCAGCTTTATAGTTCAAAATTTAAATTATAATAAAAAATATAATGAAAAAAAAACTAGCTAATATCATAACAAAACCAAGGCAGCTCAGTGATACTTTCTCACTTTTTAAAGTAAAAGGTCGAGAGTTGAGTTAGTGCTTCTTCCCTGAAGCTGTCCCCAACAGTTAACAATTGAAGAAAGGCTTATCAAACAAAATATGGAAGTGGATTTAAACATATGGAAGCTCTTAAGCTATAAGAAATACGCCAAACAAACAACAATATAACACGCAGGTATGATTTTTTGTGACAGTGAAGAAGTGGAATTGCTGGAATGACATACCAACCTAACTAAATAAATAAAAAAGAATAAGGTAAACAAAAGTCAAGTGAACCTAAATATAACGTATTTATACACAAAAGGTGACTTGTTTTTACCTGTATCTGATTGTAAATGTCTATCACTACAGAAAATATGAACCCCTCTATAGAACAAATAGAACATCACTCAAAGAATTGGGCAATGAAACACCCCCTCAAAACAGACAGAGATAAAAGAAAGATAAACAAAGCAGAGGAGGTTGAGAGCATGTCAAAGCTAACCCTTCGAGCATGTCAAAGCTAACCCTTCCCAATTCGCGCAATGTACATCTTGTCCGGTTAGCAAGGCGTATCTGGATGTTGGAAGCACGTCAAAGTTCCCGACTTCTGCAAGGTATAACTTGTCCGCTTTGCAAGACGAATCTGGGGGTTGGAAGCATGTCAAAGTTAACCCCTCCCAACTTCTGCAAGGTATAATTTGTCAGCTTTGGCAAGGCGAATCTGAAACTGAGCCCACTCACTTCTGCACCTTTCCCTCACCTGTGAATGAAGAAGGAAGAAAATCAAATCTAACTATTACTTATCTATTAAAAAAAAATAGAATATAAATACTACTATATTTTTTCCTATGCCACAGGAGAAATTTTCTATTACTTCTTCCATCTTAATTTAAAAGGTGAAGTGCAGAAAACACCTCTCTATTATAGTTGTGCACAATGACCACCTCAAATTTAATGTGATTGAGCCCCTACTTTTTGAAAATGGTAGCAAAGTCCCCCCTCCGTTGGCTTTCCGTCAGAAAAATTTTATTAACTTTGACATGTGATGTGAAGTGAATGTATAATCCCATTTTTGCCCTTTTAACATGAAAATGACACTTGACAATTGTTATATAGATTTGCAATATTTAACCCCGCTCTCTCTCTCTCTCTCTATGGGGATCTCTCTCTCTCCCCGACTCTCACGGCATTCCCTCTGTACACAACTCTCTCTCTCTCTTTCTCTCTCTCCAGTTCAAAGTTTACACAAAAGAATTGACTCTCATTGACAACCATCAATGCAAGTACAACATTCACTACATGGCTTCTGTTCATTCAATCTTTCCCTCAGCTCCATCTTCTTCATCCTCTCAATGGCTTCTTCTGTTCAACTATTCATTCTCTCTCCATTAATTTCATTTCAGTCTATGGCACAATCATCTTCCGAAATTATACTAGGATTAATGCATTAATCTTGGGCACTTAGCCACCTCAATCTAACCAAACCACCAATACATAGCCAGCCCTAATGCCTCACCCAATCACAGAACCCCAATTAATAGCATATACAACCCAAAAGCACACCAACTTAGGGCCTGTTTGGTAACCGCTTATGTTTAGTGTTTATTGTTTAAGTGTTTATATACACAGTGTTTATGTTACGATTTTGTTTATCCATAAACATGAGTGTTGTTTGATAACGAAAAAACGTTTGACTTATTTTAATTTTTTTTCTTTTTAGCATGGGTGCCCCTAAGTAACTATTTCTTATTATCAAGTATATTAGTAATTATTCATATTGTATCCAATATTTTATTCTTAAGGCAATTGATGCCCTTTAATTCTCCACACTTCATAATTCTAATACTTTGATCGTTGTATCAAATAATAGTCTTTTATAATTTTTTTTCTTTTCATTTTCACTTTTAGTTTCAATTTTTAATTAAAATAATATAATCACCATTTTAGATAAAAAAGAAAAAAAAAAGTTTTTTTTTTAATAAACATAAACAATAAACATCATTTTGGTGTTTAGGATTTGAAGGCTTATGAACAGTGTTGTTTTAAAAACGTTTAGACAATTTATAAACAAAACAAAAATTATCAAACATGTTTATTCTAAAAATTTGTTTTTATAAACAATAAACACTAAACATAAACGGTTACCAAACGGGCCCTTAATCTCTTGAAATTATAAGAAAACCTTTTTCCTATCACCATCCAAGACCATGCCGACAATTACCCCTCACAAGTATTTTGATATGCAAACAATGACGACCTAAAACCATCTAACAATTGATGGATTGACTAATTAATAATGCAAATTCAAGCTTTGATTGTCCATTTGGGTTTGAGAGAGAAGAATTTGTTGCTGGGTGTTTTCTCATGGATTTCTATTTCAATATTAATGGATATCAACAATGATGAAGGGAGAGAATGGAAAGTGACGATTTGGTGGCAGAGAAGTTGAGGCTGACATTGATCGAAGGAGATGGTGATGCCGGAGAGAAAAGAGTTGAGAGAGAGAATATGGTTGAATAAAACGAGTTGTAAGTATTTTTTGTTGAACCCAAAATGGTGGCGCTTGTTGGTGTCCTTTGTCATTTGCAAATCTCATATTTTATAATATTTTCTTAGTCAGTTGACCAAGTACATTTAAGTCTTTTTTCTTCTCTGTTAATAAAATGTAACGGCATGTCCTTATTTGAATACTTCAAAAATGTTGGGGTGCTTTTCAAGCAACAAGGGGGTTCATGCACTATATCGATATCACAGGGTGTTTTCTGCACTGACCCTAATTCAAAAGAAAGCAGCCAAGGGTAACATTGAAACAGGTTTCACGCTAATCAAAGTACATTAAAATTAAATGTAAATATGTATTACCCCTTCCCACGGAGTTTTCCCATTCTGATAAGTGCCCTGAAATGTTACAGAAAATTCAGAAAAATGAGAATCAAAATTTAGAGAGCAGATTGAATCTAACAATAAGACCAAAATTTTAAGAAAACATAAATGAAACAAGGGATAGGCAAGAGTAATAACCTTGGGTTGTGCAAGGGAAAAAAAGGAGTAAGAAAAAAAAATTACATAACAATGTTTTACCTAAAAGAAGTTACCATCTTATATCATGTTTTCTTCAAATAAGCAGTGTTCACAGCTAAAACCCTATTCTCAACCTTCTTTGATGAAAAGAAGGAAAAAGTAAACTTTGTTCAATAAAAATGCTCAGAAAACAAGCACAATAACATTGCACATCAACTTCATGACCTGCCGCTATAACTGGATAGAACTATGTCACTCCTTTGCGCAGATCTTTGAATCAAAGGTTGAATGAAATCGATTCTTTTATAGATATCAAAATCTAAATCGGATAGGATAAATCAATGGATCCATCTACAGAAACCAGAAGTAACCAAAGATAGATTCTTCCACATTCCAAATAAAATTCTAAATGATTTTATTTACTTATTTATTTGTGGGTAGTTGGGAGAAGGCAGGCAGGGGCTTATGTCTTAGACAGTAAAAATTAACAAACCATAACCAGTACCTGTCAGTAACAAAAATCTAGTACACAGCCTTACAGATATAAAACAGGTTCACAAAACGAAATTTTAATTATCTGACGTCCACCCGTTGACATCATAAATTTAACAAATCCATTTTGACGATGTCATGTCTCATTTCCTACAAACAACTCCATTGAATCTGTGGACAGTGCTGCATGAACAGTCTCAAAAGTTTGCAATACAAGGTAAATATCCAAACTCCATTTACAGAAGTCAAAATTTCTAAATTTCAAATACTTAAATGAATTATCATAATCATTGTTTCTAAATCTAATACTTAGTTTTGTGAGAAAATATGTTAAATAAACTCTTAAGCTTCCAGAGAACACCCAACAACCATAACAAAAAGTATGTGTGTTATTTTTATTAATGCAAGAGCCCAAATTATTCATAGACCATACCTGTCCAAATCACAAGGTCAGATTCCATGATAATCTATTTAAATTCCACAATAGAACACCCAAGGGTATAAAAAAAATCCTTAAACTTTCCAAGAATTCACCCTTAATGACTTGGTTCCCCACTATGGAATTGTGTTCCTATTTTCTGAAGGAACAAATTTCCTACAAAGAACTAAGGTAAGACATATTTCCAACATCCATGCACCATAATTTTCATGTAGACCATAGAACACACTGCCGTAACACATTTTATACTCAAAACGTCAACCGATATACCGACACACAACACAAGAGAGAGAGAGAGAGAGAGAGAGAGAGAGAGAGAGAGATTTGAACTTTATTTGAGGCATAATGTACTCAGTCAAAATTGAAAAAAGAATTGATCAAAATATGCTGCATGCTGCAGAGAAGCACTTGACAAAGATACAGGAGATATATCAAGTGGTCATAAGTTAATGGTGGCACACCTGATTCCCAAGAGAAGGAATTACTTGATGAACAACCCACTGTGAATCAACCACACCAATTTTTTCATGTGCAGGCTGCAAAGAGAAGGAAAAAAAAAAGAGTGATTATAACTAACTGCTAAAAAAGGTGTTGTGCTAATCTAAAAAGTGCAGAGCTGTTAATTTTGACAGAGATAGGCCAGTGGAAACCTCCATGGCATATTGACATATATATATTTATGCCGCGTAACAAAACCAGAGAGATCCCAGAAATTACATATAAACTAGTTCCTGATACAATTTTTTTATTTTTTATTTTTTTTGCTGAAATACCAGCTAATATCACATAAAATGTATATATCCTTATCAGTGCAAAGCATTCATGGGAGCCCCAAGTAACATTGTGCTATCAATTAGAAAAAATTTACCTCCTAATAAAAATGAATTCCTTTTGGATGACCCAAATTTCAAGACAAATATCTTCTTTACAAGGTAAACACAATCAGACTATTAAAATCATTTTATCATTTTTTTCCCTACAAATATCCTTCAGATCAACACATTCATGTATCGTTAATGAGGATGCTCTAATGGATGATAAGAGTGACTAGAAGAGATAAGATCAATAATGAATGTGTGAGGGGAAAACCAGGAATGCCGCCTATTACTAATAAAGTTCAAAGTAGACTTATTAGATGGTATGGCCATATACAACATAGACCCGAAGATGCCCGGTCATAAGAGAGAGTGGTTTGCCTAGAAAGTAAGCGCTAAAGAAGCCGACCCCATCCATATGGAATAAAGGCAAGCCGACGCCATCCTTCTTCAGATCCATTGGTTACACAGCTTGTGGTTAACACAAATATTGCTACAAAAAAATTAGTAAAAAGTCTCTCACCATTTCAAGGTACCATCAAAAGCCACACACATAGAAACATACAATAAAATATATAAATATATACATATGATATATCCAAGCATGCATATGCATGTATGTCTTCAAGTTTATAAATATTTTTGTTTCCTATAGAATTTCATTTAGGCAGGTTGTTTGGGTTATAAACTTGTAGTAAATCAGAAAAGCATATGTACACACATGATATCATAATCCTAGGTTTAATGGGAAAACATGTTACATCTTCCCCCCATCCAACCCCCAAACTCCCCTATGATATACCCAAACATGCATATGCATGTATGTCTTTACGTTTATAAATATTTATGTTTTCTATAAATTTTATTTAGTTGTTTGGGTTATAAACCTGTAGTAAATCAGAAAACCAGCCCAATGTCATAAGCCTGGGTTATATGAAAAAATATGTTACACGTTGCATAGGATCCATGGAAAAATATCTTACATCTCCCCTCCCCAAAATTTTTTATCATTTATCTCTTCCAAACAAGTTTTTCAACTTCTAAACAACCTCAAAACATATCATACAACTTCAATTTACAGATGCTAAAAAAATCGTCATAGCTAAACTATACTACTAACAGTGCCTAAGATTTAATATATGAATCCAATAATATATTAGTTGACTTTTCCACATAACAGTGCCTAAGATATAATTTACAAGCTATCACTCATATCAAACTCTTTCAGATCTTCGATAAAGTATACTAAAAAAATAACAAGTTTTCATTGAATTCTGTAGTTTAAAGTTGTCTCTCTGTTTGTTTTGGACGAGTTCTGTAACATTGAAAGATATTTTTTTTTTTTCTGATAAGTTAAAATATTGCAAGACTTTCACCATAGCAATGACCAATTCCATAGTCCCCATTTCACCCTGCAATTGCAACACCAACCTCACTAACATATGCAGGCTCCATTGTCATCATCAACAACAATAATAATGAAGACCATTTACCTCTACGCATCTTCTGAGGGCAAAATCAATTCCCCAACCATGCACCAAATCATTCTACAAGCATATCATAAAAACACAGATTAGGATGCTAAAATTGGAAAAACACTCAAATGAGAAGAATGTCCATTACAACAGCTTATCACAAGAGAGCACTTAGTATTAAAAGATTCAAAAACATTAATATATATGATTAAGATATACAATCTAGAATACAACAAACCTGAATCATATGCCAAACACAACGCCAAGCTTCCCGAGAAAAGACAGGAGCCATTATCTCTACAAATCTGAGTAATTGCAGAAAAAAAGAAACCGAAGTTATGGGGAAGGGTGAATTGCACCCCAATCGTACATGCAGTCAGAGTTTTGAGATGGATACAAAATACATATCACTTATATTGTTGATCAATAAATAATTCTATTATTCACAAACTTTGCTAGCCAAAATATCCAATTCTCAATTAGTAATCACGTATAATATAATCACAAATTTTTTTTTGGTTTATTTCTAGATGGTGGTTAACGGTAAGAATTTTTTTGGGTTTATTTCTACTGAAAAATTAATCGTTCAATAAGTGATGCAAGGGCGGGAGCATCAAATAAAAACAAAATAATTATAAATAAATAAAGGGCCAGAGACTCAACATGGTCGATAAACCTTTTTCAGAGTGCAGCCATGACACAAGGAAAATACACACAGAGAGAGAGAGAAAAGGGGTCTATCCACCATTAATTTACATTTTTTGAATTGTAAGTGCAGGGTAATATGAATAAAACCACCTTGAATCCTCTTCTAAAGAGCTATTTTCTATTAATTCGAGTGTATTTTTGGAAATTTCTCAGAGTTCCCTACTTATACATCCCTTTTTCAATCAAACCATACCATGATAACCAAGATGAATTACATACATGCAAACCAACAAATGAGACCAACAAGGCAAAAGCACTAATGGGTATGCAACCAAAGTCGCACTAGACTCATACAATTATACTTGTGGTCATATTATTGATTTTATATTGTATTGTACACCAATCAAGTCAGGATTATAACCACTTTTTAAAGCTGAAAAAAATAAGCAAGTAATCTAGATATAATTTCAAACTAGAACCAATTCTGAGCAAACTATTAAATTAACAGCTATTTTGACAAAGCTTTGCTTCCACCAAAACCAAAGTAATCTAATCCAATAGCAATTAAATAAAAAGGAGTGAAATCAGCAAAACCAGAAAAACAATTTAATAAAACATAAGCTTGACCATTGGTAATTTTGACTATTTGTATTCCAGAGGTTACTTGAGTTTTAATTAAAAATATTGCATCACGTTAAGTTACCACCAGGACCTTGCCGTAGGTGGTATGACCAACTTCCCAAAGGGAAGGTTTGAGAAATCAAGCCCCAAGTGGGGCAAAATGGGTGTGTACATTGCTTACTCACCAAAAAGAGCATGAAAAAAGAGAAGAAAAGAGAGCAATTATTTTCATGAATTTGTAATTGTAAACAAGTGACAGTGACAGCTGTGGACCCAATAGGAGATTTCCTAAAAGTTTAGGAACACCCGAAAAAGGAAAGAAGTGGAAAGAAGGGCAAGAAATTTCTAGCAAGCTTTGATTTAATTCTGATTTTCAGCAATTTCCTAGTTTTCAGCAATTTTTCATTATTTCAGCAACTTCCTATTTCGTTTTAGAAGAAACTTTATATAGAGTTTTGTAATTGCTAGGGTTTTTAATTATTCTTCGATGAGATAATTTTACAGCAAAATAAAGTCAGTTCTTGCATGATTCCTTTGTTTCGTTATGATGGAGAATATATTATTGGAGTGATTTATGGGATTGATTTTAGGAATCTTCCATTAATGTATTTTCTATATTTATCACGTGTATTCTTTCACCTATAAATAGAGGCGGTCATTGTAAACAAAACTAAGAGAGAATATAATAAAAGTAATGTAACCCTTTGGGCTTTGTGTGCCGTGGATGTAAGCCGTAGTAGCTGAACCACATTATATTTTTCTGTTCTTCTTGTTTAATTTCTCTCTTCAATTTTATTTTATTTTATCAACATGGTATCAGAGAAAGTTATCGTATCCTACTCTAGATTCATCTCGGATCTTCGGATCAACTCATCTTGGATCTCAGGATCAACTCGTCTATCAACTCGTTTCGGATCTTAAGATCAACTCGACTCGGATCCCCCAAAACTTCGTATTTCGTTTCAAGTTGGACACGTAAGTTAAAATCTCCGTGTACCAACTTGAGGGAGGGTGTTGGAGAATATATTATTGGAGTGATTTAAGCCTTGATAGAAGATTGATAGGAGTGATTTATGGGATTGATTTTAAGAATCTTCCATTAATGTATTTTTCATGTTTATCCAGTGTATTCTTTCACCTATAAATAGAGGTGGTCATTGTAAACAAAACTAAGAGAGAATACAATAAAAGTGATGTAACCCTTTGGGCTTTGTGTGCCGTAGATGTAGGTCATAGTAGCCGAACCACGTTATATTCTTCTGTTCTTGTTTAATTTCTCTTCAATTTTATTTTATTTTATTTTATCAACACGTTACAATATTGTTGTGAAGATGGCGTTTTGATTGTCTCCTCTTGATAAGGCGGCATCAGTTGGTATCAAAGCTTTGGTTCCAGCTTCTCGATTGCTCAATCATGCCTCGACGACAACCACCGAGAGGAGAGGAGGAAATTGTAAGATGCAGGCTCCGGCTAAACCCTTACCCAAACGAGATAGAGTTTTTTGCATAAACAAGTTGAGATGTTGACTAAGCAATTGGGTCAACGTGTTATCAACCCGCCGGTTAACAACCCCCCACCGATTGATGACAATATTCCGGTAGATGACAATGTGTCAAGCATCAAGACTATCGCAGAAAATCCGTTCTATGTTCAGCGTCGGGTGAGGTGTTTCAAGTGTGGAGAGCCTAGGCATAGATCGGTAGAGTGCAGAAAACATGAAAAACAGCTTTTGATTGAGGAAAATGATGCAACCCCAAAGGTTGAGCTAAAATATGATGATTCTACAAAGGAAGAGGATGATGATATCGTATATGGTATCAGTAGGTGAATTCTTGGTCATGCGAAAGTCACTATTGCTTCCAAAACATGAGGATGAAGAAGACTGGTTGTGCACTAGCGTCTTTCACACCTTGTACTATTGGTGGAAAGGTGTGTACCATGATTATCGATGGCGGTAGTTGTGAGAACGTGGGTGTCCCAAGAAGCCATGGAAGAATTGAAACTCAAAGTTGAGAAGCATCCGAGGCCTTACAAAATCTCTTGGTTTCGCAAAGGGAAAGAGGTAATTGTTTCACAACGTTGCTTGGTTTCTTTTTCAATCGGAAACAAGTACTGCGACAATACTTGGTGTGATCTAGTACCGATGGATGCCTGTCATATATTGTTCAAGAGGCCTTGGCAATTTGATAGAGATACGTTGCACCATGGTAGAAAGAACACGTACACCTTTTGGAAGAATATTGTGAAAGTTACATAGGTCCTATGCATGAGAAATTTGGTCTCAAACCTAAATTAGGGGAGGAAACAAATTTTCTTACCGTAAGTGGCTTAATTAAAGAAGTCAAAAAAAGTGAGCAGCTCTACGTTTTGGCTACAAAAGAAGAGATTGCACCCCCATCTATTCCTACTATTGTGGAGCCATTGATGAAAGAACACATGGATGTATTTCCGGATGATCTACCATCAGAGTTACCACCGATGAGGACATTCAACATTGTATTGATTTAGTGCTTGGTGCGAGTCTTCCTAATAAAGCATCTTATCGGATGAGTCCAAAGGAGCATAAGGAGTTTGAATCGCCAGGTTATGGAAATATTGAACAAGGGATTTATTCGTGAAAGCATGAGCCCCTGTGTTGTCCCAGCCCTTCTCACCCCAAAGAAAGACAGTTCTTGGTGTATGTGCATGGATAGTCAAGCAATCAACAAAATAACCGTCAGATACCGTTTTTCGATTCCTCGCCTTGATGACATGCTTGCGGGTTTTTTAGTTTTCTCAAAGTTGACTTGAAGAGTGGCTACCATCAAATTCGAATTAGGACAGGTGATGAGTGGAAGACAGCTTTTAAAACGAAGAGTGCGTTGTACAAATGGTTGGTAATGCCATTTGGGCTTATCAAATGCACTCAGCACTTTCATGTGCGTGATGACCCAAGTGCTGAAACCACTTTGAAGGCGCGTAGTTGTTTATTTTGATATTATTTTGGTATACAGTCGCAGCATTGATGAGCATTTACAGCACCTTCGTTCAATTTTTGATATATTGAGGAGAGAGCACTTATATGCTAACCTGAAGAAGTGCAGTTTTGCAACGCCCTGTGAAAACCGAAACAACTTATTGGCGGAAATAACTGGACAACCTTGCTACGGTACTACACTAGCAATTCGGGTCGGCTTGAGACAGATGTGGTTCTTCGGGGTCAGTGCCAATGGGAACTATATATCAAATATAAAAGAGTGATAGATTGGTATTTTTGGGTTATGTTGTCTCTTCTACAGGTATTATGGTAGATGATAACAAGGTGAAGGCAATCCTTGAGTGGCTCATAAGAACATCATCAGTTAACGCAACTTGAGTTCAAGGCATGCTAAATGGGTGAGTTATTTGCAACAATTTACTTTTACTTTGAAGCATAAGGCTGGTTCAATCGTGTAGCCGGTGCTTTGAGTAGACGAGCCTCTTTTTTTTTGGGGTTATGCGCACACAAGTTGTGGGATTTGATTCTTTTCGAGATTTGTATGTGGAAGACCCTTACTTTGCGCCTATTTTGGAGGAAATCAAATCTGGGCAACAATCAGATTATTTCTTGCAAGATCAATTTCTTTTCAAAGGCTTAAAGTTATGCATTCTAGAATGCACCTTGCGCGAAAAGATTATAATAGAGCAGCACAATTTGGGACATTTTAAGAGACATAAAAGCCTAGAGATGATTGGGAATGAGTACAATTGGCCTAACTTGAGGAGGGAAGGATGTCACGAGGCATGTAGAACATTGCCACGTGTGCCAAAGAGTAAAAGGGGTTGCAACTGAGGCGGGGCTTTACATGCCTCACCAGTACCTAATCATCCTTGGGTGGCCATTAGCATGGATTTCGTGATTGGGTTGCCTCTTACTCAAAGGAAGTGCAACTCTGTTATGGTGGTGGTCAACAGATTCTCAAAGATGGTGCATTTTAGTTCTTGCAAAAGGACTATGGATGCCTCTAATGTTGCTTATCTTTTTTTTTAAGGAAATTTACAGGTTGGATGGTGTCCTACACTCTATTGTTTCAGACAAAGACACCAAATTTGTTGGGCACTTTTGGAGGACTATGGAAGAAGATTGGAACGGAGCTTGATTTCAGCACTTCTTTTCATCATCAAACTGATGGGCAAATAGAATTTATCAATAGGAGTTTGGAAAATTTGTTGAGATGCTAAACGAGTGACAACCACAAGAATTGGGATTTAACTCTATCCCATGCCGAGTTTGCTTATAACTCATCAAAGAATCGTACAACTCCTCCTTTTGAGGTTGTCTACGGAGCAAACCCGAATAGTGTGCTTGATATGGCTCCAATTCCTATTTCCAAGAAGGCCAATGTTAAGGCGGAAGATATGGCTGAACTTATGCAAGACATTCATATTAAGGTGAGACAGCATATTGAAGCATCAAATGCAAAATATAAGGCTACTGCTGATCGTCACAAGCGGAGAATGCTTTTTGAAGTTGGAGATTATGTTTGGGCTATTTTATCAAAAGATCGAGTGCCACAGAGTTCTTACAACAAGTTGGGGGATACAAAGATTGGTCCGTTCGAGGTGATAAAGAAGATTAATGATAATGCCTACCATCTTATGTTACCAAGTCATATTCACACCTCAAATGTTTTTAATGCCAAGCATTCAGTTCCTTACAAGAGCAATTCTTCTGATGAGGATTCAGACAACTCGAGGACAAGTTCTTTCCACACATGGGAGGACTAACGTAGCTGTGAACCCAATAGGAGAATTCCTAAAAGTTTGGGAACACCCGAAAAAGGATAGAAGTGGAAGAAGAACCAGAAATTTCTATCAAGTTCTGATTTAATTATGATTTTCAGCAATTTCCTAGTTTTCAGCAATTTTTCACTATTTCAGCAACTTTCCTATTTTGTTTTAGAAGAAACTTTATATAGAGTTTTGTAATTGCTAGGGTCATTAATTATGCTTCGATGAGATAATTTACAGCAAAATAAAGTCGGTTTTTTTCAATTCTCCTTTCTCTTGCATGATTCCTTTGTTTCGCTATAATATTGCTGTGAATAGGGCATTTTGATCGTCTCCTCTTGGTAAGGCAGCATCAGACAGTCTGACATTAATGCATAATCAGAAAGTCTGCCTTAAAACATATTCCTACCTAAATGCACATGATTTTTCAAACAGTTATAAGGAATCTTAGAATATTGCAGGCCAATAGTCTGCTAACACATCTAGCCAAATATGGGTTTAAATGGAAAGAAAAAATTCATATAAATCTGAACTAAAATTTGAACTTACTAAAAAAATAATAATAATGTGTGTGCGAGTGAGTGAGTGGGAGAGAGAGAGAGAGAGAGAATACGCAGCACATGGAGGCAAATGTGGGTCATTGCACCAGCCTGGCTGCTCTTCCGTATCTCTGTTGCAAATCCAGGCATACAAACGTCAAAATTTGTGCAAAGATACGAATAATTTTCAAAGAAGTATCACAAGCGGACCCATATAACAAGAACATTGTGTGTGCAGAGAGAGAGATAGATAGATACACAGAGAGAGAGGGAGGGAGAGAGTAAAAACAGAGCCTACTTGTGAACTTCTCTGTGATCTCTCCTCTTTGTCATTTCCCATGTTAATGATTCATTTGGCTCAAGACCTGGTTGAGAAATTTCCAACCCATGTTTCTTCACTAGTTGAATATATCTGGTGGATTAAACCGAAAAAAATAAACTTCTAAAATTTAACCAGTAACCATGATTGATAAAATACAAAAAAATAATAAAATAGAAAAAGAATACTTCTCAGCATTGAAGTGTTTAACTCCAAGATCTTCATCCCAAATGAAAATGTAATCATAAGCTGCTATGATATCAGGATGCAAAAACCTCTTTGCATACCACCTGCAGAAGATTCGAATGTTACAGCAATAGAAACAGAAAACATAACTTATTGTACCAGCAGGAAAATACATGGCAGCTAAGCATCGCCATAAACCTACCAGAGGATGCACAAGTTATTGAAAATTTTCTTTATTTTATTGTTATTTTACTTTTTCCTAGCGAAAGAGCCTAATTACATCTCTGTTTTTGAGTGCTCATACAGAGGATGATAGAGAGGGCGATAGAACCCCAAAACTATGTGAAACACAAATGAATCTTACCATTTTGTTTGTTTGCTTGCACTGACGTGGATCACATTCTTTGACCACTCAAATTGATCCCATTCACTTGCCCGACCATCATAGTGGAAAAGCAAAATTTGGAAATCCTCAGAAAACTACAAAAAATGTTAGTATTATAAAACTTGGTATCCCTGCAATAAAAAAACAAGTTATAATGATGGAATGGTCAACTATTATAACCTTTTTAACTGCTGCATCAATATTATCCTTCTGAGCCAGACCTACTGTGAAGGTTACCAAGTACTTTGGCTTCTTTTCCAAATCCTGGAAATATAAAATATTTTTTAGTAGGCAAAAAACCTAGAAAGCTAACCCACATAGCGAATAAATGGAAGTCTCACAGTAAGAGACAGTATTATTCTAAACTTAATTCTATTTTTTTCATATGGTGGTGCTGGATCCCTGTTGCACTCACCATTTTCTGCATGCTCGAAATGAAAGCAGCAAAATAATTTCTGACTGAGAATGGGCTTGTCACCTACAATGGTAAACCAATAACTCCACAATCCTGCCTATCAATCCTAATCCATCCACACATGCATGCATGAAGAAAACAATGAAACCCAATAACAGAACTTGGTGCAAATTAGTCTGAAATAATCTAAAGGCATAACCAAATGAAACTAATAACTTTAAATCGTCAACAAAAACAACTAATTTATAAATAATAAAAAATGGGCCAAAAATAGTTGGGTACATATGTCATGCCTTCAGAAATGTAATGACTACATCTATACTGTAGTTGTTAAGAGTGATAACACAACTATCAAATTGAATGTATTTGACTAACAGTTAACAAAGGGTGGTAATTTATAAAGAGTTTCAACTTCTTTCAACCATCCATTGATGGTTAATAACTGCAAGTTCCACCACCACCACCACATTTATTTTTTTGTTGAACCATTTCAAAAACATACCTCACTTGGTTCACCCCATAATCTTCGCAAATAAAAATCAGATTCAGAGACTACAATTCCTGGAGGTAATGACTCTGCACCGTGAGGATTCATTGGAACATATATCTGGAAGAAGAAACAACCATAAATAAATTATTAATCCTGTTAACAATCATCTGCTCTAAAAGCTTAAGCTTTTAGAGTGGGTGTAACTTAAATATATAAATACTTCAACACGCCCCCTCACGTGTGGCCTTCTTTTTGGTCCAACACGTGTTTCAATTTTAATTATCAGGGTGACAGTGAGGCTTGAACACGAGACCTTTGGCTCTGATACCAAATTAAATATATAAATACTTCAACAAATCCAAATTAAAATTGAACATTAACTCTTGGGGTGCTGAAAAAAGTAAATTTCTGCAATGCAATCATAACTGGCAAATAAGAATAGATGCAAAAAAGTCAGTTGATCAAATATCTCCAATAAGTTGATTCCCAATGTCATAGAGTATGACACAAATTATAGGAAATTCATTACTGTATACTCATGAGAAACTGAATTCTCGAATAAAATGGTTTGTCACTGATAAATTTCTTTAGTTTCCAAGATATGGATAGAAGCAGAGAAGTTTGTGTAGTTGCAATGTTCCATTATTAGAAGAATCTTTTATCAAAGAGGCTTAAAGAATCCATTCTTTTCAACTTTTAAATATAAATTCACTAATCAAAGCCTCGTATGCTGTTACAGGTGATCCAGAGGATGAGGCAAAAAGTAGCAGAATAAGTGAAAGTGTTCTGTTAAAAAACATTATCTCCCTTATGCCTAATAAGCCGCCGTAGGCCACCACAAATAACAATCAACTTTTAGCATATGGCACTTATCATATGATGACGCCACAAAGCCTATTTATTGCTCATAAAATGCAAATGTAGAATCCAATAATATATAAAACTAAAAAAACACAACCAAACCATCGTCAGCTAGGAAAGAAAGATCCAAATACTCTAAAAACCTAACATGGTGAACCAAAAGAATAGAAGAAAAAAGGATCAATTCTAATGATGAGAGAGACAGTCACATTTTAAGGATTCTGCAAGTGCGTGTGTGTGTAGAGAGAGGAAGAGAGATCTTAAATCCTATAGAAGGATACCATGGGTGCACAAAAAAAAGTTAAACATGAAAAGACACCTTTTCTTTTACTAAAAAATTAAAGCATTAATGTTGATGAAGATACCTTAAAAAGAGTAGGAACCAGGATGAGGGGCTACACTTTTTAATATCATATGATTCATTTATGTTATATAAAAAGAGAAAAACCACGGCCGCCATCGGCGAGAATCTTTTTTGATTTGGTCACCACTTTGAGCTTAGGATCACTATCAAATTGATATGAAATTAATTATAGATAATCGATGATCTTCATACAATAATCTTGAATATTATAAAATTGTGTACAATGATATCTTCATAAACAATTGCTCCTAAACATACTATTGCCAAGTAAATCAAATGGATATCATGGTCCAAGGCACTTGTACTACACATTCTAAATTTTGTTTTTCTTTTTTTTTTAGGTTAACTAATTCTAATATTTGTACAAGCAAAATTCCAAGTTTGTTGCCACTGTTTTAATTAAATGGTCAATTTTTGGAAATCACTAAAAGTTTCTCAGATTTGATTTTTTTTATGGGTAAACAGAATGCCAAAAAAAACAACAACAAAGGGATAAGTATTTAATGCAAATTAAATTGTCAAACAAAAAGAAAGATCTACATAAGAATCATGTGAATTTAATGAAGAACTATAAAATATTTCCCATAATGCATTCAGCCCTCATATAGTAATATTCACTTCTTTCGGTTAATTGTTTTTCATGTGATTTTACCCAAGAGATATATAATTTAGAGAAACAAATAAAACCAAATGTTTATATTAACAATCAGTTTCATTGATAAATTCAGATTGTTTTCTTATTCAATAACAGTTTATATTTTGCTCAGCAAGTAACATCATCTCAAAGAAGACAAGTAAAAAACAGATGTAAAGTATCACCTGCCATTGAAATGATGGATAATTTTAGAGTTTGAATACAGGAAATATAACTTCTTAGAAGAATTAGTGTCAAAAAGAAAAGTACCTTTGGTGTTGTAGTACTATCTCTAATAGAACTATGATACTTGTCATTGAAGGCTACATCAAGAGATGATATAAGGCTTGAAGATAAGTTAATCTGCAAGATTTCACAATGAATCAAATGCATGATATGTATCTTATGCAACACATGTTCATTTAGAAATCAATCTAACATACCTTACTAAAATGAACATATGGAAATGAAACACCAACAAAATATCCAAAGACCATTCCTATAAGAGTTGTGACAATAAGTCTGACACTGCCATTTGATCTTCTAAAAATTCTTCTGCAAACCAAAAGAAAACAGAGATAGAACAGTTAATCCACATTTTGGTACTCAAGCCAACTCTCACGAATTCACTCGAAATATTAATACGGAGTTTGGGAGAATATGCATACATAAACCTGCGGTATGTGGTCCCCATCTTGGTAAAGTCACTCAACTCAAAAGGTCATGCACTAGGCAAAACCAATTCTTTGAGCGACTTTGATGTGCTTACATCATTCTCCAGCTTAGGTAAAGCGAATGTGATGATCCCAAAAAGTACAACTCCTGTTAAATGCACAGTTAAAATTTCATCTGTAATAAAAAACAATGCATAAAATAGTTGTCTTATTTCACATTAGGTGGACTTAAAATATTATATTCATAGTTTAAAACCTTTAGATATATATGATTACGACCCTCATAAGTAGTTGATAAATTAGTATTAATTGGTTGAAAACATGGATTTACAGAACCTATGAAGCAAGGATGCAATTACCACAATATAGATATAAGTATGATGATACGAGATAAAAGTAATACCACAATATATATACGGTAAGGACATGACAATACATGTATTGTATATGTTGTATGTACAAATGTACAAAAGTTAAAATATATGTATTTACGTACAAATTCAAAATAATATATGTTTGCCATATGATATGCATATATCATGACCTATGAAGCATGGACGTGGATGTGGATACGATAATATGTATGAATGTGTTTAAAGTATTTATGTGCATACGTTTAATAAAAAGGAAAAAGAAAAATACATATATATAAATATTTTAAATACTATTTTTTTTTGTCATGTTATATAACTATATCATGACTAACATAGTACTTGTATAAATCTACTAATATTTCTTATTTCACCTACATTAAAATCACATGAAAAAGCTATTAATCATTATTGCATGCACACAGACTCTAGACTAAATTAGAAATGATAAATTCTCACTTAAATTCTTTTCTTTTAAAAAATTCTAAATATAATATGATACATGCCAGAAATGTTGCAGTTTCATGGTCAAAAAGTATCGGACATATATCACAGAATATCTTGAGAAGTATCAATTACATTTTCCAATTTTGTTTTTTCAAAAATGTTCAAGAAGGAACAAGCACATGACCGCCAATATTCAAGGACTATCATGATAAGATACAAATACGATCCCTTATAAAACTATGCATGCTTCATAGATTATGATTAATATTCTGATGTAGGACAGTTTTAGTAGGTTTCATATTATATATATCTATATATATATTTAATATTTTTTTTTAGAGAAAGTTTAATTTTGGGTATTAATTTTCTTTTATTTTAGTTTCCTTTTGGAAATAAATTTCCTTTTCCTGTTAGAATTAGGATTTCTACAAGTTTCTTTTTGTTTTTAGGCTTCCTAGTGCTGTTAGAATTAGGATTTCTCTATTATAAATATATGTACTGCCATAGGGCAGAAATCAATTTATCAATAATATATCAATTGCTTTGCAATTTTATTTTAACTTTGTGAATTCAAAGTTGTTCTTGTTCGTGTGCGAACAATTTCATAGCTTCCGCTCCGTCAGTTGGTATCAGAGCCTTGATTTACCTTGGTCTGATGGCAATTGGTTGTTTTGGTAGCACCCACTTTGTTGACGATGATCGGAGAGTGAAGACCCCTTGGGCAGCCATGCAAGCTCAGGAACAGCAGTTTGGACGGATGGAACGCATGTTGCAGGATCTCCAACAAGCTGTCATTGGACTTGGGATTGGTGGCAACCAGGCTTGTAAACCAGTTCGGGTTCACGTCAACGATGTTCCTCGCAGCCAACCGAACATGGGTTATGTTCCTGTATATCCACGTAGGCCTCCAGCCTATGAGGATTATTTCAATGATGAGGAGTTTGGATTCAGAGGAGTTGCGACTCATCGACGTGATCAAGGTAGACGTGACTGAGTCTGTAGATATCCAAACAATCGTGAGTTTCAAAGAAAACTTGATCTACTCACTTTTCGTGGAAGTTTTATTATTGAGGAAGTCTTGGCTTGGCTTGAAGAAGTTGAAGAATTTTTTGAGTATTTTGATGTACAAGAAAACAAGCAAGTTCCGCTTGTAGCATTCAAGTTTAAAGGATGTGCTTCAGTTTGGTGGGATCAGACACAAACTAACCGGATAAGGCAAGGAAAACAACGTGTGCAATCGTGGTACAAGATGAAAAGGTTGATAAAAGCTAAATTTCTACCACCAGATTATGAGCAGATGCTGTACAACAAATATCAGAATTGCAAGAAAGAAAGTTGGTCTATCAATGAGTGTACGAAGGAGTTTGAAGGTAATTTTGTTGAAGTCGCTAGTTATTTTAATGAGATTGATTATGAGAAAAATTCTATTGTTTTACCTCTTGATTATAAAGAAAATGATTTTGACGCCGAATTAGGTGATGATTAAATCAACGAAAATCTCAAATTGCATGTCCAAAAGGAGGTGGAAGAATATGTTGATATCAATGATAACCTGGAAGAACAATGTGATTCCTTATTGTTCAACAAAGTCAAAGAGGAGGATGGCATGGAGCATGGGGACACTTACGACATGGACCCATATTCAAGGAGTCAAGGTAATGACGTGACACAAGAGTTTGAGCGCACAATCAAATATGTTGAGGATGCTTCCATGGTTTGCACCAAGAATGAGGAGGATGATGTTATCCATGAGACCCTAATTGATGGTTATTCCAACATGGATGTTCACTTTGAAATTATTCCGGTATGTTCCTTATTCGCCAAAAGGCTTGAGTGGCCACTTAAAGGTGGAGAAAAGGTAAACTTTATAGTTACCAGAATGATACAATCAAGCATTAAAATTTGGGATCTTGGCATTAAAAGTGAAGTTCAGCCATATAGAGTATCAAGTGGTGTCGTTGAGAAGTTAGAAAAAAGGAAAGAAAAATGGCAGAAAATATTGAGGCAAGTTTATGAAGCTTTGAGATCAAGTCTTGGGTGGTATAAAATTTTATTCATACTCATATATGATAAGTCGCTTTATTTGCAGCAAAACTCAAAACGAGTTTTTTTGAAGTAGAAGAGACTGATGTAGGACAGTTTTAGTAGGTTTCATATTATATATATTTAATATTTTTTTTTAGAGAAAGTTTAATTTTGGGTATTAATTTTCTTTTATTTTAGTTTCCTTTTGAAAATAAATTTCCTTTTCTTGTTAGAATTAGGATTTCTACAAGTTTCTTTTTGTTTTTAGGTTTCCTAGTGTTGTTAGGATTAGGATTTCTCTATTATAAATATATGTACTGCCATAGGGCAAAAATCAATCATTCAATTATCAATACAAAATCAGATTTCTCTGCAACTTTTGTTTGCGTTTATCTTAACTTTGTGGATTCAAAGTTACCCTTGTTCGTGCGCGAACAATTCCATAGCTTCCGCTTCGTCATATTCCGTTATGACAAACAAGTAATTCATGTTTTCAATATTTTTATTGTATAATATTATAAATCACATGAAATAGCTGAGGGTTATGTTAATTATTTCATGGACATGAACTCTGAACTATAGTAGACATGATATATTCTTATTGTATCTCCATTCCTCTTCTATATGAAAGTCCATGTATTTGAAAATCTTTTTATGCTTTCCCTTACAATTATCTATATGATATATACTAAAAAAGATATATTTTAATATTCAAGACAAGGGTACGACTCCCTTACAAAAGTTTGGGATACTTCACATTACAAAACAACTTAAGTAAACATATATAATCTTTTTAGTTATAAGTTCTCTCTTCCTTTAATCTTTGGCTTCCCAAAAAAGATGAGAAAATGCACCCACAACATCATATATGCATGAACAAGGAAGGGAAAAAAAATGAAACCTGACAACCAATAAGTTTTTGCAAATGAGGAAAAAAAAAAGTTTGTATGTTGCTATAATCCAAACTATACCAGTTAAATTGTTGAGCTGTGTTGTATCATATATTGGAAGTGACAATTAGCACAAACAAACAACATATAAACTTCTTAATATATATATGAGATAACAATTCAGATGATCACAATATAGTAGAACGGTAGTGCCAATGAAACTCAAGCTTTACAAAATTAGACTGAAATTAAGGTGGCATTTCAAAACCTGGATTAAAATTTGAAAATGAATTTCAAATTCTTGGATTTCAAATACCTATATTTGAAATTCATGGATTTCAAAATTTGTTGTTTTATATTATAAAATATTTATGGAGATGATTTGATATCCATAGATTTCAAATCCAATATATGGATCAATAATATAAGAATGATTTGATATATATATCTCATTATCAATCAAAATCATCCTATGTCCTATCATAACAGATTTAACACTACCTAACTTATATCATATTATTTAAGCTCATGAACCAAATGATTTATATGAATTGAAATAAAATCATACAAATTGGTGGATGAGATTTTCACTATTTTTCGCTATGGCCAACTTAAGGGGGAAAAAAAAGAAGAAAAAATACTTTCCCTATTTTATGGATTTTATTACTACCTCCGTCCCATAATTCTTGGGATGTTTGGGGAATCCAACTTTTTATGGTGGTAATGAATGAATTTACATATTAGTCCTTACTTAAAAGTTAGTATTATTATTATATGGTGGGACCAACTTTTAGGATAGTGGAGTTTGAAAATGGTAGTTTAGGAATCATATAAAAGATAGTACATCCATTTTAGGAAATGGACACGTATTTTGGGACATTCCAAAAAGGAATAGTGGACTAAAATTATGGGACGGAGGGAGTATTAATTTACAACAAATTTTATGTCATAGCTCATCCATTGGTAAATTTTTTTTTTATTTGATGAGTATCATTAGAATACTCATAAAGTACTTAATCGACTAATATATAAAGCTCTCAATAACAAGAAGCAAGCAAATACACAATGACATAAACCAACATATCTTTGGTCTTCTATCTCGAAAATCACATAACATAACATCATATAGTCTACAACCTAAAGAAAGAAACATCATAAAAGAACATGTGCTGGAGTTGAGCATAATGAAGCATAACAATTAACAAAAAATAGAAATAAAAGTAAATGAAGTTATTCTCAATTTAGGGGTGCACACGGTCGGTCCGATTTTGGAGTATTTTGGAACTACGGTTCGGTTCCACTAAAAATGGAACCGAACCAAACCGTGAAGAACCGGTTCGGTTTCACAGTTCTACCACTAAAATTACAACGTCATTCAATAACGAGTCCCAAGATATACATTAGACAAGAAAAAAACTTTATAGCAAGCAAAACCTACAAACAAATATTTAAAATTCTGATGTGCAAATCAGTGTAATAATCAGTTTTTCCTTAAGTACAATAAATGAAACAATTATTCGATGTTACTATAAAAATCATTAACACAATCAGTTCGTCGTGATTGGTTGTGCCCGAGGCGCAAGCGCCGCCATGAGATCTAAGAGAGAGAGGGGGGGGATAGAGAGAGAGTGGAATGTAGTCGAGGCCCAAGAAACAATCGACGACAATAGCCGATGGGAGGATTGACGATGTCGAGGGAGAAAGTTATGAGAAAACTGATTTTGATTGAAATTAAGACCAAGACGTTTCTCTTCTTCTTTACGGCAGGAGGATTTGGTCCACTAATTGGGTTTTCAAATAAAACCATTTGAATGATGAAGATTACGAATTGCTTCTTCTGCCATTTTTCTCTAATATACTAAACTTTTCTTCCCTATCTGATTCAATCTAGAATAGGAAAAAAAAAACCACTAAAGCATAATTTTATATACAAGATTTACAAATGGAATTATGTGAAAAAATAAAAAGATACCTTTTGTTATGGTGTCCACGTTAACAGCTGAAACTTGCATATGGAAACTTGGATATCTCAATCTCTCTCGATCTTATACGCACATATAAAGGGAAGTGTATGTGAATTAATAGAAACCCCGGAGAATGAGAACCTCATTAGAATCTCCCTCTCTTTTTTCAGAGGAGCTATGAAATAAGAGAGGTCAGATCGAATCAATATTTTTTAATTTTTTTAACTAAATGATCATGTTGTGAAAAATTATTTATGTAATGGTTGTTTAATTCGTAGTTGATTTAGTTTAGGAGTATTCTTGATGTAAAAATTTTAGAAGTGAATTTTGATACATTGATATTGAATTGTTAGGACTTTATTAGTTGAAAATTTTTAATACAATTAAATGATTTGAAACAACTTAGACATTTAATAATAGTATAGATATATGTTATATTATATATGTAACAAATATCCTAACCACCCACTAACCCTATTTTCTTTTCTGCCTTCTCACTTCTTCTTTTTTGATAAGTAAAGGTTGTATTAGAAAGCACCCAAAAAAAGGGAGGGGCAACCCTTAAACAAGAACCAATTACAAGTCTTCTCACTTCTCAACTCTCCCGCAACCAAACTTATACATATATGTTTTACTATATATGTAATAGATATCCTAACCCACTAACCTTAGTTTCTTTTCTATCTTCTCACTTCTTAACTCTCACGCAACCTCACATCAATGACCTCCTCTCTCACGTCAACGATTCTCCCTCGCCGTCGTCAATTCTCCCATCAACTACTATCATTGATTGTTTCTTGGGCCTCGGCTACATTCCCCTCTCTCTCTCCTTCCCTCCCTCTCCCTCTCTCTCTCCCCCTCTCTCTCACTCTTAGATCTCATGGCGACGCTTGCGCCTCGAGCACAATCAACCACAACGAACTGATTGTGATAATGATTTTTATGGTAACATCGAATAATTGTTTCATTTATTGTACTTGACGAAAAAACTGATTATTATAATGATTTGCACATCAGAATTTTAAACTTTTGTTCATAGGTTTTGCTTGCTAGAAAGTATTTTTCTTGTCGAATGTCTATCTTGGGACTCATTACTGTTTGAAGTCGTAATTTTAGTGCTAGAACCGTGGAACTGAACCGGACCAAACCAGTTCTTCACGGTTCGATTTGGCTCGATACCATTACTTCTCACGATTCGGTTACCGGACCGTGTGCACCCCGAATAGCTTCCTTTAGTTTTATTTCTATTCTTTGTTAATTGTTATGCTTCATTATACTCAAATCCAGCACATGTTCATCTATGATGTTTCTTTTTTAGGTTGCGAACTATATGATGTTATGTCATGTGATTTTCGAGTATAAAAGACGAGATATGTTGGTTTACATCATTGTGTATTTGTTTTCTTCTTGTTATTGAGAACCTTATATATATTAGTAAAATACAATACTTTATGAGTATTCTAATGATACTTATCAAAAAATAAAAAAATTACCGGTGGATGAGTTATGGCATAAAATTTGTTGTAAATTAATAATAAAATCCATAAAACATTGACAATATTTTCTTCTTCTTCTTCTTTTTTTCCCTTAAGTTGGTCATAGCTGAAAATCTCATCCACTAATTTGTATGATTTTATTTCAATTCATATAAACACTTTGGTTCATAAGCTTATCTGTAATGATAGAACTTAGGATGATTTTGATTGATAAGGAGGTATGTATTTCAAATCATTCTTGGATTATTGATCCATATATTGGATTTGAAATCCATGAATATCAAATCCTTTCCATAAATATTTTATTATGCAAACAACAAATTTTGAAATCCATAAATTCCAAATATAGATATTTCAAGTACAAGGATTTGAAATCCATTTTCAAATTTTAATCCAGGTTCCAAAACGCCACCTTAATTTCAGTCTAATTTTGTAAAGCTTGAGTTTCATTGGCACTACATTGTCTCAAATTTCACCCTTTCTGTTTTCTTTGAGCTTCACTTTCATAATGAATTAGTATAACTGTATATCTAATCATCGTTCTACTATATTGTGATCGTCTGAATTAGGGGTGCACACGTTTCGGTTCGCTATGATCCCAAAATACCCCAAACTGTACGGTTCGGTTACACTAAAAAACGGAACCAAACCGAACCGTGACAAACCTGTTTGATTCAATTTGGTTCCACGGTTAACCCCAACTCATTACTTGTTAACCAGTATCACTTCTATAATCTTACACCAGAGTTACTCCCATAATTCCTGAGTCCATAAGCCCTCATTTGTATTACACAAAACAAGGAAAAGAAATAATCCAACAATGTCACAAATTAAATATGGACTATTTATCATTATCTTTGAAGAACAAATGAAAAATCCAAATAATCCAAAAACAACCTATAGCGACTGCAAACACGTAAGAAATTAAAAGATTCCAAATGGCTTAATTGAAGAATTGGAAACACATAATGTGCAGAGTGTAAAATAAGAATATGCAATAAGACAAGGATTAAGAAAAATACAAATTAGGAACAGGAAAATTTTAGATGAATTGAAAAGTCGCACCTTTATTTGACTAGGTTCCCATACTTATCTCTTGGCTGAGATGAAGCTTTACTCATTCATCGTATTTTTTTCTTCTGGCAGAATTTTAGCTCAAGAAAAAAGGGTTGCTCACTTAACTTGCCTCACCAAGTGTCTCCAGAATATTTGGCACAGCTTGAAAAACAATGCTCGAGTTTACCACATCTCTGTGGTTGTCATTCAACAAGTAATGTTCAAAAGTTGAATGGGTGTGGGTATCTGTTTGTATAAGGGCTAGAGAAAAGAACTAGAAGTCTAAAACCCAGATTGAAGGAATTAATTGGCAACAATGGCAGTGAGCATCGAACGACAGACGATCTGCAAGGAATTGATCGGCGAGGATTGACGATCGACGATGACGACGACAGTGAACATGGAAGATGGCCATCAACGACGATCGACGGTGAACAGAGAGTCAAAGAGAAAGAGAGGAAGAGGTCGTGGGATGATTGACGGTGGCCATACGGGGACGACGGTGAACAGAGAGTCAGAGACAGAGAGAGAGAGAAAGAGAGAGAGAGGAGAGGAGGTACCGGCCTGTTTGAGAAATAGAAATGGAAAACGATGTAGGGTTAGGAAGCCATTAAATTAATTAAATTAATTAATTAATTAATTATATATATATATACACACTAGTAAAAAGAAGGTGGGAAAAATCCAATTTGTAACCAATTTATAAAATTAATTGTTGAACCTCATAGTTCAAATTCTTAGGAGTGTGGTATACAGTTATTTTTGTGTATATAAATTTTATATATATATATATATATATATATATCATTTATAAAATTAATTGTTGAACCTCATAGTTCAAATTCTTAGGAGTGTGGTATACAGTTATTTTTGTGTATATAAATTATATATATATATTTATACTTTGGGTTAAATATAATGACCTCCCCCAGGTTTGGCTAATTATGAAACTTTTTAAAAATTGTACATTAAGTTCCCCTAAATTTACACACTTTTTACTAATACCCCCTTTTATCAAAAAAAATATATACACAATATGACCAAAATACCCTTTGTTCATGTGATATGACTTTTTAACCAGTACAATGGCTTTTATTTACGAAAATACCTTATTTTGTAAGACAAAATTACCCTTATACATAGAGGCCAGTGTATATACGAAATAACCATTTATGTACCCAATTACCCATATATATGGGATATATATTTATGCATATTATAAGCAATTATATTGAAGAAGATGATTATAGGAAGTTTAGATCAAATCAGCAATTCATACCCCACGATGACTAAGGGGATTTTCTTGACTGAAACTAGGGTTTGAGAGCTTAAAGGTATAAGAAGACAAAGTAGCAGTAGCCCCCGATCAAACCCTAATATTTTTTAAAACATGGAGTTGCGTATATATACATCTATGTTGGGTTAGTGTGTGGGCGATTTGGATGGGCCTAAGAAGGTTAGTTCTGCCTTAGCCTTAGCCTGTTGTCACTATTTGGGCCATATTATTGTTGTCATGGTGTATCTTCATCGTCATCATCGAATCGGAGTTGAAGTGTAGATATAAACCAATTTTGATCAAAGAATCGATGCAGAGAAAAAGGACAACACCTTTGAACATTTTGGGGTATATATAGTGATCAAAGAAGCTCATTGCAATTGAAGAATTGGGGCAAACAATTGAAAGGTGATTTGGCATATTTTTGGGTATATACACTAATCCAAATCACTATTTAACAAGAATTTGTCGGGCTCAATAAGTTCAAATTTTGAACACTAAGGTTAACAGCTTCTCCAATACGACTAGCGCCGATCAAACCCTTGGTGAGGGGAGATGTTGATTACGATGGTTCTGCCAGTGTTGGCGAGACGAGGTTTACGGTGACTGAAGTTTCCGATTAGTTACAACAACTTACCAGTATAAATGTATAATTCGTCACATTTCACAAGATGGACATTTCTAGCATGCACATTTATAAAATGTAAGGGGGAAGGATAATTCACTCAACTCCCACCACATACCCATACATGCTAGTACAATTAATACAATCACAAATTCACCCAAACCCTAGAATTGACGACTAAGAGGGAACAAACACCCCTACCTTAAGTTTGGAGCTTTTCTTTAGCAAGCCCTAGAATCACCAAACCTCAAGTTTCTCCAAATCGAACTTTCTTTTTGTGGAATCATAGAACAGGACAAGGAGAACAAACTTTCTTTTTTGGACGAAGCTCGAATCCAAACTCCCACTACCCTCAAATTTTGGAACTCTCTAATGGGGGACTAAGAACTCACCAAAGTGAAAAGGAAGAAGAGGGGAGTAACTTTCTCTCTTGGAGCAAGCTTCAAATCTCACTCCGAGGTGCTCAAAATGAAGGAAGAAGATGGAAACAAAGGAGAGCTTGAAAATTTCTTAAATGGTGGATTTCTCTCTCTCCTAAATATGTCCCAACAATATAGATACAAGTGTATTGACAACACACAAGTGCAAAATGACTATTTTTCTCTTAAGTCACTAACGTACCCCTGAGCTCTATTTTCGATTTCGAAAGCGACTACAGCTCCGAAATCATTTTCTTAACTCATTAAACATTTCATTTGGTCTCAAATCAAAAATAAATATTTTTCAAAAAAATTTTAAATTTTCGGGTCCACCCAACCCGCTTCCCGGGCCCCGTCGACCCAAAATTCTCAAACTTACCCAAACGTTCCCAAAACTTCTTAGAACCTCTAAAGAAGTTCCCAAATATGTTTTCCACATTTAAAATATGTTAAACATCATTTAAAATGCATTTATGAAAAAAATGACGAATAAAAAGAAAATTGGTCAAAATTGGACCCGGTCTCTACACAGACCTTAGAGGCATCAAAACCAAGTGAGAAAGAAGATAAATGAAGGAGAAGAGAGAGAGAGAAGCTGTCGGCTATTTTAGAGAGAGAAAATGGCTCTAAATGTAAAGACCGTGACCATTTTTGACATTTTTTTTGTTCTTCTGTTTATGGCCATGTAAGTGATTTTAATGGTTATATGTGTGTTTTAAATGTAAAATACATGTTTGTTGGCTCGTATAAGGGTCTGAAAAAAATTTGAGAGTATTTAGTGAAATTTAAGATTTTCAGGTCGAGCGGGCCTAGGACACGGGTCCGGTGGGCCCGAAAAATTCAAAAATTTTGGAATGATACCAATTTTTGATATTAGACTAAATAAAATATTTGATGAATTATGAAATCTATTTCAATAAGAGTTTTCAAAATTGAAAATGAAGTCCGAAAATGTACTTTAACCGACTAGTGACATTTTGGTAAATAGAAGAGGTTAGGACCATAAATAAAAGAGAGATCAATTTAGCACATATTTTCTCATTCTCTAGCAGCCAGCCATGGAGTCTCTCATCTCTCAACATTCTTCTTCTTCCTTCTCTCTTGAAATTGGAGGACTTGGAGCTTGAATTGGAAGACACCGAAAAAGGAAGAATTGTTCAACGCGACGAGGGCTCGAGTTTGATCAGTTCAAAGTCAAATTCGGATAAGGTTAATTTTGGTGAGAATTGGGGCTTTTTGAATCTAAAGCTTGGAATTTACGTAAGGATGATTGAATCTTTTGTTCTTTACAAGTATTGTATATGATTTAATTGTTAAAGAAATGTTAGAAAAATCACATTTCATGTTGAGAGCAAACTGGGCAGCAATTTACCACTGTGAAAACGTTTTAATTTTCAGAGGATATATTGATCCAAATGCTATGAAATTTTATATCACGCGCCCGAATTTTTGAGACGTGATTAAATAAAATTATAAAAAAATAGACATATTAATTAATTAAAACCTTAAAGACTTGATATTTCAACTACAAACTTTCTCACTTAATATTTCATTTCAATAAAATAATATCTTACACCCACAACCAAAGTCTTTCTTTCCGATTACAAATGATATTATAATAAAATAACCTCCATTTGACTCTTTATGACAAAACACGCTCTCAAACAACCTCTGATAAATTCTTCGCTACTCCATACTTCCGCTAGACCTGAAATATTTTTGGGGTGAGCACAACAATCGCCCAGTAGGAAAAACAACAACTCTACTTCCATATATACACGAAATAGCATACAAAAGAATATATAACTTAAATATACATAAATTTACGCATAAATAAAAATAATAATGATAAAACAACTACTGCAAAATGCAACCACCATTCAAGATTTTAGCATAAAGTCAAGCCCGAGCATATTCAATAAACTATTATAACCTCATCATATATATATTGTACAAATAATCGTTCAATAAATAACTAGTGCAAGTATAAATCCATTATTGATACATTAACCATAATATAACTCCTCGACATGTATACCGCACACACACACCACGGATTTTCGGTCATTCTCACTGCTGGCCGTTGAACCCAACTATAGTTCTGAACAGTTCTCGGTATTTCAACCGAAGGGATTACAACCCTGCCTATTTTCATCCGATTATACATGTACGAGCACACACAATCTAATTTCATTCACAGTCATAAACAGAACACAATTCGTGTACTATTTCTCAAACCAAATACTTATATACCATCAAATTCATAAGATAGAACTTCTCTATTCAAAATACTATTCATTTACAAAATTTCATTTTATCAATAATTAATTAAACAACAAATAAAATACTCAAAAACAACAATGGACTTATTTCTTATAACTATAAATTTAGCTAAACTCAATTCAGAACAAGTAATTTCAAATTATAAAACTAAAACATAACAAAAGTGAGTTTACAATCTTAAAGAAAATAATATATATATATATTAAGTCACCTTTGCCCACAATTTGGGTCCATTGATTCCATGCAAACAATACACGTGTATATATATAAACAACGAGTAACACCAATGTAATATATATATCATTATAATTATATACTAAGAACCAAATAAAATACATATATAAACTAAAAAGTCAATGACTTACAAACCGTTTATAATATGTATACCACCCACTGCCATACTAACAAGTTATTCCAAGACCCATATCGTTAATTATATAGACCTATTAGCAAATGAATTCCATAAATATGAAAATATATAAGAACGTATATAACAAAACAGAATATAATATAAGAAATATATTTCTTCTGTAACTTCCATCTACTAGCATATATAAAAATAAAGTACCCCTTAAATCCCCTACCTGTTGTATTTCTTTTCCTCTGTCGATGAGTCTTTTCTCTCATTCCCTCTTCTCTCTCTAATTTCTAAATGAGCGAATGTTATGTCCCAAAGTAAGAGAGATCTATTGTTATATATATATACATAGTCCTTTTGTAACTGACGAGAAATGAAAGGTCTGACATTTAATTTAAGTAATAATTAACTATAAATTTTGTGTCAGTTGAGAAGCTGTAAAGTCTCCTATTAATTGATGCTTTACTTCCCATTAATAACACAATAAGTAACACCCCTTGCAATAAATAACTCATCATTACTAACCCTTTCACATCCTCACATTACTATTTTCCACACTCACCTATATATATATATATATATATATATACACATATATATACTTTTGTATCACTGTTTCATAACAAATTTGTAACAATGTTTTTTTTAAATAATAATAATAATAATAATAAAAATAATTTCGTACAATTTACAAGTCATCACAAACTATCATGTGATCATGTGGGTCTTCTCACCCATTTATATAGAATGTTAAACTTGTTTGAATAATACAAATCAACTATTCATTAATTTAGTCAATGAAGAGACTGTAACATAAGTGCTAATCATTACTCAAGTAAGATAAAAAGTTGTATCCCAAGCTCTAATTATTACTCAAGTAAGATGAAAGGTTGTAACCTAAACTTTAATAATTAATCAAGAAGATGAAAGGTTGTAACCTATGACCTTATCATTACCCTAGTAAAAGGAAATGAATGTAACCTAAAGAACATTAATGACATCTGTTAGAGAACCCCAAGAGTCTTGAGTTTAATTTTTCTCATTAAGTGTACTCATTGAGTTTCTATACACATGGCAATATGTATAATTTATACACATCTATACCTTTATATAATTATCTTATAAAATAAATATGTAAAAAATATTTTAATAGTAATAAAAATAACAATAAAAATATGAATTCCACTAAGTCAAAACATAGACAACATTATACTCATTTGACTCACCTTCACGTGGAGAATACTACCTTGACATTTGTTGTGAATTTCTTTTAGAACAAC